>BTHU01000010.1:106463888-106983888 GCA_036184795.1 Tokudaia tokunoshimensis
CATAATAATCAAATCACCAAATGCACTAAACAAAGAAAGAATATTAAAAGGAGTAAGAGAAAAAGGTCAAGGAACCTATAAAGGCAGGCCTATCAGAATTACACCAGACATCTCATCATTAACTATGAAAGCCAGAAGATCCTGGGCAGATCTTATACAGACCGTAAGAGAACACAAATGCCAGTCCAAACTACTATACCCAGCAAAACTCTCAATTACAATAGATGGAGAAACCAAGATATTCCATGATAAAACCAAATTTGCATAATGTCTTTCCACAAACCCAGCCCTACAAAGGATAATAGATGGAAAATGCCAACATGAGGAGGGAAACTACACCCTAGAAAAAGTAAGAAAGTAATCTTCCAACAAACCCAATAGACAGTAACCACACAAACATAAAAAGAACATCAAAAATAACAGGAAGCATCACTATTCCTTAATATCTTATAACATCAATGCACTCAATTCCCCAACAAAAAACATAATCTAACAGAGATATTTTTCATGTGGATCTTTGATTTTATCAGAAAATGTTTGTGACTCCTCTTTCAATTCAGTAATACTTTTTGTGTCTACCATTTTGACTGTATTATTTTCCATGATACTCTTTAATTTTAACATTTTTTCTGTGTATTTCTTTGATTTTGTCGGAGATGTTTTTCATGTAGATCTTTGGTTTCATTGGGGGGGGTGTTTGTAGTTCCACGTTCAATTAATTTAGGAATGTTTTTGTGCCTACCATCAGAATTAAAACTGACTTTTCAACAGATATTCTAAAAGCCATAAGGACCTGAGCATATGTCTTGTAAACTTTAACAGACCACAGATGTCAGCCCAGACTACTATACCCTGCAAAACTTTCAATAATCATAGATGGAAAGAATAAGATATTGCATGAAAAAACAAAACTTAAATAATATCTACCACAAATCCAGCACTACAGAAAATTCTAGAAGGAAAACTCCAATTCACAGAGGCTAACTACACCCAAGAAAACACAGGACATAAATAAACCCACACCAACAAACCAAAAGAAATAACACACACACACACACACACACAAAGACAAATTGAGAGAGACACACACACACTACTACCACCATCATCAAAATCACAGGAATTAATAATTATTGGTGATTAATAACTCTCAACATCAGTGAACTAAAGGTCTCAATAAAAGGTACAGGTTAACAGAGTGGATATGGAAACAGGATGCAGTATAGCTAAGCAACAATAATAGACATTACCTCAGAGTAAAGGGTTGGAAAAAAATTTCCCAAGCAAACAGACCCAAGAAGTCAACTGGATTATCTAATAAAATACACTTTCAATGAAAATTAATCAATACAAATGGTGATTGTCATTTCATATGCATAAAATGAAAAAAGTACACCAAGATGACCAAGATGACATCTTAATTATGAATATCTATGCCCACATTTGTAAAACAACAATGACAGAAACATCACTAAAGCTTAAATCACACATCAAAACCCACACATTAGTAGTGGAAGACTTTAACACTCCACTCTCACCAATGGACAGGTCATCAATACAGAAACTATACAGACAAATAATGAAACTAAGAGAAGTTATGATTCAAATGGGCTTAATAGATACCTACAGAATATTTGGTCCAAACACACACACACACACACACACACACACACACACACACACACACACAAACACACACATACACACAAGCACATACACACACACACACACACACAAACACACACACACACACAAACACACACATACACACAAGCACATACACACACACACACACACACACACACACACACACACACACACAAACACACACATACACACAAGCACATACACACACACACACAAACACACACATACACACAAGCACATACACACACACACACACACACACACACACACACACACACACACAAATGTATCTTCTTCTCAGCATCTCAAGGATCCTTCTTCAAACTGACCATGCATTCAATTACAAAGCAAGCCTCTAAATATAAAAGAAAATTGAAATAATCCCTTATATCCCATCAGAACACCATGGATTAAAGCCGGACTTCAACAATAGAAACAATAAAGTCTAAAATCTCATAAAAACTGAACAACTTTCTACTTAATGACCACTGAATCAAAGAAGAAATAAACAAATTGAAGAATTTCTAGAAGACAATGAAAATTATCAGACACAGCATACCCAAATACAAGGGACACAGTGAAAACAGTTGTAAGAGAAAAGTTTATAACATTAAGTGCCTCATTTAAAAACATTAAGAGATTTCATACTAGCAATTTAAAAGCACACCTGAAAGCTCTAGAACAAAAGAGAAGCAAACACACAGGAGAATCAATGAAACTAAGAGCTGGTTCTTTGAAGAAAATCAACAAACCCTTAGCCAAACTGACTAAAAAGGCAGAGAGACAGTACCCAAATTAACAAAATCAAAAATGAAAAGAGGATCCATAGAATCATCCAGTCCTGTTTTAAAAGTCTGTGTTTCACAATATTGGAAAATCTAAATGAAATATGCAATTTTCTTGATAGATAAGGCAAAGTACACCATCAATAGGACAAAACACCAGCCTACAGAATGAGAAAATGTCATCATAAACTCTACATTTGACAAAGGACTAATATCCAAAAAAATTAGACACCAACAAACAAGATGGCCCAACCAAAAAAAAAAATGAGCTACAAAACTAAACAGAGAATTCTCAACAGAGGAATCTCTAATATCCAAGAAGCATTTAAGGAAATGTTAAACATCCTTAGTCACCAAGGAAATTAAAATCAAAACAATTTTGGGATTCCATTTTATATCCCTTAGAATACTTAAGGTCTCTCTCTCTCTTTCTCTCCTCTTTCCTCTCTCCCTTCAACCCTTCCTCCCTCTCTCAAAGTAGGCTTATTTATTTCATATGTGTGCCTGATTATACAGTTTGTAACATTTGCATGCAAGTTTCTAGGGCTACTGCACTTGATCTTAGCCAAAAGGCCAAGAAGCGATGTCTCTAGAGAGACTGGAAAAGAACATTAGATTTCCTGGAACTAGAGTTACAGGCCATGTGAACCACCTAAATTTTGTGGAATCAGAACCAGATCTTAAAGCGTAGCAACTTTTCCTAACTGCTGAGCCATCTCTACCCACAATTCCTCCATTGCTGATGACACATATCACCACATAACGAAAACACATTATGGCATATTATGGCCTTGAATGATTTAGTAAAATGAACCAATTACTAATGGCAGCATACTGATTTCTAGGTTTTCTATTTTATTTCTTCTTAGTGAAATATCTGGACTTTTATTTAAATTATTATCTCAATCGATTTTCTAAAATATCCTCTATAAAACAGTGTGCCAAATGATATTTGTATCAGGTTAAATTAGATCACTTGCTGAAAAACATGACTTATGGATATATTCCTGAGAGTTCAAAATGAGAAACTGTAGAAAAATAAATGCCAAATTTTCATATAAGGCAGAATAAATTTATTTAGATACACACAAAGAGAATGCCAAGATTTTGCCTATTGTATTTTACTGTGGGACCTTAATGAGACGTGTGGCCACGCCCCAGATTCTAGCCTGACTCTGCCTAGGCAGTCACCTACCTGCAGCCACACTCTGCCCGCCTCCTGGTTACCTGACAACCCAACTAACTATAAATAACACCCCTCAGAGTGTGCTCTCTCTCCTGCTTGTTCTCCCCCGGCCCTCTTCTTTGTCTATCTCTCTGTCTCTCCATTCTCTCCCCTTTCCACGTGGTCATGGCTTTTCTTATCTATTTTCTCCTCTTTCTTTATCTATCTCTTTTCTCTTTCTATTTTCTTAATAATAAAACATCAAAGCTATGGGCGGCCTCTTATTAAATTCGCCACATGGAGCTAACATGCTGTCTGAGACTCTGGGATTCAGCCATGCGGACATTCTGAGTACAGGTAACCGGCAGAGAGATCCACACCAGAACGCCTTCTGTGTGGCATTTCTCTGTGCCCCCCCCCCCCCGTGCGCCCTGCGCGGGACCGGCCAGCGGTGTGACCGCCTACTCCCCGTTAGGCTGAGGCACGAGTGCATCTTGCCTGCGTCCTCTGCATATGCACGATACCTTCGCCCGACAGCGAGGCCTGTGCGCTGCCTGCCTGGCCTGGCTAGTGCCACTCCGCCCCCCCTCCCCCGCGTCCGCGCGCACCAGGCCCCTTGCTTTTTTTCTATTTTTTCCCCAAATTTTACCTCATGGTTTAAATACTGTTAACTGCAGTCATGGTGGAATTAACAACTGTATCTGTTCTGTTCTGTCCGTGCCCTACAGCTACAACCCCACAAGAGACACAAACACATGAGTCATAGAAACCACAGCTTAACACTAAACACCGTGCAATTTGGATCGCTCCCTGCTGCCTGTGTATATGTATATGAGTTGTATATACACAATGTGGTATGTGATTTTTTTTGTCTGCATGTCTGAATGTCTGTGCATGTATGTAATCCAGAGGACAGTAGCAAATGCCAGTCTTTCTCTCTGCCTCCTTCCCTTACCCATTGAGACAAGGTTTTTTACTGGATCATGCCAGAGAGCCCTGGGGAATCTGCCTATGTCAAGTTCCCAGGTCTGAGATAACAAATAAGCAACATCATACTTGACTTTTTATGTGAATTATGGAAATCAAACACAGGTCCTCATGCCTGTGGGTCAAATGCCTTAACAGCTGAATTATCTTCCCAGTCCAGTCCAGTTTCTACCTTTGTATAACACTAGTTGATGCATACCCCCAGTTCTCTTGATCTCTGCCAAATTCTGCCATCACTGTCTGCCATGCCCAACCTTCCTTACAGAATGTTTAAAGACACTTCTGTATCAGCTGACCCTTTACATTGTGGCAGGGGTGGGTAAGAAAGTAAACTCCAGACTCCCAGCTTATGTCAAATACCTTGAGTTACACCCATCCTGGTCCTCCTGTCTCCTTTCATAAACAACAAATGAAGGGCAGTGGTAAACATGTCCATCAATTACTGGCAGCATCACAGCTGCTTTTATTCTTCTGTTTGCCAGGTTACCTGCTGCAGTGGGTTAACTTGCAGTTTTTCTAACATTTTTTTCCATTAAGAAGAAGAGTATTTGTTTCTTCAACATAATTTGTGCAGTGTTATTTATAGCTTTGAACAATCATATAGAATAGGAATTACACTATATAATCCTTACCAGTGACTAAAGAAATGCTGCTTGGTTCATTGAGGATGCTTGCTCTGAGAGAAGCCACAGCACACACAAGAATCTTAACTGTTCTAAGACCATTGTTTTAGCTTGCTTTCTGTTGCTTTGAAAAAGCACCAAGACCTAAAGGCGATTTGGGGAGAACAACGATTATTTCAACTTCTACATTGCTATTTCAAGGCAGAAACTCAAAATGAAATTTGGAGGAGAAATAATGAAAAAATTCTGAGTATTGGCTTGCCTGCTCTGACTTGCTCAATTAACTGTTTTATACAGTCTAAGTGCACATGCCCTAGTGATGGCACTGCCTGAGGTAGGCTGAGGCCTCCTACGACAATTAGCAATCAAAACAGTGTCTCTACAGGCAAATCTGGTGGAATCCATTCCCTCAGAGACTCCTTCATATAATTCTGAGTTGTGTTGAACTGATAGTAGAGGCTACCTTGGAGAATCCATGTATCAAAAGGCTACATGTAACTACTCTGCTTTACATTCCTTTATGTACTCCTAGTCATAATAGAGTAAATGTTCAGCTATTTTCATGAACTTTTGTGAAAGGAATATTTTGAGGGCAAGTCTTGGGATCAGGACCACAGTCACAGGTGTGGATGTATAAATTAGAAAGTGTACCAAGAGCTAGGGGTTCTGTTCTTCATTATTAATCTTGAAATAAAATCTTTTTTTCTCACAAAATTCCACTGTAACAATTGAACATGTATTTAGACAATAACATAAGTGCAGTATATGTGCATGCTATTTTTGCCATTCGATCACAGACACAATCCCTCATGCTCAGTGAATATGGAATTCAGTTGAACCCACAAAACACTGGAGTTAGGAATATTCTATTGTCCTATGCCCAAAGAGCCATTCATTTGCAGAAAATGGCATGCTACCTTTCCAACAGAAATTGCTTGAAATGCAGAAGGAGGGTTTGACACTCTAAAAAATAAAAATGAACCAAGAAGAAATAGCATATCTTTCCTTATTTAATGGATAGTTTATCCATTAGCCTGCAACTCACCATGAAAACCATGGCATAGAAGCAAGAGGAAGGCAAAACCACCACAGGTCTTTTCTCTTTCATTCTATTTATTAATAAAGTAAAGAATGCATTGGAGAAAAATGTGTACATATTCATCAGTTAAATTGGAGGGGTGGAAATGATGTGAATCAGGTAAAGGCATTTACTTCTAATTCAGACTATCTTTGATCTTATAACCTATATGATAGAAGAAGATAGCCAACTTTTTCAGATTATCCATTGACCTGTATACATATGTTCTTTCTGTGTGTGTGTGTGTGTGTGTGTGCGTGTATGTGTGTGTGTGTGTATGTGTGTGTATGTGTACAATAAATAAAAATATAATAAATTTTAAAAAGAAACAAAATCAAAATTACTTAGTTATTTACCTGGTATCCATTCAGCCAGGAAGACAGAAAGTGTATGTGGAACTCTGCATGTGTAATTTCAATCATTGCCCATGAGTTTCTGGGTCTCTGCATTTGAATGGCATTGAATACTATGATTACAAATGCCAAAGTTAATGCTAGGAATTGTAAATGGTATTTCTTTTTCCTTAACTAGAGCAATATTAAATAGCAAATAAAGAATGCTACAAGTTGAGAGGAATAAAGAAACAAAGGAATTTAATTTTTATTAACTTTATAGACAGTTTCTTTCTGATTTCCAAATAACCTTATCTTTGTATTTTGTACTGTTCTCTGAAAAATGTATTGGAAGCTGTTTCTGATATCTATATTTCCAATAGTCCCTTGCTTAGAATATCAAGAGGCATGACAGAACTGCACTTTACCAAATTCCTGACCTATGAAATTGTTAGGGCAAAAAAGTATCATTGGAAGATCATTGAAATATTCACCTGAGGTCAAGAGTATCCATCTGTATCTCTGTTTACCAGGCAGAACAATGCTTCAATTTGTGATCATTTAACTCATAATCCACAGAAGAGTCATTTACTAGTCAGTGCTCTCTAGAGTTACAGAACTTATAGAATGAATCTCTCTCTCTCTCTCTCTCTCTCTCTCTCTCTCTCTCTCTCTCTCTCTCTCTCGTGTGTGTGTGTGTGTGTGTATGTGTGTGTGTGTGTGTGTGTGTGTGTGTGTGTGTGTGTGTGTATGTGTGTGTATAAACACATATGAGGTTTAGTAGAATGACTTACAGGCTGTGGTCCAGGTAATCCAACAATGACTAGCTGTAAACAAAAATCCAAGAGTTCATAGTTCCTCTGCATACAAGGCTAGATGTCTCAGCTGGTCTTCAGTATAAATTAGAATCATGAAGAAGTAGGCTATATGGGCAGTGAAGGAATAGACATGCTTGTAAGAGGTGACCAAGCAGGAAAAGAGCAAAAAATTTCTTCTTCCATGTTCTTATTTAGGCTTCCAGAAAAATATGTGGCCTAGATTGAAGGTGTGTCTTCCTGCCTCAGGAACCAGATAAAAGGTTTATGACTTCTAACCTCAGTGATACAGATTAAAGATGTGTATCTTACTAACTCAAAAATCCAGATTAGAAGTGCATCTGCCTACTTCAAATTAAGCAAAATTACTCATCTGTGTGCCCTCCATTATTGAAATTTAGTTCATATTCAAGATGGTGTCAAATTGAAAACCATGAAACAAGTCCTCAAACTAACTCTGAAGGTTGGTTTTGTCCCCTTTTATCTCCATTTAAAATATTTAAGCATTGAATCAGATGACTAAAAATAAAAGTTACAATTTCTTTTTTTCAAATATTGATAAAGTCATATATATTAGAATTCTGTAGTCCTGGCTAGATTAAAATCCAAAATATTAGTAGACTCACCTATTATCTTTTAGTTTAACAGTGTATTCAATGCAGAAGGAAATGGTTCCTTTACAAAAACTGAAATTGTCAATAAACTTAAGGGTGACATTCAAGAAGTTCATGTAAAATATAAAGAAGGGAGATTGTCAAGAAGAAAACATTACAAAGAAAGACATAATACAAGAATTTACTAAAATCAACTTGAAATGCAAAACAAGTGGATGAGAATATTGAAATTATGAATGTTTAATTTCAAAGGATGTTTCAAGTTTGGCCAGTTGGCTTAATGAATAACGTGGCTGCTGATCAAGCCTGACAGCCTGAGTTGATCCCCAGCACCCTTGGGAAAGTCACAGTATAAAGCACAACTGTCATAGCAGGGCTGGTGGGGTGTAAACAGAGCCCCAGTGCTCACTGACAGCCAGTATAGCTGACTGGAGTATTGGAGATTCAGGAAGACAAACATGTTTGAACAAATAAGATTGAAAGCAACAGGAGAAAATACCCTGCATCAGATACTGAACTATGCATATACAAGTACTCATGAGTATGCATACATGTGCCCATGTGGCACACTCACACACACACACACACACACACACACACACACACATGCACAGGCACACACATAGATGTCTCTGTTTAGATATCCTTAAGTACATTAATGATAAAATGTATTTCAAACATAACAACTTTATAGACACCATATAAATGATTGTTACAGCTGTTATTACAACACAACTATTGGCTCTTTCAGGAACACACACACTCACCTTCAATAATTCAGCAAATACTTAACAACCTGGTAAATGGAAAAGGACTCTTTAATATCTCCACCTATGTGTATATACATTCTTCTCGTATCACTGTTTACAACTGAGTTTAAAAAACTACTAGCCTTCTATTCTCTTAGTGAAGAGTGAATACAGTGTAAACCTCAAGTTATTCATTCATGGGAACATATACAGAGAAAGTAAAAGAAAATGAAAGGAAAAAGTCAAAAGGTTAGATCCCAGTCCTTTATTCTAAAGTGTTCTTCCTAGATTTAAAGAATAAAATTTAAATGTTATTTCCTACAAATATTTTATTCCAAGTAAAATATTTCAGTCAAAGCAAAAAAACAAAACAAAACAAAAAAAAAACAAAACATAAAAACTCAACCAACCAAACAAAAACAAAAAAACCCCAAAACAATAACAAAAACAAGCAAAAGAAAATAAATTTAAAACACTCAGCTATTATTTTAAAGATATTTGTGGAACTATTCTCTGTTCAAGTTCATCTCATCTGCTTATAACTCAGATGAGCATGTACCAAACTGAAAAAACACATTGTCTCAGATATTGCTTGTGACTTCTAACATCATGGTGTGGAACTGTAGTTCTGGCACAGCCCTGTTCCAACAAAGCCTGCCTTATTCTTCAATTCTTCAAGTTTTTTTCATTTGTAGCTGACTTACCAGTGAAATGAAGACAGAACTTCTAAGACAGTGGAGAAGATCTAGAGTGTATATCTTGTTTCTCTTACAAGTAGAATTTCTGTGTAGAATTTCTCAAGGGAACTATGAGGTGCTAGACATTGAGCAGTAAAGAAAATAAAGAAACATTAATTTCAGCAATTGAATTAATATTGCTTTTGCTTTCATGTATTTTTTTTTCAGTACTGGGTATTGAACCTAGGATGTCAGGCATCTGAAGCAAGATACTTTTCTATTGATCTATATTTATCCTGCTTCAGTGTAACTCTTGATTTAAGAAAGAAGTTCACTGAAGAAGTATTTCAGTAGAGAAGAGAGCATCAACAAAATTTTGTACCAGCAACATTTTGGCCCCAGCATTTCTACTTTAAGAATGCATCCCAGAACTGGGACAACTGTGAATCTAAGGATGACTTGTAATTGGTTTCACAGCAACAATGCTTCATGCCAGTAGGTTCTATGAATATTTAGAGGAAGCATAGGCTAGCACACTGAGACCCAGGTGTTTGTCCCAAAGACAAATAAGTAATAAGTAAATAAATACATAATTTAATTAATGTAAACAATTTTCACTCTTGTACTGAATAATATATTTGACATTTAAACCAACAAATTTGTCTCAGGCTTTAGAGGTCACAGTGACTGATAGGCATGCACTGCTCTGTCACAAAGGATAAAGTAAACACTGCAGAAAATGCCTCTTCATTTTTTCCCCTTGGTTTTTGTGATTGTATATGAAAAGCTCTCAGTTGCTATCTGTCTCAGCAAGCAGGAAGATCAACTTCTATATTTTTCAAGATTTTAGAAGCAACAGTGATTAAAGCTGGCATGATGAAGCACTCTTATCAAGTAATAATCACTCTCACTCAGTTCCAGAAAAAGAAATCCACAAAGGGCCAGAGCCAGCCTTAGATTATCTTGCAGACAGGACTCCCCATCCAAGCCAATCTCAACTGCATAGGCAGGGCCTAAATCAAGATTCCAGTGTAGAGAGGAATGCAACCAATCTCAGCTGAATAGGCAGAGCCTGAATCAAAATTCCTGTGAAGACAGGAGTCCCCATCTGAGCCAATCTGGGCCTGAACAAGCTTCCAGCATGTTTACTTCTTAAAGTGGAGATCTGGTCTGGATATATGAACATTAGTAGATACTCGCATAAAGTTATCCAAATTGCAGGTAACGTGACATGTTTTACTTTTGAAATTTGATTTAAGCATTCATTTACAGTTATTTTTATAGTTCATACTAGAAGAGATTTTTTAAGGTCTTTGGGTCTTTAGAATTTCTTCCATCTGGTCTATAAATTTCTTTGATGAAATAATTTCCAGTCCTTTTTCTTTTATACAGTGTTACTATCTGTGCTATTTTTTTTCCTGTCCTTGTCTATTCCAGAATACACGGTCTTCCCCAACTTAAAAACTTAAAAGACTTAAAAGTTTTTATTTTTCTATCTTATAATCAAAGTATGAAATGATACTATAATTTTAATCCTGCAATGGAGGCGGAGGAAATGAGAATCTTTCAGAAATGGCTTTGAGAGATAGTAGGTCAATTAAATCTCTAGCCTCAAAAATTCCTAGTCTCATCATTTTCTGCTTATCACTCTGGACAAGATCTGCCACTAAATTTGAGGCTTAATATTTCATTTTTTTATAAACAAATATTGTTTGTATGTACATTCTGGTAAATAGTCTTTTCTGTCCATGAAGCACATACATTTATACCATGGGATTCTCCTAATATACAATATGTTTATTTTTTTATTTTACATGAATACTATTATTCTGTCTCTGTCTCTATTTCTCTCTCTTTTTCACTTTCTTTCTTTCTTTCTTTCTCTCCCCTTTATGTGTCTGTTTCTCAGATATGCTAGATTCACGCATATCATTTATTCTTCGTTTTGTTAGATTTTAAATTGTAAGTGAAGAATTTAAATGAAGAATATGAACCTGTTATTTGCATCAATAATGGTGGACCATAAAATAGATCTTTATTTCTTATTAATATAGAAGCTTCCCTGTTTTGAAACATGGTCACCTCTTGGTTAAATACAACATGAAAATTTAAGTTAGTTTAGTTCATCTACAGTGCTAAACATCAGAGAACAGCATCAATCCACCAGTATAGGTAGCTGCCACTATTCATCACTGAGAAATCACTGTGTTTTCTGATCACTGACCAACAAAATACCAAAAATCAAAATTCTAAGTATAGTTTCTACTGAATGTACATTGCTTTATTTTATACCATAATAACATTGAAAGGTCTTAACTTCAACCCCTCTAGATTGAAGTACATCTGTAATGCCCTTCATTGGAAAGGATCTGTATGTCCTTCTTTAGAGTATATTTGTGATGTTCTTCAACTGCGTTGATTATTTAATATAGAAAATCAGTTGGTTATTAGAAAAAAGTCAGTTGAAAATGTTTTCTTAACTAAGCCTGAACACTAAAACAAAAGGCTAGCAATGACAAAGTGTGCTATTAACACTTAAATATAACAAGCTTTAAAACAGCACTTTTAGAAATACTGTTGTTGATGACTAATTTAAACTCCATTTAAATATTTACCAATATTACTGCAGCAAAAATTATAAGATGTTAGAAATTCATCTTTTGATGAAGACTTCAGAGTTGTTCTGAGGGTCATAACAACAATACTGCATCATGAAATCATGCAAATTTAACTTGGAATTGTTTTGAATATTTAGCAGATTGCTACTACATACCACAATTTTCTTACATAACAATTTACGCAGGAGATTTCACATGAATTTAAAACTGTCTCAAGTGTGAGAAGTTTACTCTGCATAGATATTATAGATATCAGAATATCATATTATAATGTTTTAAGGATACACAGAAAAACATCACTTTTCTTTGGCAGTTCCCTGGGCAAGCTGACATTATAAGCATTTGGTTTCTGACTTTGTATCTAGCATTCCACCCTACACTGTAGTAGAGTGTAATCATTCATTCTGCTAGGGGGAGAGAAACCCATCCTCGATCATCTGCAGACGAGGCAGTTCACATTGTCTATACGGGACTATATCGTTTTAAGGAAGGAAAGAGTCAGATTAATCAAGCACAATGATATTGTACTCAACTTCCTTCATTTAACAAGTATTTAATCTACTCTCCACTCCTGGCAGTGATACTATCATGCAATGAGAAAAGAAGGAAGAAGAAAAATGAATTTCTACAGAATTCATAAATTGTTATACTTGGAGGGCAAGATGTTAAAGCAAACCACACAGCAAATAATACACACATCAAGACGTCAAAGGCCAGATGAGAAAGGAAGAAGTGGGTGTTCAAAACTGACAATCCTCTTCAAGGCCCTTTTAGTGATTTGCTCTGTGGTTGGCTTAGCTATTGTCATATAAGTTCTGTCTCCCTCACCACAAAAGTGGGAATTAATTTCTTTACATAGGGACTTTTTACCAGGACTGTAAATGATTTGTTATCCCTCATCTTAATAGGTAAATTTCTATTTCCCTCATGTGATTGCATTGACCTCCATGGTGCAGAGCTAACATACTACTCTCAATATGAGAACAGACAGAACCAGGTATCTCATAATTCCACTTGCCCCTCTGGGGCACATTCATTCAGGACTTATTCTCCTCCAAGGTGTTTCCTAGCTGCTGCTGACAGGAGGTCAATCAAGGAGCAATTTCATAAGAACACAGATGGCTCTAGCTGACTTCCCCTTCCTATATGAATGAAGAAGCCAGGTCCATAGCATATGCTCCAACTAAGACTTTAGATACTTACTACAAACTGTGTCCTTTCTGAATCCCCAGCTTGGAACTCCCATCTTAGACTCTACAAACATAAATGTGATACCCACAATTTTATAGTAAGATGGAAGGAGAGACCCCTGGTCCTGGAAAGACTGGATGTAGGGAAATACCAGGTCAGAGAAGCAAAAGGGGGTTGAATGGGGAACGGGGGGAGGGAAGAGGGCTTATGGGACTTTTGGGGAGGGAGGAACCGGGAAAGGGGAAATCATTGGGAATGTAAATAAAAAAATATAGAAAATAAAAAAAGAAAAAAAGAAAATTAAAATAATAAAATTCATGTACTTGTAATTTTGAAAAAAATGTTTTCTAAATAGCTAGATATATTTCAATCTACAGTCAGAATCACCTCCATCTATTTTAGCCATTTTGCAATAATGTGAATTAGTTAACACTGCATCTTGCAGGAACTTAAGGGAGAATTGGAGGTTTATCAGAAATTTCAAGGAAGGCCCACATATTTGGTGTAATACTTGATAGACTACAAAGCATTCTGATAACATTATACTCTTCTGGATATTGTTCTTGATCCTAACTCTGATCAGTAAATAAAAATGTAATAACATAAAGTTTAATTTACAAAGACTTGCAAATAGAGAAAAGAAATGCATATATCATGTACATGACTGTAAATAAGCACGAAGCAAGCCAACTTATGCTCGAGAAAGCGTAGTACTATATAATCATGTAAGATACAATGAAAGGGTGTTTTAAAAGCTTTTGTCCTGTGTTATTTGACTGAGTTTTATTGTGATTTTCTTTTCAGTTGCAAGGAAGTATTTTATTTATTCTAACATAGATAAGGAGGCCAAACAGATTATCAAGCTAGATGTTTAAAAAAATACTGGGATTTGATAATCTTTCTCAGGCAGGTATTTTTATGATTACCTCTTTTTCTAAGCTGTCCCTTGTTTCACTGGTAAAAAAAAAAAAATAATGCCATTTATTTGGATTGAAATAGCTTTGCTCTTAATAGATCCATTAGGAGTACTTTAGAATACTGCCCCAGTACTCTGTGTTTCAGTGACAATATGTAAGCAAAATGAACTTGCTAAAGAGGACTAGCAAGATCTAGGATCTGGAGCAAAATGAAAATCTGACCTGTGGTTCAAAATTTATGCATTTCCAAAGCCTACAACCTGCTGAGCACACAGAGCCAAGTTGCTGTACAGGTCTACACAAACTATGGTCAATAAATTATTCTCAGAGGAACTCCAGTAACTCCATAATTTTAAATCTAAGCCATGCTTGCCCCCCCCCAAAAAAATCTAACCCATGGAATCCATTGTCTCTCAATAAAAAAGATTATCAAATACTAAAAGACTAATGTTTTGGCAAATTGAATGATCGCACAACCTTCTCCCCATTAAACATTGCCATACATACAGCTAGCTTGACAGACAGGGCTCATAGTTCAGCTTTATATGACTGTGCTCCAGGTTTAAGTGATGGTACTTGTGTGCTCAGTTTAGTACTTGTCACCCATTACACATTCAAAAAAATGTCATCTAAATGCTCCAACTGAAAAAAAAAGTGGTTAGCTCTAATCAATAAAAAGGTAATCAGGGACTCAAGGAAAGGAGGTAAGAAAGATAACAGCTCTTCTCTCTTTGATGCAAATGGTAGAGAATTATAAGTTATATAATAGCACAACTCATATTTTCAAACAGCTGACTTGAAAACTAAACTGGAAAAAAATTGTCCTTCTTCTTCCCTCCATCTTATCCTCCATTCATCCTGTCTCTTGCTCTTTTTTGTGATTTTTAATTTGAGACCAGGTCTTAGTGTAGTCCATGCTGGGATAAACGTGATTTTCCTAGTTCAGCATTCTGAATGCTAGAATTTCAAGTGTGCTTTGCCAGGTCTTGATTACTTGTTTCTTAATACTTTACTTCATTCTTTTTAAAATAAATTGGAGAAAAGAACACAGGTTATTAGGTTGCTTCAGTTTTTATTAATAAAATATATTTATATTGTATCTACCTTTGCAAGTCTTCCCTTGTCGAACATCTAGTCTTGCTCTAAAGGAGAAAATTCATGGATGGTACTGCAAACTTAATCAAGAACTCTTGGCTAAGGAGGTAATAGGGGTTAATACTGTTATTTTGCTAAAAGGAGATAGTATAACATTGCCTTCTAAATACTTGTAATGACAGACTAGTGTAACTCTGAGCCTTCATCAGAGAAGCTTCTTAATATAGCAGATGGGAGTTAATCCAAATTCACACTGATCCATGTGCAGTAAATAAGTGGCTGGTAAGTACTTAGGAAACATCACAGAAAGGGGACAAAATTATTGGAAGGACAGAAGTCAAGGGATAAATAATGCCTTCTGGATATGAAGTGCCATGCATTTCTGGACTCAAAGAAACATTGGTTGATTCCATCACATGTATTATAAATCTTCTGAGCCCATGTTAAATACCATTTATTTGATAATTTAAATAAGACTGAGCTACTATAGGAAGAGTATAGGTGTTTACCATTTAGATTTGCCTCCCAACATATCTTAGTGTTTAGGTAAGGTGCTATATGAATATGTAATGATATTAGACAGTAATTTCACATTTAAGCTAGCCAAAATAAGAAATAATTAGGATTTTTTTCTGTGATTTTTGGGTGCTGTGATTTTTTCACTATGTTTAACTGGATATTATTTTTATTTACATTTCAAATATTATCCCCTTTCCCTGTTCACCCCCCCACTCCTATAAACTCCCTATTTATTGCCCTCCCCTGCTTCTATGAGGGTGTTCATCCATCCACTCATCCACTCCCACCTCCCTGTCCTTGATTTCCCTACACTGGGGCATCTATTGAGACTTCATAGGACCTCTCCTCCAACTGATGCCCGACAAGGTCATCCTCTGCTACATATGCAGGTGGAGACATGTGTACTCCTTGGTTAGTGGCTTAGTCGCGGGAGCTCTGGGGAATCTGGTTGGTTGATATCGTTGTTCTTCATATGGGGTTGCAAACCTCTTCAGCTACTTCAGTATTTTCTCTAACTCTTCCATTAGGGACCCCGTACTCAGTCCAATGGTTGGCTGTGAGCAACTGCCTCTGTATTTGTAAAGCTCTGCAGAGCCTCTCAGGAAACAGCTATATTAGGCTCCTTTTGGCTGTGATAAGTTCTTGATGTTTATTAATACCTATAATAGTGTCTGCATAGCTTAAGAAGACTTTCCAGGCAAAGGGGCAGGTGCTTGCATTCACCTCAAAGGATATTTCATGATAACCAAAGACTAAAATGTGCTTTAGAAACAACAGCAACAAAGGCAAAAACAAATGATCAACACTTGAACATATACTATTGTAGTGTTAAATGGTAGTCCACGCTTCTGCCCAGCACCCACTCCTTCCATGTATCCAGTAAGGCATGACTTTTAAACTTGAAAAGTTAACCAAATATATATATGTATAAGAAACTCCCAATTTCATAATGCCAATTTAAAATGATAAAGTATTATCCCAATATTTCTAACCTCTCCAAAACACCAGAAATAATTCTGAAGCCATCTGGATATCCACGTGTCCATCTCTGCTCTGCTAGTCTGGACCTCCCTCCCTCTTTCTCAACCCCTCATTTTCCTTAGCTCCTCCTCCTCTCTCCCCTTTAATCACTTGTCTCTCACTGCCTCAATGTGAATGGATAGGAAATATCTTGCAACATTTCACCCTTTCTGTTTAATTAAAAAAAATACTTTCTTTCCAAATATAAATTGAGAACAACTATTACCATTTCATAAATTATACAGTATAAGATAGACCTAACACCCAGTCCATCATCTCTGTTAATCAAATAGTACCTCTGTCACCTATTCTATCTTAAAAGACTATAAAAATTAATACTTGACTCATGTCTTGGCTATAAATTTTATGTCAACTGAAAACCACCTACTTAAATCTATGTCAGCTTTCTCGATGTTAAACAGCCTTGACTGGCTATGAGGCTTCAAACCCATCAGAAAACCAATAGTGATTAATTTTACCTGAAAATACAAGAAGCACAAAATATAGCCTCTAAAACTTAGGCAACTTATAGAGACTGCTAATCACCTGGACAGGCCCTATACTTCAAAACATTGGAACATCAGTCTTCAGCCTTCTCGCCCAGGATCATCTGACAGACCTTGGTAATGCAGAATTTTGAAGGGCTGATTACTGTGTCTTGGCAGAGTTTATCAGTTGACTATTCGACATAGTGTGGTTTTTTTTTTGTTTTTTGTTTTTTTTGGTTTTTTTTGGACAGTATATGTCTGTAGATGAAATGAGGCAATTCTTGGCTGGTGGTTGTCTCGCCACAGCTGAAGCAACTCTATTGATGCTCAGTTTCTTCTTTGAATCCAAGAAAGGGAAGCTGTCCAGAGCAGATTAGTCTTCACAAAAAATGAAATAAATAACATTAAATGTCACAGTCTATGGATTTCTGAAATTTTTGAAAACCAACTATGTAAAGTAATGTGGACTGTTGTCCATTAACTACTTCCAGCTATTCCTGATTTAAATCTTGAAAACACCCTAACAATAAATCAGAGCCTTATATTTCTATTTGGCCCTAAACCCACAGGCTTAAATGTCTCAGATCTGTTATAATAACAGCAAAGAAGAACTGGGTCTAAGCCTTGTACTTTAATATATTTAGTATCAATAGAAGAAATTTATACCAATTAAAACCTTGATTTTGTATCAAAATAAATTCTGAACTAAATAAAAACACATGACTTGAACTTAATAACAATTATAAAGATTTTTACCAAATGAAATTACGTCTATATAGTCAATTCTACTTGTTCCCTGTTCCAACTATGACCTCTCTGGCCCCAAATCCTAGGGAACTGGGTTGACGACTCTATGTAACTTCTTCAAGCTGAGTATGGGCATTGAGATATTAATAAGGAGTTGGTAGAAGGGTAGGGAAAATGGGGGAGTTGGTTGGTCTCTGATTTCTGTGTCTTGACTCTATTTAGCTGAAGTTCAGGACCTCAGGATTTCAAACAGGTCAGTTTAGCATGTTTGACAAGGAGACTCAACCTGGCTGTAATTTCTGTAATATATAAATCTCAAAACAAAATTTTAGTATCATGAAGATAGATTTTCTGATTGATATTCTAGAATTTAGTCCTCTGGAGGTCTCCCTCTATCATTTCTGATCCAAATAACTCTGGAAGCTGTCCAGAGCCTAATCACCCTTTCTAAAAACACAAAAACAAAAGCTTTTTCTCAAATTAGCATATCCTTGAGCCAGTAACCAGAAAAACCTTCATTTTGACCTCTCTCCCAGAGGAATACTATAACCGCAAAACTCAACATCACACCCATTATGAAAATCAAAGCAATCTAAAAAAAAATGAAATAAACTAAGAAACTGTATGAGCCTCTATTTAGGCATTTACTATATTGCCAAACAGGAAAAGACACCCAAAACTCCACGTGTGGGCCACGTTAAAAGGAATATGAACTTCCTGTGCCTGGTAACCAAGCTATATCAAACTAAAATACTGTATGAGCCTCTGCTTAGGCTACTTTTTATCTAGCCAAGGAGCAAAAAACACCCAAAATTCCATGTGTGGGCCACATTAAAAGGAATATGAGCTTCCTCTGGCTAGGTAAACAAACTATATCATCTTTTATTTGGCTCTCTACCCAGAGCAGCCATTCTGTTATACCTATATACCATCTATCTATTGAGCTTTCTACCCGAGCCACAGATTTCAATAATTAATACTTGTGCTAAGCAGGCAATTGTTGTCACTACACTTTTTACTCTAGAGTCAGTAACTACTACTCTATCCTAGATAAAATTAAAACAATCTAAAACCAGTGAAATAAACTATCTTTATTCTAACTTAACACAAGTGATTCACCCTTCCATCTGTACTCTCTCATAAGCAGGCAGCCAGTCGAAGCAGGATTTAAACCCAGAATTCCTGCAGTGCCAGCGTTAGATAGAATTTGAGTATCCTGTTAAAACCTATTTTCCCCACTAGGTGTCCTCAGTATTCTCAGTCTTTTCTTTGTTTCAACTTGGAGAGCTTGAGTCATGTGACCAGATTTTGGTGCTCATAGTTACTCAATAACAACAAAACTGGCCTCTCACTGCCTCAATGTGAATGGATAAGAAATATCTTGCAACACGCTATTACCTTGAAGACGTGAAATCAGTTTAACAACTTTAGTACAGTTGAAGAATATGTGTAGTTCTTTGTTGAGAAAATTGAAAAGTCTAGAGCTTTACAGGTCAAGATTATTTTTAAAATTTGTCTCTCATTCCAAGTTGGCAGTTTTATTTTTATCCTGCTGACATGGCAAACTAACAATGATTATGATGAGTCCAAGCATGATACAGCAAAATATATTCCCCTGAGGGTGATTTCAGAGACATAGTTTCATTCTGAACTGAAATACAGGAATATCTGAAAAAGGAACAGATGTTAGGAGGTGTGAAACAGGAGAGGGGACTTTCAGATCAAACTGGGTATTTGGGCTGAAGGGTAAGACTGCAATGACAGTGACTGAGGCGAAAAGCTCTGAACACAAATGCTGTCTCTGAGTAGAAAAATATGAACCTTGGTAGAAAATAAGAAGCATGTCAAAAAAGGCTGTTTTAAATTCATGGTTGTGTTAGCCTTGCAGTGGAGAGGGGAAAGGAATATAGACTAAATTGTAATCACAGCTGGAACAATATATCTAGCTGCAATCAAGGAAGCAAAAAGATCTTATAGTAAGATAGGTTGCTATGCTGTTTAGCTCATAGATTTTGAAATACAGTTTCGACTTAAGCACCCAAATGATAGGTTACAAAAGTCACTACTTACTGAATAGGCATGTCTTCAGAAAAATAGATCGGGGATTTACAACTAGTTCAGTTGTAACAGGTTTTTTTTAGTTTGTTTGTTTGTTTTTGTTTTTTAACAATATAAGACTGTTTGTGGTGATAAAGTACAATTTGTCTTATTGTGGGACATAACACATCCTCATAATCTAAGCAGGCTCACCAATGACAAGATTCCAGTTTTCTGCTAGTATATTTTTTTAGAAATTTGATTTAGTTTAACTTGGAATATCAAATGACATTATATTGAATTTTTAATTTTTTTTATATTTTTGGGTCATTGATCCAAAGTTGGAACCCAAAGTAGAATTATATAACAATATAACCAAAGAATAGCAAAAGTGATGAGTTCATGAGAATACATAATTACTGAAGCTGTGGTGCACTTGCATAGGAATAGCCAAACTAGCTGACAAAAAAAAAAAAAAAAAAAAAGAATTCTGAAATCAGAATGGAACAAGAGAGGCGTTTCAGAAAAATAACACTACATATCTCTCTATTCCATTTGTCAAATTGAATGAGACCTCACCGAAGCAAGAAACAGCAGCAAACCTGGGAGTTATGGCTACAGAAAACAATTGTTTTGTTTTGTTTTTATTCAGTATGTTAGAAAAAGCACAGACATAGTATAAAGGTCCATAATTAACAGGGGGAAATATTTATAGATTGTAATACCTAAAAAGCATTGCTCATCTTATTGCAGATAATTCCCTTATGACCAGCAAAAGAGAGAGTCCAAAACAGAAAATTTCTTTTGCAGAAACAGAGTAAGAGACATACATAAATGATCCATAAAAGAACTGAAAATGAGCAATAAATATTTCAAAGATTGTGATTCTTATCAGTAATCATCATTATGCAAATTAAAGCACTAATGGGCAATTAGTTTATGCAACTGGCAAATACAGCTGCATGTATTTAGTGTTATTCTCAGGGTGGGTAGAATACATACATATTGGTTTCCCCTCCAGTGACACATACCTTCTGTGAAATAATTTTGCTTTCACTATCAAAGTTGTTTAATCTGCACATTGTAACCCAGTAAGCATCTTGTGTTTATACTAATGCTATTTCTCATTGCTTTATGCATTTCATTATAAAATATGTACTTTCCCTAAATACATAGTAGATTTAATTTACTCTGTGAACTTTAAAAATTCTGAAAAGGAAAAAAAAATCAACTTTGTAATCAGTACTAACTTGCAGCAAGTTAATACTAGCATTAATTTTATAATAAGTTCAGACTGCTGCTAAAAATAGGGGACATATAATTCAATATAAAATGCTGTCATAAACCCTGCCCACTTTCCTCTGATTATTTAATACTCACATACACAAACAGATAAATGTTGTCATACTATTTTAATTCTGAATATATTAAGTTATATATTAAATACTTGGCTTAAAGCCATTCATATTTGACAATTTTCCTTTTTCATTCTTTTTTCAATTCTTACTATATGACCACACTGAAGATTTTCCTTTTTTAAAATTCGATATTTTATTTATTTACATTTCAAGTGTTATCACCTTTCACAATTCCCCCCACCCCAGAAACATCTTATGCCATCCCCTCCTCCTGCTCCTATGAGGGTTTACCCCCACCTACCCACCCAGTCCTGCCTCCCTGCCATTGAATTTCTCTCACACTGTGGCTTTGAGCATTCATGGGACAAAGGGCCTCTTCTCCCATTGATGTCCAACAAGGCCATCCTCTGCTTCATATATGGCTGGAGCCATGGGTCTCTCAAAGTGTACTCCTTGGTGCTGGTTTAGACCATGGGAGCTCTGATTGGTTGATATTGTTGTTCTTCCTATGGGGTTGCAAACCCCTTCAGCTACTTCAGTCCTTTCTCTAACGCCTCCATTGGGGACACTGTGATCAATTCAATGGTTAGCTGCAAGCATCCACCTCCGTATGTCAGACTCTAGCAGAGACTCTTAGGAGACACCTATATCAGACTCCTGTCAGCATGCACTCCTAAGCATCCACACAAGTGACAGCATTTGGTGACTGTATATGGGATGGACCAACAGGTTGGACAGTCTCTGGAATGCATTTCCTTCAGTCTCTGCTCCACACTTTGTCTCTGTATGTGCTTCCATGAGTATTTTGTTACCCCTTCTATGAAGGACTGAAGGACCCACACTTGATCTTCCTTCTTCTTGAGTTTCATGTAGTCTGTGAATGGTATATTGGGTATTGCAAGCTTTTGGGCTAATATCCACTTATCAGTGAGTGCATACCATGTGCATTCCTTTGTGATTGGGTTACCTCACTCAGGAATCTATTTTCTAGTTTCATCGATTTGCCTAAGGACTTGATGAATTCATTGTTTTCAATAACTGAGCAGTATTCCTCTGTGTAAATATACCACATTTTCTGTATCCATTCCTCTGTGGAAGGACATCTGGGTTCTTTCAAGCTTCTGGCTATTATGAATAAGGCTGCTATAAACATAGTGGAGCATGTGCCCTTGTTATATGTTGAAGCCTCTTTTGGATATATGCCCAAGAGTCGCATAACTGTGTTCAGTTTTCTAAGGAACCACCAGACTGATTTCCAGAGTAGTTGTATCAGTTTTCAATCCCACCAAGAATGGAGGAATGTTCTTCTTTCTCCACATCCTCGCTAGCATCCTCTGTCACTTGAGTTTTTGATCTTATCCATTCTGACTGGTGTGAGGTAGAATCTCAGAGTTGTTTTGATTTGCATTTCCCCAATGACTAAGAATGTTGAACATTTTTTTAGGTGCTTCTCAACGATTCAGGTTCCTTCAATAGTGAATTCTTTGTTTAACTGTGAACCCCATTTTATAATAGGGTTATTTGATTGTCTGGAGTCTCATTTCTTGAGTTCTTTGTATATATTGCATATTAGCTCTCTATGGGATGTAGGATTGGTAAAGATCTTTTTCCAATCTGTTGGTTACTGTTTTGTCCTATTGACAGTGTCCTTTGACTTACAGAAGCTTTGCAATTTTATGAGGTCCCATTTGACAATTCTTAATCTTAGAGCATAAGCCATTGGAGTTCTGTTCAAGAAATTTTCCCCTGTTCCCATATGTTCGAGGCTCATCTCCATTTTCTTTTCTATCCCCATTTTCTGTTCTATTAGTTTCCATGTGGCTAGTTTTAAGTGGAGGGCCTTGATTCACTTGGACTTGAGCTATGTACAAAGAGATAAGAATGAATTGATTTGCATTCTTCTCCATGCTGACTGCCAGTTGAACCAGCACCAGTTATTGAAAATACTGTCTTTTTTCCATTGGATGGTTTTAGCTCCTTTGTCAAAGATCAAGTGACCATAGCTGTGTGAGTTCATTTCTGACTTTTCAATTCTATACCATTGATATCCCTGCCTCTGATGCTGTACCAATACCATGCAGGTTTTTATCACTATTGCTCTGTAGTACAGCTTAAGGTCAGAGATGGTGTTTCCCCCCCGAAGTTCTTTTATTATTAAGAATAATATTCCCTGTCCTGGGATTTTGATTATTCCAAATGAATTTGCAAATTGCAGTCTTCATGGTGTTGCCCATCTTAAAAGCAGAGAGCATTCACTCAGGATTTCGCATGCCCTCTCCAGGGTAGATTTTATATTTGATCCATAATAATTTTTACCACATATTCAAATAAATTTTATTAAACTGAATCAATCAATTTTTACCTGAGTTTCTTCATACAAGGTCACATTTCAGAAAGTTCTTTCCCAATTTAAATTGCATTTTTTTTTTTTTTGGTTTAGAGCCTGTGTAGGTATAAGCCACAAGGCAGCAATGTAATTTCCTTCTATGTACAGATAAATCATAATATCTGTCAAAAAACACTGGTAGCTGCCTTTGTTTCCATAGCCTTACATGGACCCTTGAGAACACTTCTGTATTCTGCATTATGAATGCTTGTGTTGGAACATAGAATTATACTGAGCTTTTTGCACACAACCTTCTGGCTTGGCAAATATTTTCTACATTTGCCTTTTCTTTGGAACTTCCAGGACATTATCATGTTATCACCATGCTAGATTATCAGCATCTGAATTTTGGCCTATTTTGCCTCACTAAAGAGAGAGAGAGAGAGAGAGAGAGAGAGAGAGAGAGAGAGAGAGAGAGAGAGAGAGAGAGAGAGAGAAACTGTTATATTCAGGTCAAAGATACATAAAAAATGACAATGTCTTTCCCTTTTAAGATTATTACCTTGTATGGTCAGCAAGAGATAGTGGTTAGCTTCAGAAGGCACCTGTGATTGTATGCGACACTGAGTCTCCCATGTGGACGGTGCAGTGTAGGGAGTCTGCTGCAGTTCCCTTTACCTTAGAAGACTACTGAATTGGGGTAGATCAGCTAATATCTAAAGGTGCAGCAAAGCTCAGTTCCTGCAACATTGCTATTACACTAGTGAAATTTGTATACATATCAACTAATGCAAATTTGGTCCTATGTTATTGTGTACAGGTTAGTAAAGAAATCAAGTTACTCCAATGAATTCCAGTGTAAAACCCAGCCTATTGAGTAGCTGTTAACCACCCTGTCTGTCTGTCTGTCTGTCTGTCTGTCTGTCTGTCTGTCTGTCTGTCTGTCTCTCTCTCCCCACACACATACTTTTCTCTTTTCAGTTTTTAAACATTTTATATTTTCAATTGATCTCTGTGTCACATTTTCACTTCTCTTAATTATAGTTTTTCTTTTTATATTCTTTAAAATCTCTTTCACTTCTTCATCCACTGTGGGGTTTGAATCCTCCATCCTAGTTAAGAAAAGTCAAGGAGACTAGGAGTATGGCATCAGAGTTCTTGTGTAAAGACCTGAAGAGGCCTCTTAGGGAAGCTGTGCAGTGAAGCTTGGGTTGTTTTGGAAACACCAAGATAATGGAAATTCCAGTGGTGTGGGTATATACTCTAAGGGGAGTTGGAGAAAGGGTGTAAAGCCTGTCCAAGAGAAAAAAAGTGTGCTGCAGTCAGCAAACCTGTAAGGGAAGAACAATGTTTGTTCTTGTCTTTGGACATGGAGCCACCAAATTTGGAGTTTGCTCTTTTTGATTTCAGTAGTGCTTGGTCCAGTATTTTATCGCTATGTTCCTATTCCTTCCTTTTGGAATGATAATGTTTATTTTTTGCCATTGTATGTTGGAAATGTGTGATCTGCATTTGCATTTTGATTTTACAGTTAAGAGGTTGTCTTGAATCTCAGAAGAGATATTGGCTTTTTTTCTTTTGAATTGCCCTTTTATCTTATTATTATTGCTTACATGAGAAGTGATTACTTCTCATTAATATTTTCCAATTTTAATTTTATATTAATGACTTTAAAAAATCTTTATTAAATTACTTTATTTATTTCTATTCCAAAAGTTGTTCCCCTTCCAAGTTCCTCCTCCTCAAGTCTTCACTCCATCCTCCCTTCCCCCTACCTCTGAGAGGGTGCTCTTCCACCTGCTCACCCATCCACACCTAACCCACACCAGCATCCCTCTTCCATAGGCATCAAGTTTCCACAGGATTAAGCATCCTCTCCCAATAAGGACATAAAAGGCAATACCCTGCTACATATGCACCCTGGGCAAAGAACTAGTCCACGTATACTTGATTTTTGGGTTAGTGACTGGGAGCTCTGAGGGGTCTGGGTTAGTTGACACTGCTGCTCTTTTTATGGGGTTGCAATCACTTTCAGCTCCTTCAGGCCTTCCTCTAACTCTACCATATTGGTCCCCAACCTCAATCTAATTGTTGGCTGTATCTACATTTGTCTCAGTCAGCTGCTGTTATAGCCTCTCTGATGTCAGCCATGGCAAGCTCCTGTCTGCACACACAACATGAGCTCTGTATTAGTGTCAGGATTTGGAGTGTGCACATGGGATGGATTCCAAGTTGGGCCAGTCACTGGATTATCTTCCTTTCAGTCTCTGCTCCATTTTGTCTTTGCATTTCCTTTAGACAGGAACAGTTCTGGATTAAAAATTTGGAAGAAGGTTAGGTGGCCCCCCTGTCTCAACTGGAATGTCTATCTACTCTAGGTGGTCTCTTCCAGTTCAGTCTCTCCACTATTTGTCATTTCAGCCGATGTCTTCCCAGTTGAGTCCTGGGAGCCTCTCACATCCCAGGTCTCTAGGAATTTCTAGAGGTTGCCCTGCCCCTTAACACCCACTGCTACATATTTCAATTTCTTCTTCTGGACCTCTGAGCATCCCTTCTGTCTCTCCCCTTTCCTGATCCTGCCCCTCCCTTTCTCCTCCTCCCCCCTCTCCCATCCAATTTCTTCACTTCCTCTGCCTTTCTTGATTCTTTTATTCCCCCTCTAATTGAGTTTCATGTATTTACACTTGGACCTTCTTTCTTGTTAAGCTTCCTACAGTCTGTGAATTGTTTCATGGGTATTCTGAACTTTTTGGCTACTATCCACTTACCAGTGAGTATATACCATGCATGTCCTTTTTGTTGGGGGTAGTCTGGGTACCTCAATCATGACAATATTTTATAGTTCCAGCCATTTACCTGCAAATTTCATTATGTCCTCATTTTTTAATAGCTGAATAGAATTCCATTGTGTAAAATGAAGCACATTTTCTTTATCCATTCTTCAGTTGAAGGACAGATGGGTTATTTCTAGCTTTTAGTTATTACAAATAAGACTGTCATACACATAGTGGTACATGTGTCCTTGTGGTATGGTGGATCATCTTTTGGGTATATTATCAGGAGTGTTATAGCTGGGTCTTTAGGTAGAACTACTTCCAATTTTATTTGGAACCGCTAGATTGATTACTGGACTGGTTTTACCAATTTGCAGTTCCACCAGTAATGGAGGAGTGTTCCTGTTTCTCCACATCCTTGACACATATACTGTCACTTGAGTTTTTGATCTTAGCCATTCTGGTTGATTTAAGGTAGACTCTCAGGTTCATTTTGATTTGCATTCCTTGATGATAAAAGATGTTGAACATTTTTTTTAGTGCTTCTGATCTATTCAAGATTTCTCAGTTGAAAATTCTCTGATAAGCTCTGTGCTCCACTCTTAATTGGTTATTTGGTTGTTGAAGAGTCTAAATTCTTGAGTTTTTTGTATATTTTGGATATTAACCCTAACTGGATAGTGTAGATTAGGGTTGCCAATCTGTAGGTTGCCATTTTGTCATAATGACAGTTTCCTTTGTCTTACCAAAGATTTCAGTTTCATGATGTCCCATTTGTAAATTTTTGATCATAGAGCCTGAGTCATTGGTGTTCTGTTCAGGAAATTTTCCCTTGTGCCAATGTGTTTGAGGCTATTTCCCAATTTTTCTTCAGTGTATCTAGTTTTATGTGGAAATACTTTATCCACTTGGACTTGAGCTTTGAACAAGGAGATAAATATGTGACAATTTGCATTCTTCTGCATATGGACTGCCAGTTAGACCAACACCATTTGTTAGCGATGCTTTCTTTTCTCTACTGGATGCTTTTGGTTTCTTTGTCAAAGATCAAGTGTTCATAGGTGTGATGGTTTATTTTTCGTTCTTCAATTCTGTTATATTGATTGAATTGTTTGTAATACAAATACCCTTCAAACTATTCCACAAATTAGAAACAGAAGGAACACTACCTAATTCATTCTGTGAAGCCATAGTTACTCTGATACCTAAACCACACACTGGCCCAAAAGAGAATTTCAGACCAATTTTTCTCATGAATATCAATGCAAAAATACTCAATAAAATTCTCACAAACTGAATCCAAGAACACATCAAAATATCATTCAATATTGTCAAGTAGTCTTCATCCCAGGGATGCAGGGAAAGCCTAATCCACTATATAAAATAACTCAAAAAGGAAAAGAAATTCTCATGATCATCTCATTAGATGCCGAAATAGCCTTTGACAAAATACAATACCCCTTCATGTTAAAAGTATTGGAAAGATAAGGAATTCAAGGCCCATACCTAAACATAATATAAGCAATTTACAGCAAACCAAGAACTAATATCACACTAAATGGAGAGATTCTTGAAGCAATCCCAGTAAAATCTGGGACAAGACAAGGCTGTCTATCTCTCCCTATATACTTAGTATTGTACCAGAAGTTCTAGCTTGAGTAATAAAACAACAAAAAGGAGATCAAGGGAATAAAAATTGGAAAAGAAGAAGCTGAGGTATCACTATTTATGGATGATATAATAGTATACGCAAGTGACTGAAAAGTTCTACCAGAGAACTTCTACAGATGATAAACAACTTCAGCAAAGGATTCACATAGTAAAAATGGCCATCCAACCAATGCAATCAATAGATTCAGTGCAATCCTCATCAAAATTTCAACCAAACTCTTCACAGCCATGGAAAGAGTAATTCTCAACTTCACATAAAAAAAAAAAAAAAAACCCAGGATAGCAAAAACAATTCTCAACAATAAAAGAACTTCTCTGGAAATCATCATCCATCACCACAAGCTGTACTACAGAGCAATTGTGACATTGATATTTTAAGCAGTCTTAAATTAGAAAGATTATGGTTACCTTTGAATTTTTACTGAATACATTTTTATTATGATATGGCTACAGGCCTATGGGGTCCAGGGAGAGGAATGTGGTGGTTTGAATAAGAGTGGATTCTACAGTCTGATCTATTTTCATGCTTATACCCCAGTTAATGAGTTGACTGGCAAGTACTAAGAGGTGTACCCTTGTTGGAGTAGGTATGGCCTTGTTGGAGAGAGTATGGCTTTGCTGGAGAAGATTTGTCACTCATGGTGGACATTGAGGTTTGAAAATCTCATGCTCTTTCTCTCTCTCTCTCTCTCTCTCTCTCTCTCTCTCTCTCTCTCTCTCTCTCTCTCTCTCTCTCTCTCCTTCCTGCCCTCTCTTCCTTCTGGATGCTACAGTATGTAAAGCTCTTAGCTACTGCTCCAGTACCATGCCTGTATACTTCTTGTCATGATGACTATGGTCTAACCCTTTAAAACTGCAAACAATCCCGCAATTAAATCCTTCCTTTGATAAGAATTGCTTTCTTGTCTTTTCATAGCAATTGAACTGCATTTCTATTCTATTCTGTTCTAGTCTATTCTAGTAATTGAAGAGAACTTCCTGCACTCTTTTTTTCATAGCTATGGATACTTTAGTACATGTTTAACTTTTCCTGTATTTCTGCCTCTGTGTAGTTACTCTTTTTTGCTTTTGTGGGTATTTGTGCTCTCTTTTCTCTGAATTGGCATACACACAATGTTCCAAGCATATTGTGTAGATGTTCTGCTACTAAGACATATTTCAAGCAATCTAACAAAAATCATATCTTCCTTTATGCACAATCAAGCCACACAAATTTTAGTGAGTCCTTAACATAAAGTAGTGAGAAATAACTAACCCAAACCATCAACAAGACTACTAGCAAACTGAGATAGAGTGCTGGGGCACAGGCTAAAGGAAGAGAGAAAATAGTGAAATCATTACTTTCCAGTGCTGGGAAAGGTATGTACTTCTTGGCAAGAAGGCATTTGGAAAAACCAGAAAATCACATCCCAAGGGATACTAAAGATGGTGAGCATACAGAACAAAAATTAATGTGAGAATTTCCAACTCATGTATAAATCATCAGGATAACATTTCTAAGCAGAAGCTGTAAATGCCCAGAGATCACTGGATGATGCACCTTCATCACTGAAGAGGGCATAAATACCAATGTGTATTGCTAAATTCAACACATTTATTCTTCTAAATTGAAAGGGAAACAAAGAACGTTCTATATGGACTCTAAGTAAAGGAGTGCATGAGCATTAACCCAGCACTGCCAAAATGGTCAGCAGAATCTTCTCCACAAAGAAATAAAAATGCAAAAAAAAAAAAGAAATAGAACAACAACACAAGATAAGCAAAGAAAATATAAGAAAGAATCAATTATGGGATGGGCAAAAATATCACTGGAATTGGTACATAATTTTTAATCATGACTCAAACAATTACTGGACCACTGGATTCAAAATATAAAGCTGTATGCTTTTTGAAGGAAATATAACTTCGAGGCAGGTAGATACATGTACATAGTGCCAATTAAAGGAAGGAAAACTATATTCAGTTTTAAAGTTTATTAGCTATTGTTCCTCTTTTCTGTGAATAAATACCCAAGAACAAACAACTAAACAAGAAATTCTGGATGACTATTGGAGGCTACCAACTGGTAACAAAGTGATCAAATATGTGAAAATCTTATCACACTTAACTCACAACTCTATGTTTGTTTGTCTGTCTGTTTCTTTGTCAAATAAAGAGTCTCAAAACATAGCTCTGACTGTCCTGGACCTTTCTACATAGACATGGCAGTTCTGAAACTCTCTCTGTAGACCTGGATGACATAGAACTCTTTATATGGAGAGAGTGGAATGGAAGCTGCAGTAGTGTTCCTGGTTCAGCCTCCTGAGTGCTAGAATGCAAATGATACTCTGAGCAAGCTGAATCTGTCACAAGCCAGAAATCATATGTTTATTCAAAAAGCAGGATTTATACAAACATTAAAAGAGATAAAAAAAAATCCATGCATATTGGTAAAATAAACAGAAAGTAATCACAAAACTTGAACACACATGCTCATTGAATATAGGTATCTCCAATTGTACTAAAACAAACATTATTGAATGTTAAGAAAGAGACCTGTAACCTGGCCCCACAAATAAATAGGTCGTCAGGACATAGGGCCAGACAAAGAACTTCAAATATAAACTATGTTTCATATAAAATGGGCTTCATAGACTCTACTCCCGTAACTGCAGAATACACATTCATTTCAGAAGCTTATGCAATATTCTCCAAAGTTGATCATATTTTAGGTTACAGTTCGTTTCACAAATTCGTTTTGACAGAAATAATGGAATGAAACTATAACCCAAGAGTAAGGGAAACCCAGTGAATACATAGATACTATACAATGTACTTTTAAATGATATGTTAAAAATTACAGCAAAATTAACCTTTTTGCAAAGAAATGAAGATGAAAAGAAAAACTGGGATTTACTAATGGCCATTCTAAAAGGAAATGTTATAGTCACAGTATTAATAACTATATTGAAAGCCCAAGAAATCGCAAGAAACTTAGCACTGTGTGTCACAGTTTCTCAAAGCAATATCAATACAAAACAGTGAATGAAAATAAATGACACAACATAAAACAGAACTTAAAAGAGGTTTAAAAAACATACAGCATCAATGAAACAAGGAGTTGAATTTTTAAAAAGATTAATAAGATTGACAAATGCTTACCAAACTAAAGAAAGAGATGAAGTAAAAATAATGAATTCACGAAATTCCTAGGCAAATGGTCAGAACTTGAAAATATCATCCTTAGTGAGGTAACCCAATCACAAAAGAACACACATGGTATGCAGTCACTGATAAGGGGATATTAACCCAGAATCTCGGAATACCCTAGACACAATTCGCATATCAATAGATTTCTAAGAAGATGGAAGGAGAGACCCCTGGTCCTGGAAAGACTGGATGTAGGGGAACGCCAGGACAGAGAAACGAGATGGGGTTGAATGGAGAAAAGAGGGAGGAAAGGGGGTTTATGGGACTTTCGGGGAGGGAGGAAACGGGAAAGGGGAAATGATTTGGAATGTAAATAAAAAAAAAACTTAGAAAATAAAAAAATAAATAAAATAAAATAAAATCCTCATTAAAAAAAAAGAAAGAAAAGAAAGATGCTGGTGGGAGACAGGGTAGGATGTATAGAAGGGGGATCAGGGGTGAAAATGACTAAAATCCACTATGTAAATATATAAAACCATCAAACAATAAAAATGAAAAATATAAATACAAAAAAAAAAGAAAGAAGCCCTTCTTCCTATAAGTTGCCTTGGTCATAGCGTTTTATCACAATAGAAAAATAACTAATTTAGGCTTTATCTTGTCCTGACTCCAGCTAGTGACAGAAACATTCAAGGGCAGATGTCCCACATTCCTGACATCTCCAGCATCTACCCATAGCCTTGCAGGATCTGCTGCAGACAATATGAACATGATCCACAATGAGTTCCTCAGAAAGGTCCTGTTTCCTTGTTACTGCAAGACCTTGCTATTTTGGTTACCCTGGTTTTGCCTTGTAAGAATATCCTTGGGGGGGAGGGTTCTAATTCTCCACTGAGCAATATAATCACAATGCATAACAATACTGATGATTTTCCAAAAATCAATACCACTCAGCTTGATTAATTATTTAGCTGAAGATTTCTAAGAAAAAATTTAAAAATATGTATGGTTAAAAAGACGGGGTCAATTCGCATATCAATAGATTTCCAAGAAGATGGAAGGAGAAACCTCTTGGTCCTGGAAAGACTGGATGTAGGGGAATGCCAGAACAGAGAAGCGAGAGGGGGTTGAATGGAGAAAAGAGGGAGGGAAGGGGGCTTATGGGACTTTCGGGGAGGGAGGAAACGGGAAAGGGGAAATGATTTTGAATGTAAATAAAAAAAGCTTAGAAAATAAAATAAAATTAAAAAAAAAAGAACTGATAGCACAGAATCTAGCAAGATATTAGAGAAGTTTTGTAAAATTATACCACAAAAGTTATGGAATATAAAAGGCTGCCTGTCACAGCCTGTAGAGGTGATATGTACATTGTTTAACTCTGGCTTTGTTCCTAGATCCAAGAGAGCCTTGTGGAGACTCTAAGAGCATCCTGTCTCCTGATGGAAAGCTTTAAGGTCCCCCAAACTAGCCAGCTTGGAACCCTATCCAATCACCCATTGTAGTTGGTTTTGCCTACAATCTCAGCTGGTTTGCTGGGGATAGCCTGCAGAGTTGGATCTGCTAATCTCCTCAGCTGAGTCTGACATGGACATAGCATACAGAGAAAGGTCTATCCCCAACACTGCACATTGAATGGGGGCTGCCTGAGGCACTGAAAAAATGTAGGATACCCTAACCATAATTTTCTGTCCCACAGCTCCTCCCATATTCTGGAAAAGACCTGCTGCCATTGGAATTATCCAGCCAACATGAGGGAAAATCAGATACTGAAAGGACAGTGTAAGAATACAGTTAACACATCCCAAAGCAATAAGGCACCACCAGAACCCAGCTATTCTGCTACAACTACCACTGGACATACAGATGAAACTGTAACACAAAAAGAGGATATTAAATCTTATAAAGATTGTTGTCCTTTAAGAAGGACATTAATAAATTGCCTAAGGAAATACAGAAAAATACATTCAAGCAGATAGATGCATTAAAAGAGGAAGCAAATAAATATAAAAAATAGAGGAAAATACACTCAAATGAATGAACAATAAGAAAAAACTGTCCAGGACCCAAAAATGGAAATGGAAACAATAAAGAAAACACAAACTGAGGCAATCCTGGACAGACTTAGAAAATGTAGGGAAGAAAACAGGAACTACAGACATAAGAATCACCAACAGAATACAGGAGACAGAAGAAAGAATCTCAGGTATAGAAGATAAGATAGAAGAAATTAATATACCAGTCAAAAATGCAAAAATCTAAAAATGTCATGACACAACACATCCAGGAAATTTGGGACACTCTGAAAAAAAACACACCTAAGAATATTAGAAATGCAAGCAGAAGGAGGAGGAGCAGGGGGAGGAGGAGCAGGGGGAGGAGGAGCAAGGGGAGGAGGAGCAGGGGGAGGAGGAGGAGGAGGAGGAGGAGGAGGAGGAGGAGGAGGAGGAGGAGGAGGAGGAGGAGGAAATTCCCAGATCAAAGGCCCAGAAAATATCTTCAAAAGTATCATAGAAGAAAATTTCCCTAACCTAAAAAAGAGATGTCTATAAAGGTACAACAAACTTGTAGAACACCAAACATATTGGGCCAGAAAAGAAAATCTTCCTGCCACCTAATAATCAAAACACTGAAAATACAGGACAAAGAAAGAATTTTAAAAGCAGCAAGGAAAAATAGTCAAGTAACATATAAAGACATAGTTACACCCAATTTCTCATCTGAGACTCTAAAAGCTAGAAGCTCCTAAAAACCCACAGATGTCAGCCCAGATTACTATACACAGAAAACACTTTCAATTACCATAGATGGAGAAAACATACCTTTCCAGTAACCCAGCCCTCCAAAGGGTACTAAGGAAAACGTCAACCCAATGAGGCTATTTGTAGTTAAGAAAAGACAAGAAATAAAAATTTTACACTACTAAAGTTAATAGAAAAGAAGCATATGCACATCCACCAACAACATCAAAATAACAGGAAGTAACAATTATTGGTCATTAATATCTCTCAATGTCAATGGACTCAATTCACCTGTAAAAAAGGATGCAGGCAAGCAGATAGGATGTGTAAACAGAACTCATCATTCTACTGTATAGAAGAAACACAACTCAGCAACGAGTATAGTCATTATCTCAGCATAAAGAGCTGGAAAGGGGATTTCCAAGTAAATGAACCCAAGAAAGAAGCTGAAGTAATCATTCTAATATTTAATAAAGTAGATTTTCAAACAAAAATAATCAAAAAAGACAAGGAAGGATACTTCATACTCATCAAAATAAAAATCCACCAAGAGGACATCTCAATTCTGAACATCTATGCCCCATAAACAAGGCTAATCACTTTCTTTTTTTATTGAATATATTCTCCATTTTTATTTTAAATGTTATACCCATTCCCAGTTTCCCCCTCCCTGAAAACCCCGAAACCTATCCTCCCACCTCCTGCCTCCAAGAATATGTTCCTCCACCCAACCCACTCCCACAACCCCCACTCAATTTCCCCACTCTGGGGCCTCTATTGAGCCTTCACAGGACCAAGGACCTCTCTTCCCACTGATGCCTGACAAGGCATTCCTCTGCCAATCTTTTGGCTGGAACCATGTGTACCCCTTGTTTAATGGCTTAGTCCCTGGGAACCCTGGGGTGTCTGGTTGGCCGACATTGTCATTCTTCCCATGGGGCTGCAACCCACCCCAAAACTCCTCCAGCTTGTCCTCCAACTCCTCCATTGTGAACCCCGTTCTCAGTCCAATGGTTGGCTGCTAGTATTCACCTCTGTATCTGTAAGGCTCTGGCAGAGCCCCTCCAAAGGACAACCATATAACAGACTCCTTTTGGTATGCAGTTCTCATCATCCATAGTATTTTCAGGGTTTGGTGACTGTTTATAGGATGAATCTCCAGGTAGGACAGTCTCTGGGTGGCCTTTCCTTCAGTCTCTCCTCCACACTTTGTCTCCATAGTTGTTCCTGTGATTATTTTGTTCCCTTTCTCAGAGGAACAAAATCACCCCCACTTTGGTCTACCTTCTTCTTGAGCTTCCTGTGGTCTTTGAATTATAACATGCATATTTTGAGCTTTTGGGCTAATATCCACTTATCAGTGACTGTATACCATGTGTGTTCTTTTGTGACTGGGTTACTTCACTCAGGATGACACTTTCTAGTTCTATCCATTTGCCTAAGAATTTCAAGAATTCATTGTTTTTAATAGCTGAATAGTACTCCATTGTGTATATATACCACAATTTCTGTATCCATCTGTGTTCTTTCCAGCTTCTGTCTATTATAAATAAGGCTGCTATGAACATAGTGGAGCATATGTCCTTATTGAATGTTGGAGCATCTTCTGGGTATATTCATACTCATCAAAATAAAAATCCACCAAGAGGACATCTCAATTCTGAACATTTATGCCCCATAAACAAGGCCACTCACATTCTTAAAAGAAACATTATTACTGCTTAAATCACACACCAAACCCCACACGTTAATAGTAGGAAACATCAACAACCCACTTTCCTCTCACCAATGGGCAGGTCAATGAGATAGAAAGTAAATAGAGAAATAATGAAATGAACAGAGGTTATCAATCAAATATTCCAGCAGATACCTATAGAACATACCACCCAAACACAAAATACCATCTTCTCAGCACCTCACAGAACCTTCTCCAAAACTGATCATATAATCTGTCACAAAGCAAACCTCAACAGATACAAGAAGACTGAAATAACCCTGTACATCTAATCAGATCACCATGGACTAAAGTTTGACTTCAACAGTTACAGAAACAACAGAAAACCTCTACATTCATGGAAACTGAACAACTACAATTCTATATAATGAACACTGGGTCAGGGAAGAAAGAAAGAAAAAAAGAAAGTCAGACAGACAGAGAAAGAAAGTAAGAGAGAGAGAAAGAAAAGACTTTCTAGAATTCATTGCAAATGAAGGTACAACATACCCAAAGTTATGGGACACTATGATCTCAGTGCTAAGAGGAAAGTTCCTAGTGCTAAGTTCTGTCATATAGAAATTGGAGCATTCTCTGACTAATGAATTAAAAGTATATCCAAAGCCTCTAGAGAAAAAGAAGCAAAAACACTCAGGAGAATGGCAGGAAATAAGCTCAGGGCTGAAGCAATCGATTAGAAGCAAAGAGAACAATATAATGAATCAATAAAACCAAGAGCTGATTCTTTGAGAAAATTGACAAGATAAACAGCCAAACTAACCAAAAGGCAAAGAGACAGAATCCAAATCAACAAAATCAAAATTAAAAAGTGAGACATAAAAAGGGACACTGAGAAAATTCAAAGGACCATTAAGTCTTACTTCAAAAGCCCATACGCTACAAAATTGAAAAATCTAAATGAAATGGGTGATTTCCTAGAAATATTCAAATTACTAAACCTAAATAGAGATCAGGTAAACCATCTGAATAGTCCTATAACCCCTAATGGAATAGAAGCAATCATTAAAAGCCTTACAACCAAAAAATCCCCTGGGACAGATAGTTTTATCACAGAATTCTACCAGAGTTTCAAAGAAGAGCTTATACCAATACTCCTTAAAGTGTTCCATAACATAGAAACAGAAGGAACACTGTCAAAATCATTCTATAAGGCCACAGTCATCCTGATACCTAAACCACACAAACTCGACAAATAAAGAGAATTTCAGACCAATCTTCCTTGTGGATTGTTGTAAAAATACTCAGTAAAATATTCTCAAACTGAATCCAAGATCGAATCTATGGTACTTTGAATATGGTTGGCCCAGGGAGTGACACCATTAGGAAGTGTGTCCTTGCTGGAGTAGCTGTGCCCCTGTGTCATTATGGTGCCTGATTTCAAAACTCTCCTTCTAACAGCTAAGAAGGCAGTCTACTCCTTGGCTTACTTTGGGTGAAGATGTAGAACTCTCAGCTACTCCTGTGCCATGCCTGCCTGAATGCTGCCATGCTCCCATCTTGATGATAATGGACTGAATCTCTGAACCTGAAAGCCAGTCCCAATTAAATGTTGTCCTTTATGAGGGTAGCCTTGGTCATGGAGTCTGTTTAAAGCAGTAAAACCCTAAAACAATATCAAAGAAATCACGTACCATGACCAAGTAGGCTTCATCCTAGTGTTTCAGGGGTGGTTCCATATATGAAAATCTATCAATGTAATCTACCATATAAACTAATGAAAGAAAAAAAACACATGATCATGTCACTTGATGCAGAAAAGAACATTTGACAAAATCTATCATCCCTTCATGATAAAAATCTTTGAAAGAACAGGCATAAAAGGTACATAACTAAGCACAATAAAGACATTATACAGCAAGCTAATAGCCAATATCAAATTAAATGGAGAGAAACTTAGAGCACTTACAAGACTGTCCATTCTTCCTATATCTATTCAATTTTTTTCTTGAATTTCTAGTTAGAGTAATAAGAAAACTAGAGGAGATCAAGGAAATACAAATCAGAAAGGAAGTCAAAGTTTCACTACTTGTAGATGTTATGATAGCAACCCCAAAAATTCTACCAGAGAATTCTTATAGCTGATAAATACCTTCAGCAAAGTGGGTAAATATAAAATTAACTAAAAGAAATAAGTCGCCCTCCTCTACATAAGTGATAAAAGGGGCTGAGAAAGAAACCTCTCTTTCTCAGAGGGTCTATGCAGCTCTAGTTGAGGTTTCCAGCAGTGGGAGATATGTATCCTTATTTGGCCCCTTCCTGTAGCCAGGAAGGACTCCCAGTAGAAGGATAAGGACAGCAACCCACCCAAAATGTATCCTGCATGAAAAATGTGCAGAGACAAAGACAGAACAGAGATGGAGGGAATTTTCAACCAATGACTTCCCTCAAAATGATCCATCCTTGACACTATTAACGATGAGCAGCTTGGTATTTATATGTGTTCCCCAGTAACTGGAGCAGGGGTTGTCCCTGAGCCTGCTCCCTGTCTGCCTGTGGATCTTGCACCCCTAAATGGACAGCGTTGTCTGACTCCAGTAGGAGAGGATGAACCTACTACTGAAGCAGATGGTTTGTGTGTGAGGGGGGGATGGAAACATTGAGCAGGGGCTTCTCTTTCGAGAAGGGGAGGTGAAATTGGGGAGAGTACTTGTGTGAGACGGTACTGGGAGGGGAGGAAGTGCTGATATTGGGTTGTAAAGGGAATACATAATTAAATTTAATAGAAATATAAAACAACTTGTTACAAATATAAACATCTCTTCTACAAAAATTGAGCAAATGTGAGCTAAATATCCATACAATGAATCTGATACAATAAAATATCACTCAACAATGGAAAACCCATAACCAAGTCCATTTACTGATGAATGAATAACTCACTAATGTTGTCAAGTGATTAAGTAAAATAGAATAAGAAGGGAGGCTTTCTAGCAAATTCTAAAATTGATCTAGAACACACAAGAAAAAGACTATAGAAAATATTCTTGATCTTCATAGACTCAATATTACTCAACTACATACACACACACACACACACACACACACACACACACACACACACACACAAAGTTGGATGTCAGCAAGTCTGTGAGCAAATCAGTAAGCAACTTTCATCCAAAATTCCTGCCTCTACTTCTGCTTAAGTTCCTGCTATGACTCCTTTTGGTGATGAACTATGGTACAACTAAATACAAATAAACTATTTCTTTCCCATGTTGCTTTTGGTCATGGTGTCTATCACAGAAATATAAAGTAAGAAAAAAAGCAAATCATGAAATATAAAAGAGACCATAAATAGAATTAAGGGCAAACACATAATATAATCTTTTTCACAGATGCAGAAAAATCTATTTCAACACTCCTTCATGTTAGAAGACCAGTAGGAATTAGATATGAAAAGGTACTACCTTAATATAATAAATACTATATATGAAAAACCTATAGTCAACATTATGCCTGAGAAAACTGAAGTCATGAATGAGACAAGAATGTCTACTCACTGCTGCTATTCAATATAGTACTATAATAATAAGAGAAGGAGTAAATTGAAATAAATAATACAAAATATTAGTCAAACTTGTAGAATATACTATACTACCCTCTTCTAAAATGACTCTAAATTCTTCACTAAACAATTTTTCATTCCTGACAAAATAGTTCATCAAGTAGCACCATGCAAAACAACAATATGAAGGGCTTTGCTTATTCCCCAAGAATGAACCTGCTAGAAGGAAATGAGGAAAATTTCAATTGTAATTTAAACTGGTATGATGATGTATACCTGTAATCACAACACTCAGGAGGTAGAGGCAGAAAGATTACTCCAGTTCCAGTCTATTCTAGTCTACATAGCAAATATAGTCTACATAAGCCTTTGTATCATAGAAGAGAAAAACATTCAAAATGCTTAAAATGAATAAGACAAGTGAGTATCCACCTAACCAAGCATATTGAGTTTTGAGAAAAAAGAAAATATAATTTCTTCATGGAGAAATTCTTAAATAAAATTAGTCAAATCAAAGAGTACATCATTGAATTAAGTTCAACCAATAACTATATCTGATTTTCAGTGTAAACTCAAGGAAGAGGGAAAAAAATAGAACAAAAACCACAGTCATATTAGGAACTTGACCCCCTTCTGCACACCCTCAAAATAAACATTGTCTACCTAATTCATTGCCTCTACAGTAGTTGCTTATATTCTAATGCTAATTGTGTTCCCCAAAATTGTTTTCATGAAAGGGTCTGCATGCAGCTTCTGGAAACCTGTCCCTAGTTAAATATGATTAGTAAATAAAGATGCAAGCAGTCAATAGCTGGGAAGGAAAGACAGAGGTGAGATTTAGTGTTCCTGGGCTTGGGAAGATGAGGAGGAAGAAGAGATACCATGCCTGAGGATTTTGCAGTAGGGAGAAGCAGTGCCACCATGTAAAGGATCCAAGAGAAAATGGCCCAGAGGGTTAAGAGCAGCCAAGATAGAACACAGAAATTAGTAACTAGCAACTTAGGTATAGATGGGAGGTAAATTCTAACAGCATGGAGTTTAGGCAGTTGCCCAGCTATTGTGCTGCATAAGTCTTACTAAAATATAAAAGTGTGTGTGTGTGTGTGTGTGTGTGTGTGTGTGTGTGTGTGTATGTGTGTGTGTATCTTTCATTGGGGAACATAAACCATTGAAGTCAAAAGGAACTCAATGTGGGGACTATTAAAATATTAATACTACATTACCCAGTATCTCAATGTCCACAGAAAGGGAAAAAAGGTAATTAGGACTAGAAGCTGTCATAAAGCAGAGAAAAGAATATAAATGAACATGAGTAACTAACATTCAGGTGGTTGATAGAGACACAATTAATGTTTTTAGGTTACTCTACTCCATGCAACAAGGAACACAAATAGACTTATACATTCAAGATGATGTAAACTTTAAAGAAAATGCAATGTCTTAGCTAAAAATGAGAAATATTTTAACCAATAAATAAAAATTAAATTAGAACTCACTTTGACAGGTTATAAATAACTTTATTTTCATATGTAAAATTAATCTGCATTTGATAGCAGAGTAAAGCTTTATATAACAGTGAATGCATAAGGATTATGCAGTTATAAGGATTATGCAGTAAACTGAAATCTACCTGCTTATAAAAAGGAAGTCCTTTGTCATAGAACAGATAAGTTCACATTTAAAGACAAGTAAAAATCATAATTCAACACACATTTGGTTATGATTATTAATAATCACTGAGTAAGTTATTACCACAGTCATTGCTGTCACTATTAATAAAACTTTATAATAGCCAGATTTTAATTTTGAAGAAATTGGCTTATACTATTTACTATAACAAACTAAGTCTCATGAAACAAGCTGAGTAAACAGAGAAATTATGCTAATATTTTATAAAGAAGTAAAACATGATAATTACAGAAAAAATCAAAAGTTACATCTCACTATAACTATTTGTCTAATACATATGAGAAGTGGGTGAAGTCAAGGTAACACTGAAATTGTCTATGTGTCTACCCACCTATCCATATGTTTACATCATCCCCAGATTAGTGAGGATCCATACCTCAATGAGCAAAGCAAAGTAAAGGCAAGAGCAGATCTTCAGATAGGAACAGTTATAGAAGTCATAAGCAGTCAGAAAGCATATTGTACAGACTGATAGGAGATATCATATCATAATATCAGGAAATATTCCAAGAGTTGGCTTAACATTCATTTGTATCCCTGAATTGAGAAGTAATAATTGAATTGGCCTGGACATACAAATGTTCATCACCACTTGAATTATGGTGCTAAGTAAGCATCAGCAAGTTGGAGGGGTCTCTCCTTGGGATATTCTCCATCTATTCATACTCCAGTGTCTCTCTCCTTCCCTCCCTCCTTCTTCCCTCCCTCCTTTTCTCCCTCCCTCCCTCCCTCCCTCCCCTTCTCTCTTTCCCCCCTTATGAGTGTGTGTGTGTGTGTGTGTGTGTGTGTGTGTGTGTGTGTGTGTGTGTGCATGTGTGTTTCTTCTTAAATCTCCCCAGTTCCCCCCTGGTCTAGAGTTTCCTGTGTATCAGAATGAATCTTAATATTTTCATTAAAGATTGCTCAGCTGTTCCTCACTACTCTGATCGGTAGAACTATTGGAATAAATTATACTACTAACAACTATTTGAGAATTGCAGCATGTTATCATTAAATCTAATGAAATTTAACATTCTTAAAGCATTTTACAGACATTATCACTTTTTAAGGTCTACAGCTCATGAATCATTTTCTAATTCCATCATCCCAAACTTTCTTTTTTATCAGAGTAAATATGGATACAGTAGAAACACCAATATTTTGGTAACAATGTAATAAATGCTGAGAGGAATGAGAGCTCAGCTACTCTGGAATAATCATGCTATTGCTAGAGGTCATGAGTTCAAAGGTATTGATAGAGACAGTCAGAGGAACCTTCATGGGCTTAGTTCACAATGAACAATACATCTCAAGCCCTAACTAGGCAGATGATGAAATTGTATACGGAGAATCTAGTGATTAAGATTTTTTTCTCTAATTTTGTCCTTGAGTATAGAATTAATAGGGATAAAGACAAAGGTAAGAACAAGAAACTTAGACAGTAGTTTAGATTTTCTGAACTTTCTAACAGCTGCAGAGTTAAAGGGCAAACATTCTATGTTTAGTAGCCTTAACCTTTAGTCACAAAATCATCTAGCAACCATAATGAAATGGGCCATTCTAGAGTTGATTTGGGGTCTGAATGCTTCAGTGCAGATCATGTTTTAATCAAGACTTTGTTTTTTTTTTTCATTAAAAATCAAAGCAAGCAAAACCAGAACTGTTACTATTAAATACTCAATATATTTTGTGGACAAAGAAAATATAAATACATACTTTTGATAAAATTAACTGATTGTTAATTTGTTAAGATTTCCATTAATATCCCAAACTGAACACTATATATGCTTCTCTGAGGCCAGAGATTTACCTATTTATTTACCAATAATTAGTTAATACTTCCTGAGTCCTCTTTTGGATTTAATTTTCACTTTTACTCAACAAGGAGTCCTTTTATAAGTACATGCAAAATTTTCTCCCGTTACTAACTTGGTATCACCACATCTTCTGTCTTCAGTAACCCCACTTTTACCCCAAAATAGCTTTCATTTCCATATCATCACCTCTTATCAAGCCTCATCAGATCCATTGATATTATCATGTCTGTCTAAAATTCAGTTTTCATTATTACCCTGTGGAACTCCCTCCAATTACTCACAATTCCTGGGATCTATCATCATGATAGCCACAGTTTTCATTGCTGTGATAAAATATCTGATACAGACACCCTAAGAGACAAAAAAATTATTTTAGTTCATAGTTTATTAAGTTCTACAATGCAAAGACAAAAGGAAGCAGAGCAACACATCTCAGCAGACAGAAAGAAGAGGGAATTCCTGGGTAACAGTTCTTGACATTTTTTTCTGCTTTTAGTCTATCCTGATATCCAGCCCATGGTTAGTATCACTCCCATTCAGAGAATGTCTTTTCTACTTGATTAATTGTTTTTGGGGAAAAGTTTCCATACACTCAGGGCTGGACTTTGGAGTCCCTCAGGTGCTTCTCAATCAGTCACATTTACAACCAAAATTAAGCATCCCAGTCACCCTCCAGTTCATCCTACTCCAGGCAGGTTGGCATCTTGATCCATGGCAATCACTCCAACATATTTATTCCTCAATCCACCCTGGACATCTTACTCTGTTTCATCCACATAAACATATCTACATCCATTATCTTTATAAAGCTCTTTCCTTTTCTTTCTTTGTGTCCTTGCTTAAATTTATTTCTTTGAAATGACTTTCTTCATCTGTTAATTCTAATAGCATTCAGCATACCTCCTTTATTTCTATATGTTGTGTATTTCATGAGCAAGCATTATAATTCTCATGTTTTATTTATTAATACACAAGAAGTAAATGATTCATCAACTCTTGTAAACATGTCTGTCCCTATAGCAGCCTGAGAATTTACTGAAGCTGGACTCCTGTTCTTGTCTTCTTTTGTCCCCATACTCCTCAGTTTATAGACTTCATTTGATATATATTTCATTCACATGGGCATAGAGCAACCTGAACAGGTAATGAAATTTTGCAGAGACAGTGAGGTGAGAACGTTGGAGCTAAGAACATTTAGAGATTTAAAATTCCATCTATAATTATGTTAAAACACTTTAAAATGTATAAAGCAACCGATTATAACTATGACATTAGTCCTTGCCTGGAACATTTTTGGCAAATGAGGTGAGATAAAGTCTCCTTATCTAAACAATAAGCAATTAAAATTCTTTAAATCTTTTAAGGTTATGACATACCTGAAGAATAAAGTTGATTACTAAGAAAGTGAAGCAAGTCCAATTCAATTGACCTTGCTGCCATCAACCCAGCACACTATCAAATCTATTTTTTGTCGTGGAAGAATTATTACACTGCCTGAGTCAGCATTAAAACTTACACAGTGCTGTGAATTACTGATTATTTATGGACCAAAAGGAGTTATCTAGAAGAAATGACTTAGATGCCAGCCTCCCAGGGACCCTTATATATATTATAATGGAGTTTTGTAGGCCAGAGGGATGCTGTTACTAGACCTCAAGTCCTGTCACTGGAAAAACAATATAGTCATGGGAAAAATGTACCCCAATGCTGTAGTCATACTCCAATACAGTGTTGTATCTCCAACACTCAACCATTTTATATTATAATCGCAGGGAAATGTATAGGAAATTGTTGAATTAAATGTATAAACAGAACAATAGAGATATCTAAGGGCAGTGATAAAACAGTCTCTGGAGTTGAACAAAGACAATAGTTTCAACTGGACAAACAAAAAAGGTACAGTTAAAGAGTAAAGTGCAAAGAGAACAGGTCTAAGAAGTAGGAACAGCAAGGGTATTAAAAACAAGGAAAATATGCATACAGTGAGGAGTTCAATTTCAAACTTGCAATATTCCAGCCTCAGCTGATAACTTTGGAGTCACTTTCTGTAGGGCACAGAAAGTCCAGAGCAATTTGAATGAGAAACAAAGAACTGGCAATGTAAGACATACAATATATTTTGACGAAAGGATGAGACTGGAGGTGAAAATAGAATAAACTGATACAGTACAAAAAAGGATTTCTCCATGTTTCTCAAGGTCTGCAAGGATAAAATGCAGCTGAATACATTTTTTTCTGAGTCAAAGGAGGGTGGTTAGTATGACTTTCAAACTACACTGCAGAGTCATCTGTTCATTTTCTTTTATTTGGCTTCCTGTGTAAAGCTCACATTGACCCCTAGTCCTAAGGATTCAGAAGTAACAGAGAGTGGTTTACTAATGTGTATAGTGTGCTCAGATATCAACGTTAGCCCTCCAATCTGTGCTGACACACTCAATTCCATTTATGCATTGTGCCAGCAAGTCCAAGTCATTTTTGGTTACAAAATAAAATGCTTTCTCAATACTCCCAAAAGAACCCCTAAATTAATTCCCCCTCTCTCTCCCCTTCCCCTTTCCTTTTCTCTCTTTCCCTTCTCCCATTGTGCCTCAGCTGTGTGTGTATGTGTGTGTGTGTGTATGTGTGTGTGTGTTTGTGTGTGTGAGCGTGTGTGTATGTGTAAATGAGACAGAGTGATTGGTGTGTGTGAGTGTATGTGTGTGTGTGTGTGTATGTGTGTGTGTGTTTGGGTGTTTGTGTGTGAGAGAGAGATCTGTGGCTCAAATATTTAGACTAGTTTAAGAATTAAAACAAACAATCAAATAAACAGAACTAGTTTGCTTATCTTGAGGTAAAGAATTTTCTCTAGTTAATGAAATTTTAAGTTGGTTTGTGGAGAACACTGTTTACTGACCTTGCAGAAAAAGTTCAAGTTCATATACCTTTTGACTTTAAATATGGCCCATTAACTGGAGGACTCATTTTTAGAAAAATATCTCTATGCAGACAAAGCAGTTATGATTTTGCCAGTTGTGATAAATTCCCAACTTTAAGCTAGTGAAAGCCTTAGGTTGCATTTGAGGGCCAGAAGCTCCTTTCCTTCCCATATTCTCTGGTTTCTTTCTCTCTTCCTGCATCAATACTACATTGTTAATTCCCCTAGAAAACAGTTCTTTCTCGACCACAACTCAGACTGTAGTCTCCTGTCCTTTCCATCTGTGAAGTGTGCACTGTTAATCTTGTACATGGATTTGTACAAACAAAACCTTTAAGACAAGTCCTTAGAGCTATCAAAGAAAGATTGGTGCTTCCCCGGTGGTTTGTTATGATTTTGATATTAAAATTTGAAACTTTGTTAAACGTTAACTCCTTAGCTCCCTCTTCTCAGTTTTCAGTTTTCATTTTATTTTTAATTTATTTTCACTTAATTGAATGTTGGTTTTTCCTGCAGGTATATCTATATACCACATCCACGTCTGGTGTCCACAAGACCAGAATTGGAGATACAAAAAGTTGTAAGCTGCTAGGTAGATGCTAAGAATTGAACCCAGGACCACTGGAAGAGAAGCCATTGTTCTCAACTGCTTAGACATCTCTTCAGACAAGTTTTTGTTTCTTATATTAATACAGCTGAACATTTCTATGACTTTATCTCTCTTGGATATAGTTGTGTTTAACTTAAATATAATAATTTTTTCTCATATTCACAGCAGACATGTTACTGACTGAGACATCTCCCCAGACACACTACCCTTCACTCTCAATGTTATCATCCTACAGATTAAATAACTGTCACATAAAATATATGACAAAAAATTAAACATCCAGTCAATATAATAAGAGAGTCTGGATGAATTATAAATTTTCATTACAAGCTGTATTATTTGAAATAACTAAGATACTTTATGCTACTTTTCCTCTCTTATATCTCACTTAGACATATCAAATCTTACTAATCTGAAATTATTTGAAGTGTATCTATATAGGTCAATGGACAAGGCTTACATAAATTCTTCAAGTTTATAATTTGAGAGCAAAATCAATTTGCTCTCCTTAGGTCAAGGATTAGTATCTCACGGCAACTCTGTGTACATGTTGGACTCATCTTCCCCAGTACACTCATACACCTAGTCCATACAGAAATCTCTTCTGAGAATAATGGCTAAATAATTTCAGTGGTGTGCAAGTATTATAGAACATATTTCCAGAAACCCCCATGGCACAGTTGGCTTGTCTGGCAGATCAGAACACTCCTACCAGGATTTCTCTGATAAGTAATTTATGCCCAATCAGCTTACATATAACTTCCAAAAATTCCTCACCTGTGTTCACATCAACACCCATAGATTCACCAAGGCTCTGACCCTATATCATGAATAAGAAGTGTAGACCTCTTTAAACAATTCAGAACCAGTTCTAAAACCAATGACTTTTGCTGTTTCCCTCAATATTCCAGAAAAATATTTGGCTTTTGCTTTGACTAACATGGTAGAGAGAGAAAAACACTTTCCCATCTGATCTTAGTGCAGTCTCAGGAATGTCTATATTCGAAATAGGCACTTTCAAATTGTGTGTTAGTATCACTATCATCAAGGAAGCATCCATTGTTTTGATCTTCTTTCTCAAAGTGGAGCTATGGTCTAATTAGGCATGCCTGAGTAGTAACTAGTAACCTCCACAGATTTGCTAAAAAAAATGTGTAAGTTCTTAATCATTTTAAAATGTATTTTCTTGTCTATTATCTGAAATGGTCGTTTAGTAAAATGTCCTAGATTCTATGCACTAAGATAGTGAGGAACTATACAAGAGACTTAGGAGGCTGATGTTGACATTACATGACATACAATTTTACAGTAAACATTTAAAAAGATAAGTATAGGGTCACATTAAAATATTGATGACAAATTTAGTGAATTAAAAACATGAGTCAAGAACAAGCATCATTTATTCTCACTCTGTACTGAATAGACTACAATGAGGACCATGTTTTTGTGTATAACAGCATAAAAAAAAAAACAGGTGCAATAACAGCTTCACTGAGATGTCACCATGGTTACAACGTCATTTGTGATGGAAAGTTTCAGTTCTTGCATATTATTTCACAGACATTGTCTATAGTATACAAGTAAAATACCATGTATCCCATAACAGCATCCCATGTAGGTTACAGCCTGCTAACTGCCAGAGGTCACAGAGAACAGCAGTGATGCTGAGTGTGCATGTGCACACATACCACAATGCACTCCTGTCCTAGATACGCAGTGTACTCTTGACTGACACTAAACCCAACCTTACAATAGCAAAAGCCAGGGAAGTAGTGAGGAAACAATGAAAAACAGGCAAAATAACAATGAGAAGAGATTTCTGACACAGCAAAATGTCTATGGCAGGCCTCACAAGAGGTAGTCAAGAAGGTGTATAAAACAGATTATGACACAAAATGGAATTAGACACGTTTTCTAAGTAAATGAATAAACAGCATTAGTCACTATTGTACCTTCAGACTCATTTCTCCTTATCTGCTTTACACTAAAACAATAAACATAAGCTAAATAAATAAATATATCTTAGTGAGAACAGAATTATATATATTTTGCTCCTGTTTCACAGAATTTATTTAAAATATTCTAACTAGGAAGTTATGGTACTGTCTAGATACAGTATTCAGTAACATTACTGGAATGAATAGAGGTCAGAAATACTGGTAAAAATTTTATGGTGCTCAGGAGAGGTAGGCCATCATAAAAGAGAGTCACTAGCCGAAATTCCAGTAGGATTCATTGTGAGAGAGAAGTAATTTAAAATTATTTACAGGGGTAAAATGAGGATTCTCATATAAATTAAGATTGCTATACCTTGAAAGTATTTCACTCAGTATTTTAAATGAATTAAAATAAAATATGTTTACAGATCAAAAAACTGAATGTATGGATGAGGGCAAAACTATCTTATTCATAGAATTGAGGTAGTAATTGAATAGAAAAACTTCCACTGGACCAGCAGATGTTATCAGCAATATGTAGAAATCATATACGAGCCATCATTGAGTGAAGAGTATGTTATACTGGAGGGCTAGGAATGACACACTGAGATACATTATAACTCCTAAATATGAAAGGCAAGCATGCCCAAAGATGCTACTCAACATGAAATACTACCACTGGTCAAGTGTGTCATGGTAGTCTTTAGGTATTCTTCATCAAAGAAGGGGTTTAGTCAGCACATAAGCAATAGTTCTCTTTACTGTATTTTTGAAACTGATCTTAATTTATTGCATTTTCCAAGAAAACATAGTTCACATATAGCACCTTGTTCTCCAAAGTGTACATAAAATAGGATTCCTTTCTTCTTTATCATTTCAGTTTTTAAATACTGGAGGTCAAATTCAGAACTAGGCAACCATTCTACTACTGACACATATCCCCAATTCAGAAACTACTTAATAGCATAAAATACATATTTAAATTTGAATTTCATTTCATCTCTCTCTCTCTCTCTCTCTCTCTCTCTCTCTCTCTCTACCTAGATAAACTTTAACCGAAGTACAAGGATATATGTCTGTCTAGATAATAAAAATAATAAAATGTTTTATTTTTGTAAATAGAGCTTCTAGAAAAGACTTCCTTTTTTTATAATGTGAAAGTAGAGATAGGATAATACTGTGAATTACATGAAGGACAAGTTAAAGACTGCTCTAAATAGCTGACACAGGTCTCTAATAAGTAAGGAAAAGTTGACTTCATATAAATCACTCAGGGGATTCCATGGCTCACAGACGCATGATTATTTCTGTGTAAAATAATATTTCTAGCCAATGCCACCAATATTATTTTGGGGAGTAAAGAAAAGCTTCTTTTATTTTTTTTCATTCATGTTCACCATTTTAGCTAAAGATCATCTTTTCTCTTCAATTATTTAGTAAGGATGAAAAGTTTGGTTAATATTCAAATAATACTTATGTTCATATTTAATTTTTTTTCATTTTTTAAATTAAAATCGTGAAAATTTCAAAAATATCTTGATTATATTTCAGAAAAAAAGAGTTACCAATAACATAAAATTGAAAACATTATCGGAAAATATATAGATGGGTTTAGATATAATTTGAAAAACAAATCAGAACTGTTTATAAGACAGATCAGAAGATTACAGGATCAAATTAAACCAGAAGACATCTACCAGTTTTGTTGAAAGGTTTTCTTATTAATCCTGGACCTCATGAACTCAGAGTGATCAGTACTTTAAATACCACTCAGCTATGCTCTATGAGCATCTCTCTATTTATTTAGAATAATATGTATCACATACAGAGTGATAACTCAGTAAAGACACTGGTTGCACTATACTCACAAAAGCAAATTTCAACCAGAAATCACAGCACTTTGTATTCCATTACTTTTTTTTTTAATTTTTTAAATTTTATTTTATTTTCTGTTTTTTTTTTATTTACATTCAAAATCATTTCCCCTTTCCGGTTTCCTACCTCCATGAAAGTCCCATAAGCCCCCTTCCCACCCTCTTTTCCCCATTCAACCCCATCTCGCTTCTCTATCATGGCATTCCCCTACATCTAGTCCTTCCAGGACCAGGGGTCTCTCCTTCCATCTTCTTGAAAATCTATTGATATGCAAATTGTGTCTAGGGTATTCTGAGGTTCTGGGTTAATATCCCTTTATCAGTGACTGCATACCATGTGTGTTCTTTTGTGATTGGTTACCTCACTAAGGATGATATTTTCCAGTTCTGACCATTTGCCTAGGCATTTCATTAATTCATTAGTTTTTAATTGCAGAGTAGTATTCCATTGTGTAAATATACCACATCTTCTGAATCCATTCCTCCGTTGAGGGACATCTGTGTTCTTTCCAGCTTCTGGCTATTATCAATAAGACTGGTATGAGCATAGTGGAGCATGTGTCCTTATTTCATGCAGGTAAAGCCTCTGGGTATATGCCCAGGAGTGGTATAGCAGGATTCTCCGGGAGTGTCATGCCCAGTTTTCTGAGGAACCACCAGACTGCTTTCCAGAGTGGTTGTACCAGCTTGCAATCCCACCAGTAGTGGAGGAGTGTTCCTCTTTCTCTACATCCTCGCCAAGAACTGCTGTCTCCTGTGTTTTTGATCTTAGCCATTCTGACTGGTGTGAGGTAGAATCTCAGGGTTGTTTTGATTTGCATTTCCCTAATGACTAAGGATGATGAACATCTCTTTAGGTGCTTCTCAGCCATTCGATATTCTTCAGGCGAGAACTCTTTGTTTAGCTCTGTACCCCATTTTTTAATAGGGTTACTTGCCTCTCTGGATTTTAAGTTCTTGAGTTCTTTGTATATATCGGATATTAGCCCTCTGTTGGATGTAGGGTTGGTAAAGATCATTTCCCAGCTAGTTGGTTGCCGCTTTGTATTTTTGACAGTGTCTTTTGCATTGCAGAAACTTTGTAATTTAATGAGGTCCCATTTGTCAATTCTTGATCTTAGAGCATAAACTATTGGAGTTCTGTTCAGGAAATTCTCCCCTGTGCCCATAAGTTCAAGGTTCTTCCCTAGTTTCCTTTCTATTAGTTTCAAAGTGTCTGGTTTTATGTGGAAGTCCTTGATCCACTTGGAATTGAGCTTAGTGCAAGGAGATAAGAATGGGTCAATTTGCATTCTTCTGCATGTTGACCTCCAGCTGAGCCAGCACCATTTGTTGAAAAGGCTATCTTTTTTCCACTGGATGGTTTTAGCTCCTTTGTCAAAGATCAAGTGACTATAGGAGTGTGGATTCATTTCTGGGTCTTCAATTCTGTTCCATTGATCTACTTGCCTGTCACTGTAACAATACCATGCAGTATTTAACACTATTGCTCTGTAGTACAGCTTGAGGTCTGGGATATTGATTCCCACAAAAGTTCTTTTACTCTTGAGAATAGTTTTAGCTATCCTGGGTTTTCTGTTATTCCAGATGAATTTTTGAATTGCTCCTTCTAACTCTATGAAGAATTGAGTTGGGATTTTAATGGGGATTGCATTGAATCTGTATATTGCTTTGGCAAGATAGTCATTTTTACTATATTAATCCTGCCAATGCATGAGCATGGCAGATTTTTCCATCTTCTGAGGTCTTCTTCAATTTCTTTCTTCAGAGACTTGAAGTTCTTGTCATACAAATCTTTTACTTGTTTGGTTACAGTCACACCAAGATACTTTATACTGTTTTTGGCTATCGTGAAGTGTATCATTTCTCTTATTTCTTTCTCAGCCTGCTTATCCTTTGAGTATAGGAAGGCTTCTGACTTGCTTGAGTTGATTTTATATCCGGCCACTTTGCTGAAGTCATTTATCAGCTGTAGGAGTTCTCTGGTGGAGTTCTTTGGGTTGCTTAAGTATACTATCATATCGTCTGCAAATAGTGATAGTTTGACTTCTTCCTTTCCAATTTGTATCCCTTTGACCTCCTTCTGTTGTCTAATTGCTCTAGCTAGAATTCAAGTACTATATTGAAAAGATATAGAGAGAGTGGGCAGCCTTGTCTAGACCCTGATTTTAGTGGGATTGCTTCAAGTTTCTCTCCATTTAGATTGATGCTGGCTTCCGGTTTGCTGTAAATTGCTTTTACTATGTTTAGATATGGGCCTTGAATTCCTGATCTTTCCAAGACCTTTAGCATGAAAGGATGCTGAATTTTGTCAAATGCTTTCTCAGCATCTAATGAGATGACCATGTGGTTTTTTTCTTTGAGATTGTTTATGTAGTGGATTACATTGATGGATTTCCTTATATTGAACCATCCCTGCATCCCTGGGATGGAGCCTACTTGATCGTGGTGAATGATAGTGTTGATGTGTTCTTGGATTCGGTTGGCAAGAATTTTATTGAGTATTTTTGCATCGATATTCATAAGAGAGATTGGCCTGAGATTCTCTTTCTTTGTCGGATCTTTGTGTGCTTTTGGTATTAGTGTAATTGTGGCTTCATAGAACAAGTTGGGTAGTGTTCCTTCTGTTTCTATTTTGTGGAACAGTTTGAAGAGTATTGGTGTTAGGTCTTCTTTGAAGGTCTGATAGAATTCTGCACTAAAACCATCTGGACCTGTGCTTTTTTTGGTTGGAAGACTTCCAATGACAACTTCTATTTCTTCAGGGCTTATAGGACCGTTTAGATGGTCTATTTGATCCTGACTTAATTTTGGTACTTGGTATCTGTCAAGGAAATTGTCCATTTCCTCGAGATTTTCTAGTGTTGAATACAGGTTTTTGTAATAGGATCTGATGATTTTTTGAATTTCCTCAGTTTCTGTTGTTATCCCTCCCTTTTCGTTTCTGATTTTATTAATTTGGATACTGTCTCTGTGCCCTCTGGTTAGTCTGGATAAGGGCTTATCTATCTTGTTGATTTTCTCAAAGAACCAACTCCTCGTTTTGTTGATTCTTTGTATGGTTTTATTTGTTTCTACTTGATTGATTTCAGCCCTGAGTTTGATGATTTCCTGCCTTCTACTCCTCTTTGGTGTATTTGCTTCTTTTTGTTCCAGGGCTTTCAGGTGTGCCATTAAGCTGCTAGTGTATGCTGTCTCCCGTTTCTTTTTGGCAGCTCTCAGGGCTATGAATTTTCCTGTTATCACTGTTTTCATTGTATCCCATAAATTAGGGTATGTTGTGCCTTAATTTTCATTAACTTTCAAAAAGTCTTTGATTTCTTTCTTTATTTCCACCTTGACCAAGTTATCATTGAAGTAAGAGAAATAATACCCTTCACAATAGCCACAAACCATATTAAGTATCTTGGCGTGACTCTAACCAAACAAGTGAAAGATCTGTATGACAAGAACTTCAAGTCTCTGAAGAGAGAAATTGAAGAAGACCTCAGAAGATGGAAAAATCTGCCATGCTCATGGATTGGCAGGATTAATATAGTAAAAATGAGCATCTTACCAAAAGTAATACACAGATTCAATGCAATCCCCATCAAAATCCCAACTCAATTCTTCATATAGTTAGAAAGAGCAATTCAAAAATTCATCTGGAATAACAGAAAACCCAGAATAGCTTAAACTACTCTCAAGAGTAAAAGAACCTCTGGGGGAATCAGTATCCCGGAACTCAAGTTGTACTACACGCAATAGTGTTAAAAACCGCATGGTATTGGTACAGTGACAGACATGTAGATCAATGGAACAGAATTGAAGACCCAGAAATGAATCCACACTCCTATGGTCACTTGATCTTTGACAAAGGAGCTAAAACCATCCAGTGGAAAAAAGATAGCCTTTTCAACAAATGGTGCTGGCTCAGCTGGAGGTCAACATGCAGAAGAATGCAAATTGACCCATTCTTATCTCCTTGCACTAAGCTCAATTCCAAGTGGATCAAGGACTTCCACATAAAACCAGACACTTTGAAACTAATAGAAAGGAAACTAGGGAAGAACCTTGAACTTATGGGCACAGGGGAGAATTTCCTGAACAGAACTCCAATAGTTTATGCTCTAAGATCAAGAATTGACAAATGGGACCTCATTAAATTACAAAGTTTCTGCAATGCAAAAGACACTGTCAAAAATACAAAGCGGCAACCAACTAGCTGGGAAATGATCTTTACCAACCCTACATCCAACAGAGGGCTAATATCCGATATATACAAAGAACTCAAGAACTTAAAATCCAGAGAGGCAAGTAACCCTATTAAAAAATGGGGTACAGAGCTACACAAAGAGTTCTCACCTGAAGAATATCTAATGGCTGAGAAGCACCTAAAGAGATGTTCATCATCCTTAGTCATTAGGGAAATGCAAATCAAAACAACCCTGAGATTCCATCTCACACAAGTCAGGATGGCTAAGATCAAAAACACAGGAGACAGCAGTTGTTGGCGAGGATGTGGAGAAAGAGGAACACTCCTCCACTGCTGGTGGAATTGCAAGCTGGTACAACCACTCTGGAAAGCAGTCTGGCGGTTCCTCAGAAAACTGGGCATGACACTCCCGGAGGATCCGGCTATACCACTCCTGAGCATATACCCAGAGGCTTTCCCTGCATGCAGTAAGGACACATGCTCCACTATGTTCATAGCATCCTTATTTATAATAGCCAGAAGGTGGAAAGAACCCAGATGTCCCTCAACGGAGGAATGGATTCAGAAGATGTGGTATATCTACACAATGGAATACTACTCTGCCATTAAAAACAATGAATTCACGAAATTCCTAGGCAAATGGTCAGGTCTTTACTTCCACTACCTCCTCCCCTTTTCCTCAGAGGATGGAAGGTACAAAAGGGCAACACTCACTGGCACATAATGTTGCAGCAGGACTAGGTACACACTTTTTAACTGCCGCACAATGAAGCAGCCAAGCTAGAGAGAGGGGATCCAAAAGCTGGCAACAGAGTCATAGACAACTACCTCTCCAATTGTTAGAGAATCCACATGAAGACCAAACTGCACATTCGCTACAATTGTGTAGGGAGTGTAGGTCCATCTCCTGCCCTTTGGGTGGTAGTGTGGTCTCTGGGGAAACCCCAATGACTCAGGTTAGTTGACTATGTAAGTCTTCCTGTGGTGTAAAATAATGAAAACTGAAAGAAAGAAACCTACCATTAATGAAATTAACTCAACAACAGAAAAATCACTTATGGAAAACAGACTCAGAAACAGATGGCTTCAGTACAGAGTTCAATTCAAGTAAAGGACTGCACCAATTCTCAGATTGTCCAAATGATGGTGGAGAAAATTCTCTTAGACATTTTCTCCAAAGCCAGAAGCCACCTGAGCAAAGAATACAGCAGCCATATGTTGATATATCTGGTGTATAATGACTTAGAAATCCTTACAAATTTTGAGGGAATAGTAGGGGGTAAAATGACTAGATTATGATGCTACAACTTATGGATATATGAAAAGTGGTAGACAATGGCATCTGCTTGTTATCTAGGCACTGGGAGGCAGAATCAGATAGAGCACTGGGGATAGCTGAATAGCCTAATCAATAGGACATGGAAAAAGCCCAGCTTAGAAAACAAGTTATGTGGCTACTCAGGAAAGATGGGTTGATCTCTGGTTTCCATATGCACACCGTGTCTATATATACACACACATATATACACATTTATGCTTATGTAGCCACATACACAGCATACATAAACACATGTACACTCATGTCTATGCACCTACATACGTATGAATATTCATATACACTCAAACACTCCAATACAGCAAATTACACATAAACATATGCACACACATGTCCATACAACCTCACTCATGTAAAATGTACAGTGTACAGTTGTACAGTATTCAGTATACAGTGTAGAGTATATAGTTGGACAGTGTACAGTTGGACAGTATTCAGTATACAGTGTAGAGTATACATTGGTACAGTGTAGAGTGCCCCTGGCACCCATGAGATTTCAACATAGGAATCCCAAATACTCAGTGGATGACAGATGATCCTTCTGATATGTGCTGTCAGGAAAACTAGATGGACCTAGCAAAAGGATAACAAAGGATGGTTATCCATTACTAATATAAAAGCAAATTCAAATAGAATAACAACTAAAATATAAGACTCTAATCCTTGAAACAACTAAAATTGCAGAAAACATGCAGGAAGTATGCCCTTTGGCATTGCATTGTGAGTGGAATCTTCAGATGAGAAACCATATAAAGGCAAAATAAATAGAGACAGAGCAATTATGCATTAAAGAGAGCTCTTAACAGCAGAGAAACAGTGAACAATATGGGAGAATTTGTAGAGTGTGAAGAAGATGCTGTAGAATGAATGGGAGGAAGACACTATAGAATGGGAATAAGGATTCTGAGTGCACATTTGAGAAGCTTCAATGCTCATGAAACAAAAACTCAAACATCTTGATAGCAAAAGCAAATGTATGATTTGTTTTAATTTGGACAAATATCTAAGCAGACACTTCACAAAAGAAAGCACATGGATGGAAACAGGGTGCAGGAGAAAATGTCAAAAGTGTTGAAATTATTGATCGTTAGAAGAATTTGGATCAAAATTATAGTGCATTGTCATCTAACCCTCATTGGAATGGCCATTATGTAAAAATAAAAATACCATGTGTGTTCTTTTGTGATTGGGTTACTTCACTTAGGACGATGTTTTCCAATTCCACCCATTTGCCTAAAAATTTCATGAATTCATTGTTTTTTCATAGCTGAATAGTATTCGATTGTGTAAATATACCACATTTTCTGTATCCATTCCTCTATTGAGGGACATCTGGGTTCTTTCCAGTTTCTGGCTATTATAAATAGGGCTGCTATGAACATAGTGGATCCTTATTACAAGCTGGGCAATACTCTGTGTATATGCCAAGGAGTGGTATAACAGGGTTCTCTGGTAGCATCATGCCCAGTTTTCTGAGGAACTGCCACACTGATTTCCAGAATGGTTGTACCAGCTTGCAATCCCACCAGCAGTGGAGGAGTGTTCCTCTTTCTCCACATCCTCACCAGCACCTGCTGTCTTCTGAGTTTTCTACCTTAGTCATTCTGACTGGTGTGAGGTGAAATCTCAGGGTTGTTTTGATTTGCATTTCCCTGATGACTAAGGATGTTGAACATTTCTTTAGGTGTTTCTTGGCCATTTGGTACTCCTCAGTTGAGAAATCTTTGTTTAGCTTTGTACCCCATTTTTAATAGGGTTATTTGGTTCGCTGGAGTTTCACTTTTTACGTTCTTTATATATATTGGATATTAGCCCTCTATTGGATGTAGGGTTTTTAAAGGTTTTTTTTTTCCCAATTTGTTGGTTGCCATTTTGTCCTATTGACAGTGTCCTTTGCCTTACAGAAACTTTGTAATTTTATGAGTTCCCATTTGTCAGTTCTTGATCTTAGAACATAAGGTATTGGTGTTCTGTTCAGGAACTTTTCCCCTGTGCCCATGTGCTTGAGGCTCTTCCTCACTTTCTTTTCTTTTAGTTTCTATGTATCTGGTTTTATGTGGAGGACTTTGATTCACTTGGATTTGAGCTTTGTATGAGGAGATAAGAATAGATGGATTTGCATTCTTCTGCATGCTAACTGCCAGTTGAACTAGAACTATTTGTGAGATTCCACCTCATACCAGTCAGAATGGCTAAGATCAAACACTCAGGTGAGAGCAGGGGCTGGCAAGGATGGGGAGATAGAGGAACATCCTCCATTGCTGGTGGGATTGCAAGCTGGTACAACCAATCTAGAAATCAGTTTCATGGTTCCTCAGAAAATTGGAGCTGAGGACCCAGTCATACCCCTCCTGAACATATACCCAGAATATTCTCCAACATGTAATAAGGACACATGCTCCACTATGTTCATAGAAGCCTTATTTATAATAGCCAGAAGCTGGAAAGAACCCAGATGTCTCTCAACAGAGGAATGGATACAGAAAATGTGGTACATTTACACAATAGAATAAACAATGAATTCATGAAAATTTTAGGCAAATGGATTGAACTAGAAAATATCATCCTGAGTGAGGTAACCCAATCACAAAAGAACACACATGGTATGCACTCACTAATAAGTGGATATTAGCCCAGAAGCTTGCAATACCCAAGATACAATTCACGAACCAAATGAAGCTCAAGAAGGAGGAAGACCAAACTGTGGATACTTTGGTCCTTTTTAGAAGGGGGAACAAAATACCCATGGGAGGATATAAAGACATAAAGTGTGGAGCAAAAACTGAAGGAAAGGCCATCCAGAGGCTGCCCCACCTGGGGATCCATCCCATATACAGTCAGCGGATGCCAACAAGCACTTGCTGACAGGAGCCTGATATAGCTGTTCCCTGAGAGGCTTTGCCAGTTCCTGACAAATACAGAGGTGGGCGCTCTCAGCTAACCACTGGACTGAACACAAGGTCCCCAATGGAGGAGTTAGAGAAAGGACTGAAGGAGCTGAAGTAGCTTGCAGCCCCATAGGAGGAACAATGATATGAACCAATCAATACTCTCAGAGTTCCCAGGGACTAAACCACTAACCGATGAGTACACATGGAGGGACCCATGGTTCCAGCTGCATATGTAGCAGAGGATGGCCTTGTTTGACATCAAAGGGAGGAGAGGCCCTTGGTCCTGAGAAGGCTTGATGCACCCATATAGGGGAATACCAGGACAAGGAAGCAGGAGTGGGTGGGTTGGTGAGCAGGGGGAGGGGGGATGGGATAAGGGGTTTTGGAGGGGAAACTAGGAAAGGGGATAACATTTGAAATGTAAATAAATAAAATGTTTTTTTTTTTAAAAAAAAAAAAAGAAATAAATAAAAGAAAAGAAAACTGCAGTCATGGCAATAATCCATTCCGGCAGGTGACAAAGGTAGCTCACAGACAGTAAAATCCGCAAACTTGAGAAAGTAACCCAAGAAAGACTAGACCCAATCCAAAATAATCACAATCCGATTAATGAATCCCCAAACAATATTGGTCAAGCTAATGCTGCAAGTTTTTATCTTGAGCTTTCCTGCTGCTAGGAGTTCAATGCTGAAAAACAACAGTAACAACAACAACAACACAGAGAAAAGTCTTGGCCACACACTGCTTACGGATTTTAGGAAAAGTGAGTATTCGCAGTGTTAGACAGATGTCTCTTAAATTTGTTATTTACAGTTTTAAAATCTGAAGGAATCAGCAGGATTAAATAGTGAGGAGAAACAGCTGCACCACTCAGTTTTTGTTTTCAACCTGGAGAAACAACATTTCCACTGATTGTTAAATGAAAGCCAGTGGTAGATGTTTTATGTGTGACCAAGGCATAGAGTTAGGGCTGATGAAACTTAAGGCTTAGTATATCCAAGTACTAATTATTCAAAGCTCAGTTGCAGAATAAAAATGATACCTGAAATGAGTTTAAAGTTTATTTGACAGTTTCAATCATACGTATGATATAGTTACACTCATCCCTCCCTACTCCCTTATCTCCCTACCACCTAGAATGACCATTCCCTTCCTCCTACTATGTCCCAATCCCACATATCTTTATGTTTTGACTTTGTGATTTACTGGGCTTAAAAAGGACCACCTATGTTGGAACAAGTTTTGAGCTATTCAGTAGCTCATGGTTAACTGATCACTTTGTAAAACACTGTAACAATGACTTACTGTCTCCTAGCAGTACTAAGATGCCTCTAGATCCCTTAGGCATTGATGAAGACCAGAAATCCTCCCTTGTCTGTGATTAACCATTTTGGGTCTTAGTCTTGTGTAGAACCATTGTATACTACCCAAACACAGTCACTGTGAGTTTATGTCTACTATGGCCTCATGTGTCCATAACACAGCATCTCAAGACTTCTTTCCATTATCCACATCTTGAACCTGTCCTCCAAGGATATTTACAAACTTTTATTTAATCTCTTTCTCCTCTTCCCCCCAACATATACATATTGGTTGCATATGGGCACATGTATGCATGTGTTTGTGTATGTGTGTGTACATCAGAGAACAACTTGAACAATTTTCAAGAGTCAGTTCTTTCCTCCTACTATGTAGGCTCAAAAGGTCAAACTCAAATGGACAGTTTTGGCAGCAAGCATCCTTGTCTGAAAAATAGTCTTTCTGACTCAAGATGAACTTCTTGATTGCTTCTGGTTTAGCTGTGTGGTCCCTCAAATGTCATGAGTCATTTCTTTGTACTTGCTAGATTTTATAATAATCTGCTTGAATGATATTTAAAAAAAAGCACCAAGTGATTAACCGGAACAGTTCTTATTCACTTCTATTAATCTTACATCTAAAATAGCTTACATTAATATCTCAAATATAGGCATTCAACAAAATAAAACAGAAAAGGAAGAACTAAAGTGGTTTTAAATGCAATCATTAGGTATATAATAGTGGGGTTGAAAAGCACACAGTCAGTGAAAATTAATAACAATTTCCATTCATCACCCTCAGGGGTGATTCACCATTGTGACCATTTGAATTGATTTTCAATTTAAAACAGCATTCTCTCATCTACTACTGGAATATATCAGAACTTCAAGTAATTTATTTAACAATCTGAATTTCATTAAACTATTCCTTGGAAATCTTTCTCTTCTCCTTTCTAATGATATCTTGTCCACTGCCTTTTTCTTCTTTCCATGTAAGAGTCTTATTGAGACCATGGTTTTTATGTTTACTACCACTAATGTGTTTGTCCACAACCATCACACCCTTGTTTTCTGTAGGGAAAACTTTCCTTGGACAGATGCAATGAGTTTTCAAAAATTCAATTGTTGAACAATGTCATTAATCCAGTGTAATATTTTGTTAATTTGTTAATTCCTCAAACTCCCACCATAACCAATACTCTGTTATAATTCCAAAGTTTAGGGAATAAACACATACATTCTTCCCATTTCTTCCTATAAGCCCTCCCTCCAACACTCTTGGTAGCATATGGACAAGAGTTGACAAAATTGGCCATATTTGAGCTAAAACATGCACTTATGTTTATGATTATTACTATTCATTGATGAGTTAACTGGAAGTCTAATTATCTAAGAGATAACTTTAGGCATATCTTGGAGAGTGTTGCCAGAGATAATTAACTGAGAAAGGAAGCATCATCCTGGATCTGGGCAGCAAAATCATATGGTCTAATATTCTAGAATGAAGAAAATGCAAAGAAGAAAATGAGGATGAGGAAGAGGAGGAAGAGGATGGGGAAAGAGCAGGAGGAAGAGGAGGAAAAATAAGATGGTGGCTGATCACCAGATTTCATCCCTCTGTAGTCAATGCTACCTCCAACCTGATGGATGCCTTCAGACCTGATGAACCTTATGCTAACATGCTACCATACCCTGATGAAATGTATGCTACCATGCCTTCACACCCTGAAGAACTGTATGGTACCATGTTTTCACATTCTGATGAACCATAAGCTACAATGACTTTATAATCTGATAAAGTATTTGCCACCATTCCTTTTAACCTTGATGAGTTATATGCTACCATGCTATCATGCCTTCAGATCCTGAAGTGCTATATGAAAGCAGGCTTCTACACACTGATAAAGTGTATGCTACTATAATTTCAGAACTTGCTGAACAACTGTATGCCTTAAACTCTAATAAATCCTGCTAACATCCCTTCATTCTGTGATGAGTTCTATGCTACCATCTTTTCACATCATGTTGAATGGAATGCTATCATCCCTTCAGAGCCTGATGAACTGTATGCTACCATGCCTTCTAACCTCAACAAGCTGCATTTATTCCAAAAATGTGAGCTAAAATAAATCCTTAAAGTGGCAGCTGCTTGTGGCACTTAGTTTACATTAGTGATGAAAATAACAATTCCATTTCTTTCTTCCAAATGCAAGCGACAGCTCTTTGAGGAGACTTCCTGGGCATCCCCCTGCTCAAACATGGAATATGAGATGGGTGTGAGGTTTTCAAAATCCCCCATTCTGTCCTCTGTTAGCACCCCCTACAGTCTCTACCCATTTGGTTCACACAGTTCTCACAAGGTTGGTACAAACACAGTCCTGGACATTCTATTCCCTATGTTGTGGACACGCTAGACTAGAATGTTATATATTTTGCCACAGCAAATGGGGAATATATGTGGCTCTAGCTGCTCACTCTTGACTGCTTTAAAGTTCCTATTCTTGTTGTTTTCTGAAATGTCCTCAGCGAAGAGATTTTCAAATCAATATATAAGCAAATGTCCAATAAAGTGACAGTGCTGTAATTTTCTTTTCTTGCAAAAATCCATATGCTTATAAATTAAAGCCAGAAAATCTGAAACTGAAGCCAGATTCTTAGAAAAAAATCTGTGTCCAGCCTTAAAGAAAATAGTGCCCCATACCCATAATATTAATAATTTTCTAATAGATATTTCATAATAGAGGATCTTATTAAACATTACTTCTAAAATGCTTTAACTGATTTGGTGTATAATTTACAAATAAATCTAATTTGGGACTATTATTACAGCAGTTACACTCATCAAAGTCCTTCACTGTTTTGTTACTCAACACCCATTACACTATGTCTCATTCTAGACACTGTGCTTTGTGTATCACAGGTATCTTTGTTCTTTTCTTTATTAGAGATAATTTCTCTGGGTAAATTGAGAGAGTTTTTTTTCAAATCTACTAACAGTGTATGATTTATATTCTAGGTATTATTCACAGTTATGTTCTTGATTTTCTTTTCTTACATATTTCCACTGTTTTAATCAGAAATTTCTTTTTCTTCCACCACCTTTCAAAGATTGCAATAACATAATCATGTTGAATTATAAAAGCAATTGAGAATTAATCAGTCTCCACTACATACCACCACATCCATGTCCTTGGTCTCCAATCTTCCAGGCAGCTTGGGGAACAGGAACATTTAACTTTTGCCTGTGCCATATTCCTAGAAAGCTTGGCAAATTTTAGTGTTAATTTCTAACTGACTAATTCTGTCGTTCAAAGACCATTTCCTGCACATACACTATTTTCTACTTTACCATGTTATTGCATGCTTCTGAGGGGCTTGGGGGTCTGTTTTGTTATGGTGAAATAAATGATATGGAAAGTTTATGATATGAACCTTAAATTTTATATAAACTTTCTAGCTGTTATTTTAACATGTTAAATGAAATTCTGTAGAATTAAGTTGTTATATTGGATTTTTACTGGATCCCATTTGTAAAATAGGTCACATGAACTATAGAAAGTTTTACAGTTTTAATTTTGAAAGTCAAATACATAGACCCAGTAAGACATGGATGGTATGGACTCACTTATAATTAGACATTACTCATAAAATGCAAAATAACATGTTACAATTCACAGAACTGAATGAAAATGGAAATTAGTGGAGGACATCTCTGAGACCATCTAGAGACCTGGGTTGGAGGAGGCTAAGGAGAATCTATGGAGGTGACATTAGCTGATATTCCTACCAGCAGGGGATATAGGCAGGACTTCCAGTAGAAGGAGGGGGACATCAAGACAACCAGAAAGACTTCAACTTGACACCTGTACCGGATGCAAGATACAGAGATTAAGATGGTACAGAGACTAAGGGAATAGCTAAGTAATGACTCCCCCAAATTGAGACCCATCCCATGGGAGAAAGCCAGTGCCTGACACTGTTAATGATACTCTGTTATACTTACAGAGAGAAGCCTAGCATAACTAGACTGAGAGTCTTCATCCAGCAGCAGATGAAAACAGATGCAGAGACCCATGGTCAAATATCAGGTAGAGCTCGGGAGTCTTGTAGAAGAGTTGGGGATAGAACGGAGCAATCCAGAGGGGCAAGGACATCACAAGACTTACAAAATCAACTATCCTGGGCCCATTGGGGTCATGGAAACTGAGTCAGCAACTGAAGAGTATACAGGAGTTGAACCTAGAACACCCCACCCACCACCACCACTATCACCACATACTTATAGAAGATTGCGGCTTCGACTTCATGTGGGTCCCCTAACTGTTGGACCAGGGTCTGTCTCTGACTCTATTGCCTGCCATTGGATAGTCTTCCCCTACCTGAACTAATTAGTTGGGCCTCAGTATGAAAGGGGGTGCTTAGTCCTGCTTGGACTAGATGTCACAGAGTGGGATAATACCCAAGGGGACTTCTTCTCTGAGGAAGAGAGTGGGTTATGTGGAAAAGGAAGGACAAGCGCAGTACTGAGAGAAAAGGAGGGAGGAGGCTGCAATTGGATGTAATGTGAATAAAAAATGATTTATGCAAGAAAAACAAAAATGAAAGTGTATATAGGCACAAAATTTGTTTCCACAAATACTATTTTCAGCCTTTGAAGTGATATGTGTATGCTGTGCTAGGGATCAAGCCAGGGTCCTCTACACAGAGGGAAGCAGTCTCTGTCTGCCCTTCTTCATTGATATAAGTTACAATGGATATATTTTTTATCTATTGAGAATTTTTTCCAAACTTGTCAGAAAGAAGCTTTATTTCTTTATATAGCCTCATCCTTTGTTTCAGGATGCCCCTGGAGTAGGGACTTTCTGGGGTGGGAGTTTCTGACACTTCTGAACTTTCTCAGGAAGCACTGCTTTCTGCCTTACAGCCTCCTAGGCCACAACCTTCTTTCCTAGCACTGTTTGCTTCATGGCTGGATTTAGAGAATGCAGTAGCTACAATGTCAACTTTAGCAACAGACACTTTTGGGAGAAGAGGCTGTTAGGATAACCACTCTTTAAAGTATCTTGACTTCATTCTTGATTATTCTGTTGTTCATATTTTTCCCTTTCATTACTTTAAAATGATCAAAATCTGTCATCCTGGCTTTGCTTTCTCTGGCATCCATTGTCTTAGCCCATTTGGTGGCTATTCATTTCAGATTGCCATTTGCCTTTCCCATGCTTTGCCCACTTTTGGAGGGCATTGTGTGAGAACTTGAGGATGAAGTCACTGACCTAGGAGTACTTGAAGGGCATGGCCTGTCTACTCACCAGACTGCAATGTCTACCTACTAAAGCCATGTTCTGAACACTACCAACTTCATTTGCAACTTCCTTTCCTGCTTAAGCCCAAAGGAGAAATCATCCACTCAAAGAAGCTTCACAAAGCACCTGAACATCATGTTGGGAACACTGTTTGACAGAGAATTTTAGGTGTATACAATGAAATATCATCATATTTACCCATAAGGTCCCTCTTGAGTCCTCATAAATGTCTCCTCTCCCAACTAAATAGCCTTTTACTTCACACCCCACTGAGTTCAGTACACAATCTCAAGAAAATTAGGGAAGTGCTACTGAATGATAAAGAAATAGAAACTGGAAATCAAAATAATCCTGAAAGAAAATGAAAACGTCTTGTTTTTTTACTACTGTATCTACCTATAATACCATGATTCCATGGGAGCAAAGGCAGTGAAAAAACAAAGTCAAGACATAATTTTAAGTAGATCTGCTATAAATATATTACTACCAAATCTCTAAAATAACAACTGTTTGTACTATCTCTGTCCCTGTTTCCTGCTTTCAGTTTCTTTTTTTTCAATTTCTCTGGCAAGAAATTAAGTCAAATTGTCTGACTGTCTAAACTGTTGAAACAGTTACTGAGTGAAGCAGCAAGAGAACACAGATGAGAGACTTTCTCACACATGCATACTTCCTTTTATGTACATACATATATATTTCACTCAAATGCCATCTGATCATCTTTTATATATTATAAATTCCTTCAGGAAGTGTCCACTAGGTCTCCCATGCTGGGTACTACCTTTCATTTGCATGTGTCATTATAATTTCATTACCCAAGAGAGAGAAAGTTCTATTATTAGGGCACCCAGAAGTCAGAAATACATAGCAACTCTTTGCTACTTTTGATTAAACTCCAACTTTGTCTTTGACTCTATTCAATCAGTGGACACATTCATGCCTAATTTAGGCTTCCTACCTTTTTCTATACAAACTCAATAAATTATACATCTTCCTTTTAATTTAGAATCTGCAGATATTCTCTTTTTAGCAACTAACGGTGATACTTTCCCCTGAGCCATATATATAGTAGATTGCTTTTTGGTCAGTCCAGTTGTTTCAACCATAGATCCCCTTACAGCTTAGCAGACTGGTAACAGACAAAATCACTGCTCAGTAGCAGTGAGACTTAAGTTCCACATTGAGTGACTACTTATTTCATTTAATGCACTGTCTTTTCTGCAATAGAGAGCCCTGCAGATACCTCCTCTAGATATTCTATAGTCTGCTATGACCACCAAATTGTTCATATTGGATGTGTATCTCAATACATGATCCCTAGTCCAGCATCAAGGACATTAGAATTAGCATGGGCAGGTACCCTGTGTTTTCAGTGCAGAACCATTTAGTAAGAGACTAAGAAGATGGAACACTACACATGTTCTCTTGTTACCTACCTGAGTTCTGAGCTATAAGCACCATTCAGATTTCTTCCAATGCATTCTTACCTGTTCATTCATCTAAAATAAAATTTCAGTATTGATGTTGTATCACTTGGCTCAACATATCTGTCCTTCATTGTGATTCAGTGATTATTGACTCTTTTACTTACTGGTTTATTATCTTCTCTTTGGAAAACTACATATTCAGAATATTGTGTTTTTCATACATATGAACCTGCTACTCTCTTGCTTACTATTGCTACATAATATCCAGTATTGTTTCAGAAAATTTTTATAGAGTAGATTATTTTTGTTTGTTTAGGTTGCAAGAAACTATAGAGATGTTTCCACCTTATAGAATATGAGTACAACCTTATCCCTACAACTCATTCCTAACAGCAGTCCTTTGTAAAAGCTCCAACATAATGAGTCTTCATCATTAAATGATATTGCTTCAGATATCGTCTACCAGATCTCTCCTGCTAAGAAAATTGTTCTTAGGAATTTGTTTCTTTGGGATTCTTAGGATCTGCATGCCACCTAAGTGGCTTAAAGGATAAATCACTTAATTAAAAACTAAACAAAAAAATAAATAAAATAAATCGTAAAATCCCATTAGAGGAAGCTTGGTTCAGAATCTTGTACTAGTGATCAGAGCTACTTGTTGGTGTACATGCCAGCTAGCATTAGCCTCTGTTTTCCTAACTGCAAGAGAAACAGGATGATGCAAAACCTTAGACTGAATTCAAAATAAATAGGTAAAATGTCAAGAGAGTTAGGAACCCAAGGTATTTTAGCATCTATAATGAAGTTACTAAATTCCAAAACTTTAATTTGATACCACTATTAACATCTGTGTATTAAAGGAATGTTCATCATATCAATACAAAATTTTGATTACACAAAAGAGGCATGGCTACTCATCTGTATGTACATGCATACACACATGCATTTATAAAAATGGTACATCTACTCATACACATACAATCTTTCTTCATAGAGTATAACTGGTTTCAAGGTTTGGTTATGGTCCGTTAATTTCTCCCAAGAGTAATGATATACAGTCTTGCAGGACAGATAAGCCACAGTCAGAGACAGCAAAACCAGCTAACACCAGAGATAACCAGATAGCAAAAGACAAAGGTAGGAACAATACCAACAGAAAACAAGGTGACATGACATCATCTGAACCCAGTTCTCCCACAACATTGAGTCCTGGCTACCCTAACACATCAGAAAAGCAAGATTTGGATATAAAATCACCTTTCATGAGGCTAATAGAGGACTTCAAGATGGACATAAATAACTCTCTTAAAGAAATACAGGAGAACATGGCTCAACAGGTAGAAGCCCTTAAAGAGGAAACACAAAAATCCCTTAAGGAATTACTGTGAGGGAAAAAAAAAGAAAGACACGGGGTCCCAGTGTGTTCAGACACAGGGGCATGCACCAGGCCAGACCAGCGGTGTGTTGGCCTCGCCCTTGGGCCCAGGTAGCGTGCATATGCAGAGGATGCGGGCAAGATGCACGCATGCCTCAGCCTACCTGGGAGTGGGCAGTCACACTGCCAGCCGGTCTCTGCATGAGGGTGCATGCGGGCATACAGAGAAATGTCACGCAGAAGGCGGGGCCATTCTGGTATGGATTCCTCTGCCTGTTACCTGTACTCACAGACTGTCTGCATGGCTGAATCTCTGAAGGCATGTACCAGCTAGCTCCGTATGGCGGGTTTAATAAGAGGTAGCCCATAGCTTTGATGTTTTATTATTAAGAAAATAGAAAGAGAAAAGAGATAAAAAGACAAAGGAAGAGGAGAAAATAGATAAGAAAAGCCATGACCACATGGAAAGGGGAGAAAATGGAGAGACAGAGAGATAGACAAAGGAGAGGGCCGGGGGAGAACAATGGGGGGAGAGAGAGAAAGAGAGAGAGAGAGAGAGAGAGAGAGAGAGAGAGAGAGAGAGAGAGAGAGAGAGAGAGAGAGAGAACACGCTGAGGAGTGCTATTTATAGTGAGTTGGGTGGTCAGGTAACCTGGAGGTGGGGAGAGTGGTTGTAGGCAGGTGACAGCCGAGGCGGAGTCAGGTTAGAACCTGGGGTGTGGCCACACATCTCACTAAGGTCCCACAAATTACAACAGAAGGAAATGAACAAAACCATCCAGGATCTAAAAATGGAAGTAGGAACAATAAAGAAATCACAAAGGGAGACAACTCTGGAAATAGAAAAGCTTGGAAAGAAATCAGGAGTCATAGATGTAAGCATCAACAACAGAATATAAGATATGATAGAGAGAATTTCAGGTGCTGAATATGCAATAGAAGAGCAATGTTTTCTATTTCTAGTTGAAGAAAACTCAAAATGCAAAAATCTTGTATCCTAAAACATCCATGATATCCAGGATACAATGAGAAGACCAAACCTAAGAATTATAAATATAGAAGAGTGCGACGATTTAAAACTTAAAGGGCCAGTAAATATCTTCAACAAAATTAGAGAAGAAAACTTCCCAAACCTAAAGAAAGAGATGCCCATGAATATACAAAAAGCCAACAGAACTCCAAACAGACTAGACCAGAACAGAAATTCCTCCTCTCATATAATAATCAAAACATCAAATGCACTAAACAAAGAAAGAATACTAAAAGCAGTAACAAAAAAAGGTCAAGTAACATATAATGGTGCATCTATCACAACCATACCAGCATTCTCAATAGATATCACGAAAGCTAGAAGACTCTGGGCAGATCGCATACAGACCCAAAGAGAACACAAATGCAAGCCCAGGCTTCTGTAACCAGCAAAACTCTCAATTACCATATGGAGAAACCAAGATATTCCATGATAAAATTAAATTTACACAATATCTTTCCACAAATCCAGACCTACAAAGTATAAGAGATAGAAACACCAACACAAGCAAGAAAATTATCTTCTTTCAACAAACTCAAAAGAAGATAACCACACAAAAATAAAAATTACATCAAAAATAACAGGAAGCAGTAATCACTATTCCTTCATATCTCTTAATATCAATGGATTCAATTCCCCAATAAAAAGATATACACTAACAGATTGAATATGTAATCAGGACCCAGCATTTTGCTACATACAGAAAGTGCACCTCAGTGTCAAAAACAAAAACTACCTCAGAGTAAAAGACTGGAAAATAATTTTCCAAGCAAATGGTCCCAGGAAACAAGATGGAGTAGCCATTCTAAAATCAGATAAAATTGACTTTCAACCAAAAGTCATGACAAAATATATGGAAGGACACTTTATACACATGAAAGGAAAAATCTACCAAGGGCAACTCTAAATATGAACATATATGCTCCAAATTCAAGGGCACTGAGATTCATAAAAGAAATTTTACTGAAGGTCAAAGCAAACATGGCACTTCAAACACTAATTGTGGGTGATTCAACACTCCACTCTCATCAATGGACAGATCAGGGAAACAAAAACTAAACAGAGACACAATGAAACTTAACAAAAGTTATGGATGAAATGAATTTAGCACATATCTGTAGAATATTTCATCCTAAATGAAAAGAATATATCTTCTTTTCAGTACCAAAGTTGACCATATAATCAGTCACAAAACAGACCTCAACAGATTTAAGAAAATTGAAAAAATATCATGCCTCCTATCAGATCACTATGGAGTAAGGCTGGTATACAACAGCAACAAAAACAAAAGAAAGTCTACATACATATGGAAGCTGAACAATGCTCTACTCAATGATACCTTGGTCAAGGAAAAAAGTAAGGAAAGAAATCGAAGACTTTAAAAAATTTAATGAAAAGGAAGGCAAAACATACCCAAATTTATGGGACGCAATGAAAGCAGTACTAAAAGGAAAACTCATACCTCTCAGTGCTTCCAAAAAGAAACTGGAGAGAGCATACACTAGCAGATTAACAGCACACCTGAAAGCTCTAGAACAAAAAGAAGCTAATATACAAAAGAGGAGTAGAAGGCAGGAAATAATCAACTCAGGGCTGAAATTATCCAAATAAAAACAAAAGCTATATAAAGAATCAACCAAATCAGTAGCGGGTTCTTTGAGAAAATCAACAAGGTAGACAAATCATTGGTCATACTAACAAGAGGGCACAGAGATAGCATCTAAATTAACAAAATCAGAACAGAAATTGAGGAAATTCAAAAAAATCTTCATATCCTTCTACAAAAGGCTATACTCAACACAACTGGGAAATCTCGATGAAATGGACAATTACCTAGAGAGATACCAAATACCAAAGTTAAATCAGGAAGAGGTAGACCATGTAAACATAACCCCTAAAGAAAAACATAACCCCTAAAGAAATACAAGCAGTTATCCAAAGTCTCCCAATCAAAAAAAGGACAGGACCAGATGGGTTTAGCTCAGAATTCTATCAGACTGTCACAGAAGACATAATTCCAATAATCTCCAAAATATTCCATAAAATAGAAATAGATGGAACACTAACCAAATCATTCTACGAAGCCTCATTTACACTTCTACCCAAACCACACAAAAACCAAATGAAGAAAGAGAATTTCAGAACAATTTCCCTAATGAACATTGATGAAAAATACTTCGTCTTACAGAAACTTTGTATTTTATGAGGTCACATTTGTCAATTCTTTTTTTTTATTTTCTAAGTTATTTTTGTTTAGATTACAAATGATTTTCACTTTCCCATTTCCCCCATCCCCGAAAGTCCCATAAGCCCCCTTCCCTCCCTCTTTTCTCCATTCAACCCCCTCTCGTTTCTCTGTCCTGGCGTTCCCCTACATCCCGTCTTTCCAGGACCAGGGGTCTCTCCTTCCATCTTCTTAGAAACCTATTGATATGCGAATTGTGTCTAGGGTATTCTGAGATTCTGGGTTAGTATCCCCTTATCAGTGACTGCATATCATCTGTGTTCTTTTGTGATTGGGTTACCTCACTAAGGATGATATTTTCAAGTTCTGACCATTTGCTTAGGAATTTCGTGAATTCATTGTTTTTAATTGCAGAGTATTATTCCATTGTGTAGATATACCACATCTTCTGAATCCATTCTTCCGTTGAGGGACATCTGGGTTCTTTCTAGCTTCTGGCTATTATAAATAAGGCTGCTATGAACATAGTGGAGCATGTGTCCTTATTGCATGCAGGTAAAGCCTCTGGGTATATGCCCAGGAGTGGTATAGCCGGATCCTCCGGGAGTGTCATGCCCAGTTTTCAGAGGAACCGCCAGACTGCTTTCCAGAGTGGTTGTACCAGCTTGCAATTCCACCAGCAGTGGAGGAGTGTTCCTCTTTCTCCACATCCTCGCCAACAACTGCTGTCTCCTGTGTTTTTGATCTTAGCCATCCTGACTGGTGTGAGATGGAATCTCAGGGTTGTTTTGATTTGCATTTCCCTAATGACTAAGGATGATGAACATCTCTTTAGGTGCTTCTCAGCCATTAGATATTCTTCAGGTGAGAACTCTTTGTTTACCTCTGTACCCCATTTTTTAATAGGGTTATTTGGCTCTCTGGAGTATAACTTCTTGAGTTCTTTGTATATATTGTATATTAACCCTCTGTCTGATGTAGGGCTGGTAAAGATCTATTCCCAGTTTGTTGGTTGCCACTTTGTCCTTTTGACAGTGTCCTTTGCCTTACAAATCTTTGTAATTTTATGAGGTCCCATTTGTCAATTCTTGATCTTAGAGCATAAGCTATTGGAGTTCTGTTCAGGAAATTCTCCCCTGTGCCCATATGTTCAAGGTTCTTCCCTAGTTTCCTTTCTATTAGTTTCAGTGTTTCTGGTTTTATGTAGTGGTCCTTGAAACACTTGGAATTGAGCTTAGTGCAAGGAAATAAGAATGGGTCAATTTGCATTCTTCTGCATGTTGACCTCCAGCTGAGCCAGCACCATTTGTTGAAAAGGCTATCTTTTTTCCACTGGATGGTTTTAGCTCTTTGTCAAAGATCCAATGACCATAGGAGTTTGGATTCATTTCTGGGTCTTCAATTCTGTTCCATTAATCTACATGCCTGTCACTGTACCAATACCATGCAGTTTTTAACACTATTGCTCTGTAGTATAACTTGAGGTCCAGGATACTCATTCCCCCAGAAATTCTTTTACTCTTGAAAATAGTTTTAGCTATCCTGGGTTTTTTGTTATTCCAGATGAACTTTTGAATTGCTCTTTCTAACTCTATGAAGAATTGTGTTATTTGAGGCCCATATCTAAACATAGTAAAAGCAATTTATAGCAAACCAGTAGCAAACATCAGTCTAAATGGAGAGAAATTTGAAGCAATCGACTAAAATCAGGGACTAGACAAAGCTGCCCTCTCTCTCCATAATTTTTCAATATAGTACTTGAAGTTCTAGCTAGAGCAATTAGACAACAAAAGAAGGTCAAAGGGATACAAATTGGAAAGGAAGAAATCAAGCTATCACTATTTGCAGACGATATGATAGTATACTTAATCGACCCAAAGAACTCCACCAGAGAACTCGTACAGCTGATAAACAACTTCAGCAAGGTGGCAGGATATAAAATCAACTCAAGCAAGTCAGTAGCTTTCCTATACTCAAAGGATAAGCAGGCTGAGAAAGAAATAAAAGAAATGAGACCCTTCACAATAGGCACAAGCAATATAAAGTGTCTTGGTGTGACTCTAACCAAACAAGTGAAAGATCTGTATGACAAGAACTTCAAGTCTCTGAAGAAAGAAATTGAAGAAGACCTCAGAAGATGGAAAAATCTGCCATGCTCATGGATTGGCAGGATTAATATAGTAAAAATGACCATCTTGCCAAAAGCAATATACAGATTCATAGTAATCCCCATCAAAATCCCTTTTGTCAATTCTTGATCTTAGAGAATAAGCAATTGGTGTTCTGTTCAGGAAATCTTCCCCTGTGTCCATATGTTCAAGGTTCTTCCTTAGTTTCCTTTCTATTAGTTTCAGTGTGTCTGGTTTTATGTGGAGGTCCTTGATCCACTTGGAATTGAGCTTAGTGATAAGAAGCACCTAAAGAAATGTTCAACATCCTTAGTCATTAGGGAAATGCAAATCTAAACAACCCTGAGATTCCACCTCCCACCAGTCAGAATGGCTAAGATCAAAAACAAAGGAGACAGCAGGTGTTGGCAAGGATGTGGAGAAAGAGGAGCACTCCTTCACTGCTGGTGGTATTGCAAGCTGGTACAACCACTCTGGAAAGCAGTATGGCAGTTCCTCAGAAAACTGGGCATGACATTCCCAGAGGATCCTGTTATACCACTCCTGGGCACATACCCGAGGTTTCCCCTTCATGCAATAAGGACACATGCTCCACTATGTTCATAGCAGCCTTATTTATAATAGCCAGAATCTGGAAAGTACCCAGATGTCCCTCAACAGAGGAATGGATTCAGAAGTTGTGGTAGATTTACACAATGGAATGCTACTCTTCAATTAAAAAAAGGAATTCATGAAATTCCTAGGCAAATGGTCAGAACTGGAAAATATCATCCCTAGTGATGTAACCCAATTACAAAAGAACACACATGGTATGCAGTCACTGATAAGGGGATATTAACCCTGAATCTCTGAATACCCAAGACACAATTCACATAACAATAGATTTCCAAGAAGATGGAAGGAGAGACTCCCTTATCCTGGAAAGATTGGATGTAGGGGAATACCAGGACAAAGAAGCGATAGGTGCTTGAATGGGGAGCAGTGGGAAAGAAGAGGGCTTATGGGACTTTCAGGGAGGGAGGAAACAGGAAAGGGGAAATGATTTTGAATGTAAATAAAAAATATAGAAAATAATAATAATAAAAAAATGAATGTGCGGAAGAACCTTGAGCACATGAGCCCAGGAGAAAATTTACTGAACATAACATAAATAGCTTATGGTTTAAGATTAAAAATTGACAAATGGGACCTCATAAAATTATAAAATTTTGTAAGGCAAAGGATACTATGTATAGGATAAAATGCCAACCAACAAATTAGGAAAGATCTTTATCATCCCTACATATCCAATATATAAAAGAACTAAAATATTGAGATGCTAGAGAACCAAATAAGCATATTAAAAATGGGGTACACAACTAACTAAAGAATTCTCAACTGAAGAATAGTGAATAGCACAGAAGTACCTAAAAAACGTTTAACATCCTTAGTTATCAGGGAAATGCAAATCAAAACATCCCTGAGATTCTAACTCACACAAATCAGAATGGCAAGGATCAAAACCTTAGGTAACACCAGGTGCCTGTGAGTAAGTGGAGAAAGCTTCCCTTCTCCCACCCATCTTCCCTGCTCATAATAAGTCCTCTGTGCCAATTTAAGCTGCACTGAGCATCCTGCTACGGTAGAAGGACCTCCATTCTCCCCCCATCTCTTCTTCCACCCTGAATGGACCTGTGGCTCCTGAAACACACATGACTGCCTATCCAAAAACATAAGGCCCAGGGACCATCACAGGCCTGAAACATAAGGACAATTGAGGCTAACCCCCTCCCAATATTTACTACAACAGGAACATACAAGAATAAAAGCCATCCAGATGGCAAAGGCTAGCAAAAAACAAAAACAAAACAAAATAAAACAAAAAAACAAAAACAAAAAAAAAAAAAACCAGACATCAGGGCAATATGACACCTTCAAATCACAGGTACACCAGTAGAGTAAGACGTGGATATCCTAACACAAATGAAGCACAAGAAAATGACCTTAAATCCAATTTTATAAAAATTAGGCTTTAAAGAAGAAAAGAACAAACCACTTAAAGAAACAGAGGAAAATGTAATCAAACAGATGGCAGTCTTTAAAGAGGAAACAAATAAGTCCCTTAAAGACATATGGTAAAATACAAATAAACCAGTAAAGAAAATAAAAACAAACAAAGAAAATAAAAACAAGCAAACAAACAAACACCACGAAAATAACTGTACAGGACCTGAAAGTGGAAATAGAAGCAAAAAGGGAGACACAAACTGTTGAAATCATGTGAATGGAAAACCTAGGGAAGAGAAAACGAAAAACATATGCAAGCATCACCAACAAAATATGGATGAAAGAGAAACTCAGTCATAAAAGACAAAATAGAATAAATTGATCCCTCAGGCAAAGAAAATGTTAAAGCCAAAATGTTCCTGACACAAAACATTCAGGAAATCTGGAATAGCATGAAAATACCTGACTATGAGTGAAAGAAATAGAAGAAAAAGTAGAGTCCCAGCTACAAGGTCCAGAAAACATTCTCAAAATAAATCATAGAAGAAATCTTTCCTAACCTAAAGAAAGATATGCCTATAAATGTACAAAAAACATATAGAATAACAATTAGACTGTATGAGAAAAGAAAATTCTCTCTCCACATAGCAATCAAAATACAAAACCTACAAAACACAGAAAGAATATTAAAGGCAGCAATGAGAAAAGGCCAGGAAATATACAAAGGCAGACCTATCAGAATTACACCAGACTTCTCAACAGAGACTCTAAAACCTAGAAGGGCCTAGACAGTTTATCTTGCAACCTCTAAAATGCCACAGGTGCCAACCTAGATTACTATACCAAAACAAAAACAAAAACAAAAACAAAAACCCAAAAAAAAACAAGCAAAAAAACCCTCTCAATCACCATTGATTGAGAAAATAAAACATTTCAAGACAAATCAAAATTCAAACAATGTCTAGCCACAAATCCATTGCTACAGAAAACACTAGAAAGAAAACTCCACCTGAGAATGATAAATACATCCAAAAAGCACAGGAAATAAGTAATTCCATAGCAACAAAACCAAGGAAAGTACACATGCATACACACATACACACACACATTAACACAACTGATGTCAAAATAATAAAAAATAAAATCACTCTTCATTAATACCTTTCAGCATCAATGAACTCAATTCCCCAATAAAAAGACAGATGTTAACAGAATAGATGCAAAAAACAGGATTCATCATTCTGCTGTATACAAAAGCATACCTCAGAAATAATGGCAGACATTACCTCAGGATAGAGGGCTGGGGAAAAACATTTTTCAGGCAAACAGATCCAAGAAGCAAGTTGGAGAAGCTATTCTAATGTCTAATAAAATAGACTTTCAACCAAAATTAATAAAGAGATAGAGAAGGAGACTTCATACTCATGTAAGAAAAATCCTACTAACACTATCTCAGTTCTGAACATCGATGCTCCAAACACAAGGGCATCCACATTTGTAAAAGAAACATTGCTAAAGCTTAAATTGTAGATCAATTTAAACTCTCTATTGAACCCCATATATTAATAGTGAATAACTTCAATTCTCCACTCTCACCAATTCACAGATTATTCAGACAAAATTGAACAGAGAAATAATGAAACTAATTGACATTATGAATCAAATGAACCTAACAGATATCTATAGAATATTTCACCCAAACACAAAATAATAAACCTTTTTCTATGTACCTCATGGATCGTTTTCCAAAATAGACCATGTAGTTAATCACAAAGCAAGCCTCAACAAATACAAGAAAATTGAAATAATGCCTTGAATCTTACCAGATCACCGTGGATTAAAGCTGGACTTCAACAACAGCAGAAACACCAGAATGCCTACAGACTCATGGAAATTGAACACTCTCTACTTAATGAACAGGAAAGAAGTTAAATACTTTCTAGAATTCAGTGGAAATGAAGGCACAACATATCCACATTTATGGGACACAATAAAAGAATTGCTAAGAGGAAAGTTCATATCACCAAGTGTCTCCATAAAAAAATTAGAAAGTTCTAATAACATCAATTTGAAAGTATACCTGAATACTTTTCAGCTATGAAAAACCAAAACATCATGAATTTTGCTGGCAAATAGATGAATCTTGAGGATATCATCCTGAGTGAGGTCATCCAACTCCAAAATGACATGAACGGTTTGTACTTACTTATAAGTGGATATTAGCCATAAAATACAGGATACTCATGCAACACTCCACAGACCCAAATAAGGAGGAAGTCACAAGCAAGGATGCTTAAATCACACTTAGAAGGGGGGAATAAAATAGTCATAAGGAAGAGATGGAAGGAGGGAACTGGGAGGGGAAGGGTTGAGAGGGAAATGGGGTATTCAGGAACAGATGTGAGGAAAGACAGGAAAGATGACTATATGGCCATGAAAATGAATGGAAATTTGCAACTGATAGAAGTGAGGAGGTAGGAGGGGCCATCTCCAGGACAAGATAGAGACTTGGGATAAAGGAGGCTCCCAAGAATCAATGGAGGTTACCTTTGGTATAACACACATCACTGGGGATATGGAACCTGAGGAAGTCACCTCCTGAAACCAGGCAGGAGAGCAAGCCCTTTGTCCTGTCTCCAAGAAATGCAGACATTGTGAATGAAGCAGTGACTGAGGGAATGTCTGTCCATCCAAAAACTGGCCCAACTTGAGACCCATCCCATGAGCAAGCACCAATCTCTAACACTATTAGTGATACTCTGTTATGCTTGCAGACAGGAGCCTAGCATGGCTATCTTCTGAGATGCTCCACTCAGCAGCTGACTCAGACTCTCACAGCCAGTGGATGGAGATTGACAACTCTTTTGGAAGAACAGGAGGAAGGATTGAGGCCCCTTATGGGATAGGAACTCCACAGGAATAACAATAGATCAACTAACTTGGACCCTTGGGGCTCTCAGAGATTGAACCACCAATCAAAGAGCACACATTGAATGGAACTAGGCCTACCCACAGATATGTAGCAGATGTGCAGCTTGGTCTTCATGTGGGTCTTGAACAACTGGAGTAGGGGCTATCCCAAAAGCAGATTCCTGTACATGAGTTATGTTCTTCTATCTGGGCTGCCTTGGTCTGGCCTCCATGGGAGAGGAAGCACTTAGCCACACAGAGACTTAAAGTAACAGAGTGTGGGGATACCCAGGAGGCCCTCACACACTCAGAGGGGAAGGGCAGGTTAGAGGGGAGAAGGATTATAGTAGGGGGTGAGCAGCAGGGAGGCAGTGATTAGGATGTAAAATGAACTAATAAAAAATAAGAAAAAGACTTCATTAAATGGACTAATGATCTTGTTACATATTAAAAAGTCATTTGACTCCTTTTTGTATCCCAAATCTTCATTTACACGTTGCATAGAGAAAAATACTGTTATGATTTTATAGTATTTCATCTCAAGCTATTGCACATGAATTTGGCTCTATCTGTCTATCTGTCTGTCTGTCTGTCTGTCTGTCTGTCTGTCTGTCTACCTACGTACCTATCTGTCTGTCTGTCTATCTATCTATCTATCTATCTATCTATCTATCTATCTATCTATCTATCTATCTATCTATCTATCTATCTATCTATATCATCTATCTATCTGGTTTCAAGTGTTTTTCTGAATGTTTCAATAGTATATGTGAATTTTTATTATCCAGAGTATAATCCATTTTCCCTCTAGTTAGTAACATTTTCCTTGTTTCTATGTTGCACGAGGTAAAGCATGCTAATATTATTGATATTGTTGTACATACCTATCAAACCATTGGGTTTTCTCTATGCTCTAAGCTGGGCCTCCACTTCTGCATTTCAGAAATGCAGAATTTATGTGTGCAGAAATATTTCCAAAATCAATTTATAAATATGTGCCCCCTCTAGAACTGTGCAAATGGTCTTATTCTCCACATCCTTTAACAACACTTAACACCAACATGGTTTCAAATATCTTGTTTGCGGTCAGAGTTGCATTTCTCGTAATTTATCTAATCTATAATAGAGCTGCAGATGAGTTATTATGTCTGTAAAACACATTCATTTTCTTTTCTACATGTTTTGTCCCTACTCATTTTTCTTTGATTGGTTTTGTAAAGTGTGATTGTCCCTCCCTGAAAAGTAAATAGAGGAACAATCCCTGAGCAGAAAGAAGGAAATCTGATTCTGGACAACTTATCTGGCTGGTTCAAACTTCTAGAGTCTGACATCAGGTACAGTGAGACATATTTAGTGCAATACAAATTTAGAAAAACAATTTCCAGGTAACAATTGTTGCAATTTCATGTGTACAATAAAATTTAAGGTGTGACTATATTTAAACTCTTACAGAGTGCATGTGTCTTCTACCATGAAGATGGATTCATTAGCCTAGGATCATTTTATATATATCATCATCATCATCAGGCTATAAAGTACATGTGCCATGTCCACTAAAGTTGAGACTGAGAAGCAAGACTCAAAATATAGGTCTAGGGAAGAAGAACTTGGGATAAACAGTAGTTTGGAGGTTCAGGTATAACTTGGCCCTACTGGGAACACAGATTACAAGACTATTAGCTACATCTACTTCTGACCTTTGGGTGGAAAGCAGGTTACATCATTTTTGTTGAACAGACAAGCCAGGGTGCTTAACACTCCCCTTTCTCCTTATATTGTCTGTGACTTTGTGCCTTCTACACTTCAAATCCAAGGCTGACCTTGAACAGATGGGCCTCCAGCAGCCCCTATAAGGCTGGAATTACTAGTGTCTCCTACCATATGTGACCAACTCACTTTTTTATACTGCTCCATATTGTTTTGTGTAGTTTATATTTATGCCAAGGTCTTCCTCAGACTGTACAACTCTAGGGTTTTTTTTTTTAACAAAACCTATCCTATATTTGCAATTTTTTTTTATTCTGTTCATGTTCTATTAGAATTAGTGAAAACTTCCAATTCATATGGAATATCTTCACTGGGCTTTTCAATTGGAACACATGAAGACTGAAGATTTGGTGACTTAAGAAGGCGGTCATTTGTATATGGACCCATCTATCTCTCTGCACACTTCCCAGGTTCCTTGATATTACTTTAATTATTTTCTACTTAGGATTTACATATCCTTCATCAAAGCTTTTTTTCGTTACTTAAAATTTGTTTTTATTTTAAATGAAAAATTAAATTCTAGTCCTATGTAATTTATTTAGCTCTTGCTATCTAAATTGTTGCCCTGTCAAAAGAAATTTGATGATTTTAGCAGCTATGTCAGAAAGCTTTTTTTCTATCTTTAATCTCATAAGTTTCAATCACAGAAAGGTGTAAGATTTTAATTAATTCCCTAATACAAATTTAAATGGAGACAGTTAATCATTTTCTTAATGCTGCTAACTTAATTGTATTGTGATGAAAAGAAAATTCACGCATATTGATTCTTTGTTGATCAGCAAGAGTGGGCCCCACCTCAGGAACTGCCAATCTCCTCTAGCTTTGCTTTTCTGCTTCCAGATAAAGACTGCCAGATTATCAAAGTCACCCTTTTAGTAACATGCACTGTGTCTCTTAGTATGGATTCTTTGAAGTGCTCCTCCTGTTCAGGATCTATGTTTTATCCCCTGCTCCTACCCCATTGTCATAAACATATACCCTGTATGAATCAAGTCTCACCACCAAGAGACTTTCCTCAGATTTTTGCCAGTCTACCTCAGTGTGGAAAATCATTTTTCAAACTATACTGTCTATATTTTATTAGGTTTTCTTTTCCAGGATAGTTCATTTGTTTTCTTTTTAAATTGCTTTCATTACAGTCAAATCATTATTCTGGTCTTTAAAATGTCTTGTACATGAAAACCAACAAAGTTTTAATGCTGAAACTCATTTAACCTCAATTACACTACTTTCTTTCCACAGTTTTTCAAACTTATTCATGTATATTTCCATTGAATATAGCAAGAAAAACCCCTACAACAGACAATGTTGGTCTTCCTAAGAAAACATCCTTCATGTGCATCTAACTACTGGACATGATATCTTATTGGATATGTGATTTAAGCATAGCAAACAGCATAGAATTATAATTTTAATAGCAAGAACCTGAAAAGCCAACTCACTTTGTTCTTAATTAATACTCAATTACACTAAAATGTATTTTCTTTTTTTTTTAATTTCTTTCTTTTTTTAAATTTTTTTTTATTTTCTAAGGTTTTTTTATTTACATTCCAAATGATTTCCCCTTTCCTGCTTCCTCCCTCCCCGAAAGTCCCATAAGTCCCCTTCACTCCCTCTTTTCCCCATTAAACCCCCTCTCACTTCTCTGTCCTGGCATTCTCCTACATCCAGTCTTTCCAGGACCAGGGGTCTCTCCTTCCATCTTCTTGGAAACCATTGTTATGCAAATTGTGTCTAGGATATTCTAAGATTCTGGGTTAATATCCCCTTATCAGTGACTGCATACCATGTGTGTTCTTTTGTGATTGGATTGCCTCACTAAGGATGATATTTTCCAGTTCTGACCATTTGCCTAGGAATTTCATGAATTCTTTGTTTTTAATTGCAGAGTAGTATTCCATTGTGTAAATATACCACATCTTCTGAATCCATTCCTCTGTTGAGGGACATCTGGGTTCTTTCCAGCTTCTGGCTATTATAAATAAGGCTGCTATGAACATACTGGAGCATGTGTCCTTATGGCATGCAGGAGAAGACTTTGGGTATATGCCGAGGAGTGGTATAGCAGGATCCTCCAGGAGTGTCATGCCCAGTTTTCTGAGGAACCACCAGACAGATTTCTAGAGTGGTTGTACCAGCTTGCAATCCCACCAGCAGTGGAGGAGTGTTCCTCTTTCTCCACATCCTCGCCAACAACTGCTGTCTCCTGTGTTTTTGTTCTTAGCCATTCTGACTGGTGTGAGATGGAATCTCAGGGTTGTTTTGATTTGCATTTCACTAATGACTAAGGATGATGAACATCTCAAACTGCGTGGTATTGGTACAGTGACAGGCATGTAGATCAATGGAACAGAATTGAAGACCCAGAAATGAAGCCACACTCCTATGGTCACTTGATCTTTGACAAATGAGCTAAAACCATCCAGTGGAAAAAAGATAGCCTTTTCAACAAATGGTGCTGGTTCAACTGGAGGTCAACATGCAGAAGAATGCAAATTGATCCATTCTTATCTCCTTGCACTAAGCTCAATTCCAAGTGGATCAAGGACCACCACATAAAACCAGACACACTGAAACTGATAGAAAGGAAACTAGGGAAGAACCTTGAACATATGGGCACAGTGGAGAATTTCCTGAACAGAGCTCCAATAGCTTACACTGTAAGATCAAGAACTGACAAATGGGACCTCACAAAATTACTAAGTTTCTGTAAGGCAAAAGACACTGTCAAAAGGACAAAGCGGCAACCAACAAACTGAGAAATGATCTTTACCAACCCTACATCCGACAGAGGGCTAATATCCAATACATACAAAGAACTCAAGAAGTTAGACTCCAGAGAGCCAAGTAACCCTATTAAAAAATGGGGTACAGAGCTAAACAAAGATTTCTCACCTGAAGAACATCTAATGGCTGAGAAGCACCTAAAGAAATATATTTTCTTGAGATACTTATATGCACATCTTACCTAATAACAATGTAATTTTTAAAATTTTTCTGCGCCTTCCAGTTTCTGTCTCCTGCTTGGGACCATCCTTTACCACAACATGGCATATCCATGTGGCACAGGGAGGTAGCTAAACACCCAGGAGTGTGGAGAGGCCTGACAGCACAGATAGGACCACCCCTGTTGCTCAGAGGATAACTTCCAGAATCACCAGTTTGGAACCTTCCAGTTTCTATCTCCAGGTTGTGAACACCCTCTGCCACAGAGTGGCATATCCAGGATGCACAGATAGATAGCTGACCACTCAGGAGTGCAGAGAAACTGGAAAGCACAGGTAGAACCAACCCTGTTGCTCAGAGGAACTAGCACTAAGCCATATGGACACAAGAGCCTAGGAACAGCCTGGGAAAGGAACCTTCCGATTTCTGTCTCCACCCAGAGCTGATCCTGAGTCACAGAACTATATACACAAATACCACCACAAGAGAGCTTGTCTCTCAGGAGTACCTGCATGCCTGTGTACACAGAGAGAACAGGTCTCCTAGGAACACAGATACAGAGACTTGCTGGAAAGATAAGCCACAGACAGAGACAGCAAGACCAGCTAATACCAGAGATAACCAGAGCAACATAGCACCATTTGAACCAAGTTCTCTCACAACAGGAAGTCCTGGATACCCCAACACACCAGCAAAGCAAGATCTGGAATTAAAGTCACATCTCATGATGTTGATACAGGACTTCAAGAAGGACATAAATAACTCCCTTAAAGAAATACAGGAGAACATGTGTCGACAGGTAGAAGTCCTTAAAGGGGAAAACCAAAAATCCCTTAAAGAAATAGAAGAGAACATGAGTCAAGAGGTAGAGGCCCTTAAAGTGGAAATAGAAAAATCCCTGAAAGAATTGCAAGAAAACACAAACAAACAAGTGAAGGAACTGAACAAAACCATCCAGGACCTAAAAACGGAAGTAGAAACAACAAAGAAATCACAAAGGGAGACAACTCTGGTGATAGAAAGCCTTGGAAAGAAATCAGGAGTCACAGAATCAGCAACAGAATACAAGAGATAAGAGGAAAGAATCTAAGGTGCTGAAGATACCATAGAAAGCATTTACTCAACAGTCAAAGAAAATGCAAAATGCTAAAAGGTCCTGACACAAAACATCCAGGAGATCCAGGGCACAATGGGAAGACCAAACCTAAGGATTATAGGTATAGAAGAGAGTGAAGATTCCCAACTTAAAAGGACAGTAAATACCATCAACAAAATTATAGAAGAAAACTTCTCTAACATAAAGAAAGAGATGCCCATGAACATACAAGAAGCCTACAGAACTCCAAACAGACTGAACTAGAACAGAAATTCCTCCTGTCAATAATCAAAACACCAAATACACTAAACAAAGAAAGAATAATAAAATAAGTACGGAAAAGTCAAGCAACATATGAAGGCAGACCTATTAGAATTACACCAGACTTCTCACCAGAGACTATGAAAGCTACAAGATCCTGGGCAGATGTCATACAGACTCTAAGAGAACACAAATGCCAGCACAGACATATTATACCCAGCAAAACTCTCAAACACCATGGATGGAGAAACCAAAATATTCCATGATAAAATTAATTTTAATCAATGTCTTTCCACAAATCCAGTCCTACAAAGGATAATAGATCGAGAACACCAACACAAGGAGGGAAAACTACACCCTAGGAAAAGCAAGAAAGTAATCTTCTTTCAACAAACCCAAAAGAAGATAACCACACAAACATAAAAATAACATCAAAAATAACAGGAAGCAACAATCTCTTAATATCAATGGACTCAATTCCGCAATAAAAAGACATAGACTAATGGACTGGATACATAAACAGGACCCAGAATTTTGCTGCATACGCACTTCAGTGTCAAAGACAAATGCTACCTCAGAGTAAAAGGCTGGAAAAAATTTTCCAAGCAAATAGTCCCAGGAAACAAGCTGGAGTAGAAATTCTAATATCAGATAAAATCGACTTTTAACCAAAAATCATCAAAAAAGACACATAAGAACACTGCATACTCATCAAAGGAAAATTCTACCAAGAAGAACTATCAGTTCTGAACCTCTATGGTCCAAATACTAGGGCACCCACATTTGAAAAATAAACTTTACTAAAACTCAAGGCACATATTGCACCTCACACAATAATTGGAGGTGACTTCAACACCATACTCTCATCAATGAACAAATCAGGGAAACACAAACTAAACAGAGGCACAGTGAAACTAACAGAAGTCAAGGACCAAATGAATTTAACAGATATCAATAGAACATTTCACCCCTAAATCAAAGAATATACCTTCTTCTAGGCACCTCATGGTATCTTCTCCAAAATTGACCATATAATTGATTACAAAACTGATGTCAACAGATATAAGAAGATGGAAATAATCCCATGACTCCTATCAGAACACTACAGAGTAAAGCTGGTCTTCTATAGCAACAGAAACATCAGAAAGCCCAAATTCACATGGAAGTTGAAAAATGCTCTACTCAATGATCAAGGTCAAGGAAGAAATAAGGAAAGAAATTTTAGAATTTTAGAAATTTTAGAAAGACATTTTAGAATTTAATGAAAATGAAGGCAAAATATGCCTAAACACTTGGGACACAATGAAACAACGTTAAGAGGAAAACTCATAGTACTACTCAGCTATTAAAAACAATGAATTCATGAAATTCTTAGGTAAATGGATGGAACTAGAAAATACCATCCTAAGTCAGGTAACTCAATCACAAAAGAACCCATATGTTACACACTCACTGATAAGTGGATAGAAGCTTGGAATACCCAAGACACAATTCACAGATCAAATGAAACTCAAGAAGAAGGAAGAACAAAGTATGGATACTCTGGTCCTTCTTAGAAGGGGGAAAATTACCCACAGAAGGAGATACAGAGACAAAGTTTGGATCAGAGTCTGAGGGAAAGACCATCCAGAGACTGGCCCACTTGGGGATCCATCCCATACACAGTTACAAAACCCAGACACTATTGTGAATGCCAACAAATGTTTGCTGACAGGAACCTGATATAGCTGCCACCTGGGAGGCTCTGCCAGTACATGACAAATACAGAATGGGACATTCCCAGTCAGCCATTGAACTGAGCAGAGGGTCCCCAATGGAGGAACTAGAGAAAGGACCCAAGGAGCTGAAGAGGTTTGGATCACCACTGGAGGAACAACAATATGCGCCATCCAGTACCCGCAGAGCTCCCGGGGAATAAACCATCAACCAAAGAGTACACATGGAGGGACCAATGACTCCAGATGCATATGTAGCAGAGGGTGGCCTTGTTGGATATCAAAGTGGGTTGAGGCCCTCGGTCCTGAGAAGGCTTGTAGAGGAATATCAGGACAGGGAAGCAGGTTTGGGTAAATTGGTGAATGGGGGGGGGATGGGTTAGGAGATTTTCAGAGAGGAAACCAGTAAAGGGGACACCATTTGAAATGTAAATAAAGAATATATTTAATAAACAAAAAGTATAAAAAATTATTTGGTTGTTTTTTACTCTCCGTTTGGATGTTGTGTTAATACTGAGAAGGACAGAGGATATTTGACACTAATTCTACAGAGATGCAAAATAAATAAAACACTCAGCCTCTAAGGCCAGGGCCACTATGTGAAGACATTCTTTGATCTATTCAGCATTTATTGGATTCAGTCATGTTCCAAATTTTATCTGGCACTTATTTTTATCATCTGCTTCTTCTTAGATAGTATTTTCCACAGTGGAAAGGTAAACTAAAGTTAGTATTTTCTTTTCTATAAAATAATCATAATTACAGGTAAAATTATTTTATTTTGATGCGCATACATTACAATTTCCCTGGAGAAGTGTGGTGGCATATGTCTTTAACTTTGTCATTCAGAAAGCAGACCCAGTGGGTCTTTGTGAAGTCAAAGTCAGTCTGGTCTACACAACAAGTGTCAGTTCAGTCAGAGCCACATAGTGAGACACTGTTTAAAAGTATTTTTTATTTATATACTTGTATTTGATTATAATACATTTATGTTTTCAAATTATAGCTGGAGAGGCACTCAGCAGTTACCAGTGATTGCTGTTCTTCTAAAGGGACTGGTTTGTTTCTCAATACCCACAAAGACAGCTCCCAGTAACTCCAGTTACAGGTAACCTGATACCATCTTCTGGCCTCTCTGGACACTAGGCATATACATAATGCATATACATTCAGACAAAATATTCATACACAAAATAAATCCTAACATTTTCTCTTTGTATAATCCCCAGAGTCTTTACATAATCAAGCATGTAAAAACACTTTGACTTTTTAAAATAGCCAGATAGTTTCCTTATAGATGATATTCTCTCTCCGTAAATTGTCAATGAGAAGGGATTTGTTCATCCATATTTTTGTCTATAAGGAAAGTGATAGCTATTAGTGGAGATACTTCTCTACAGTGCCAGTGCCCCCACCCAGTATCCCAATGAGTTTATTTCTTAGATACATATTATTTCTTGGTGTTTTTTCTCTCCTCTATCCCTTTTCATCTTGACTGTCACCCAAGCAGCTTCATTTACTCTTTTCATCACATTCTTCTTGAGAACAGAGAGCAGATTCTTCCCAAGAGCAGCACATTCTAAATTCTTCTCCCCAACCATGATTTTGCTTTCCAGATGGGTGTGATGCAAAGTGTCTGCTATTTTGAATCATCTTGTTGAGTTTCTCAAGTCAGTCTCTTTGTCTCCATCCCTCTCTCTATGTCTGTCTGTCTCTCATTTCTCTGTCTCTGTCTCACTCTGTATCTTTCTATATGTGTTTGTTTTTCTCTGAGTCTCTCTCTGTCTCTGTGTCTGTTTCTGTATCTATCTGTCTCTGTGTGTCTGTGTATCTGTCTATGTATCTGTCTGTGTGTCTGTCTGTCTGTCTGTCTGTCTGTCTGTCTGTCTGTCTGTCTCTATACTCATTTGCCCTGCGAGAGTACTGAGTTTGACTACTTCTGGGTTTATCAAACATGGTCTTTCAGATTGTAAATTAAATCCTCAAAGGGTGAGAAAGAGAGAGAACAAAATTGAATGAGTAGTGAGATGGAGACAGGGGTCTGGGAGTCATGGGATGGGGCAAATATGATCAAATGCAGTATATAAAACTTCAAAAAATAGTAAAAATATTAATTTTACAAAAAACCTTGAGTGTTTTTTCAAACCAGAGCAATCAGTCAGTACTGAGCTCTGTTTCATGTCTCCCCAAGCTGACTATGCCTCTGGCCTCTGCTACAGTGTGGGAAAGAGCAAGGTGACTTACGCCTGTCAAGTCTAGAAAAGTTTCATGGTCAGATCTCAACTCAGAGGAGGCAGGAAGTGCATTACTATCTTATGCCCAGAAAGACTGAACACCCATGAACATGCCTACTGTGCTCTATCCACATTTAGTTCAGACCCAACAACACAAAGCTGTGTTCCACTCAAGGGCATGGATGTTCCCTTCTGCAAGTCCCTTTCTTAGATTTCAAACTAGATGAAATTTCCCAATATAAACATTTTTATTACATTTTAAATTAAAATATAATTTTCTTATTTCCCTCTTCTCTTTCATCCCATTCTATATAATTCTTAGCAGTCATTGTTACATGTAGTTTTTGTCTAGGGTTGGGGGCCTGTGAGTGTCTTTGCCTTTTGCATCAGTATGCCTTTTGTTACTGTCATTGTTCAGATCCTATTTAGTCAACTACTAGACCCCCTGTTGTTTCTAGAAAATGTAAGCCTACAGCAAACCTTCCAGTCCTCTGGGTTTTCTAATCTTTTTGTCCATTTTTTCAAAGTTTCCTAAGCCTTGGAAGGAGGAGATGTGTTGCAGATGCATCTGATGGTGATCAGCACCCCACTACCCATTGATTTCTGCATTATGATTACTTATAGCTCCTGACAATAGTGTTCATTTGCTCTAAAGGGAAGCTTTGTTGATGGGGTAAAAGCTATACTTATGTGTTAGTATAGGTTTTAGAATACAGTTAGAAATTATGCTTATCTAACAAAGTAGCAGTAGTAGATTCTCTTCTAAGATCTATGACCTCACTAGTCCAAGGTATTTTGTTAAGTTCCAGTAGCCACAAGATTTCTTTGCTATTAAATGAACCTTAGTCCAATTTGACACCCGTTGATTACCAGGAAGATATGGGCCTCATTAATATGCTTTAGATATATCTCACCATGCTGGTAGCGGTTATAGTTCATAGTCATTACCACTGTATAGGACTATTGATTGGTCCTCTCCCTTGGAAACTTACATAGAATTTCCTGTTGCTATGAAAGCTAGATTGAAAGAAGGAGGCTTTTAGGTCTGATGCAACTCCAACATTCTGAGTTCCATGTCTGCAGCACGTAGTATCTTTAGAAATATGAACTCACCTAAAATCTCAGAGGCAACCAAAGGCAAAAAGCAATAGATTTTTTGATTTAGGAGCCACTTCAACTCCCTTGATCAACAATACTACTTGAGGTCTTTCATGTCTGATACAGCAGTTTTGTTAAAATGTCTTTGTCTCTTGTGGAAAACATTTGTTTAAAATGAATGATCTACCTAAGCAACAATTTTTCTAGTAGTTTTGCTGAAATGAATATAATTTTGAGTCTTGTTCTTTTAAAGTATGTCATTAACTGATAACAAATTATTTCCCTGATCTGAAAAATTCCATAGTTTGTTCCCTTGCAGATGGAAGACAAAATATATTAATTCATATTCTGCATTACTTTTCCATATTTTTCTAAATTAGGTATGATGACAGAGACATCAGAGAGACACCATCAGCTCTTCAAGAAATGACACTTCTGCATCTCTTATCTCTTCACATGCTTTGTTGTTCTTTTGTTTTCAGTTTGAAAAAAATTCTCTTTTCTTGACATCTGTTTTAGTACATGTACTATAGATTCCTCCTGTAGAATGATTGCTAAAAAACTTATATTTTACCAAGATTTATCTATCTTCATTTGTTTTGTTTTTGTGTTCTCTAGTAATCTCCATGATCAAGTTCCATTGAGCAGCTAACTTCAAGAAGTATTATCAGCAGATCAACAGAGTAGCAGCAGCAGGAGGGCACTAATGCTGTCCCTGACAAGAGGAAGGTTCTCTACACCTAGGTAAGGAAAGAACAGTTTGATTGAAGGGAAATCCTTGTGTACCATGTATTCTATAGGGACTCCAAAGCAATGTAAATTACATGAAAATGTCACGTGGTGAGTTAAGATTGGTGATCAGTTGGTTATAGGCTACAGGGCTTAGATTAGGCAAAAGCATAAAGACCATGAAAATGAGATAATATATTGCAGAACTATCTATGTTCTCGAGCTATCTACACTTAGATTAAGAAAGAACACAATTAGAGACATACAAGTCCAAGAAGTTATGTCTGTATGTGTCCTGCAGTTTAAAAGTGAAGAAAGGCTTCTCCAATGGTGGCTCTGAAGGAGAACCATTAATCACAAAGACCCAGAAATGAAAGAAATCCCAGTTATTCCTTCAGAAGATAAATAAAAGAATAATCTCAAGGTTTCTGATTTTCAGATGCAAGCTCCAAAGAATAGGGAAGACAGGAAGTATATGAGAAAAGTAAGTGACAGAAAAAATGTTACATGGTGAGGGCTGTTGGGGATTGGGTGGAGAAAAGAAAAGACCATTGGAACAGGAAAAGGAGAAAGAATGCAGATCAGTCTGTAATATAGATTAAAATCATACTCCAAACTGCTTAATAGCATGCATCTCAGGTGTTTTTGGTAAAAAACAAACAAACAAACAAAAAAACAGAAAACAAAGACAAAAACAGTGTTTGAGAGAGCCTAGGATATACAGATTTCATATAACAGTTGTTAAAAAACAAATATATTGACATAAAAATTGAAGATATGAAGTAAATTATTGTTATGTCAAGAAGTTACATGAGCTCTGATTATAGTCCTATGTACACATTCCTCTCATGTAACTACATGTATGAAACAAATAGCATTGGAGAAAATAATAAAACATAAATATAGCATGGTAGATTCAATTTTGCATAGTGTGTGTGTGTGTGTGTGTGTGTCCACGTTCAGCAATGAGAAAGCATTTACTTTCTTATTTTCATGTCTAATGTTATCAAACTCTCAGCATATACTTGTACACCAATTAAAAAATAAGAAATATTATTTATCTGCAAATAATATTTGTTAAGTTTTCCAAGGGAAAAGTGAGAATGAGGCTTTTAAAAGACAAATGAAATTAAAATTCTCCTTAATTTTTTTTTTTGTTTTGGTTTTTTGAGACAGGGTTTCTCTGTGTAGACCCTGCTGTCCTAGAACTCATTCTGTAGAGGAGCCTGGCCTCAGTCTCAGAAATCTGCCTGCCTCTGCCTTCCAAGTACTGGGATTACTTGTAAAGGCATGCGCCGAAACTGCCAATCTTATTTTTTTTATCTAATGGAATCAGATACTTTGTAATACATATTAATTTTTTCCTTCATATTAAAGGCTTCAGAAGACTCTATTTGTGATCAGGACGCAGGCTATTTGGAAGACTCCAGAAAGGTAAAGGTTGTAGTGTCCCCAAGTTGCCACCACTATCATGAGAACATACATGCTTAAAGTAACACAAACATCCTGCTAGGTGTGGCAGAAGCCCCAGGGCATCAATTATCAGAAGATCACTGCCTGTCAGTTGTATGCATCATCATTTTAGGTTATTATTCATATTTCTGACTAGAATTTTTTTTTATTTTCTAAATTGTTTTATTTACATTCCAAATGAATTCCCATTTCCTGTTTGCTCCCTCCCCGAAAGTTCCATAAGACCCCTTCCCTCTCTCTGTTCCCCATTCAACCCCCTCTCACTTCTCTGTACTGGCATTCCGCTACATCCAGTCTTTCCAAGACCACAGGGCTCTCCTTCCATCTTCTTGGAAATCTATTGATATGTGAATTGTGTCTTGGGTATTCTGAGATTCTGGGTTAATATCCCCTTATCAGTGACTTCATACCATATATGTTCTTTTGTAATTGTGTTACCTCACTAAGGATGATATTTTCCAGTTCTGACCATTTGCCTAGGAATTTTGTGAATTCCTTGTTTTTAATTGCAGAGTAGTATTCCATTGTGTAAATCTACCACATCTTCTGAATCCATTCCTCCGTTGAGGGACATCTGGGTTCTTTCCAGCTTCTGGCTATTATAAATAAGGCTGCTATGAACATATTGGAGCATGTGTTCTTATTGCATGCAGGGGAAGCCTATGGGATATGCCCAGGAGTGGTATAGCAGGATCCTCTGGGACTGTCATGCCCAGTTTTCTGAGGAACCGCCAGACTCCTTTCCAGAGTGGTTGTACCAGTTTGCAATCCTACCAGCAGTAGAGGAGTGTTCCTCTTTCTCCACATCATCACCAACACCTGCTGTCTCCTGTGTTTTTGATCTTAGCCATTCTGACTGGTGTGAAGTGGAATCTCAGGGTTGTTTTGATTTGAATTTCCCTAAAGACTAAGGATGTTGAACATCTCTTTAGGTGCTTCTCAGCCATTAGATATTCTTCAGGTGAGATCTCTTTGTTTAGCTCTGTACCCCATTTTTTAATAGGGTTATTTGGCTCTCTGGAGTCTAGCTTCTTGAGTTCTTTGTACATATTGGATATTAGCCCTCTGTCAGATGTAGGGTTGGTAAAGATCATTTCCCAGTTTTTTGGTTGCTGCTTTGTCCTTTTGACAGTGTCCTTTGCCTTACAGAAACTTTGCAATTTTATGAAGTCCCATTTGCCAATTCTTGATCTTAGAGCATAAGCTATTGGTATTCTGTTCAGGAAATTCTCCCCTGTGCCCATATGTTCAAGGTTCTTCCCTAGTTTCCTTTCTATTAGTTTCAGTGTTTCAGGTTTTATGTGGAGGTCCTTGATCCACTTGGAATTGAGCTTAGTACAAGGAGATAAGAATGGATCAATTTGCATTCTTCTGCATGTTGACCTCCAGTTGAACCAGCACCATTTGTTGAAAAAGCTATCTTTTTTCCCACTGGATGGTTTTAACTCCTTTGTCAAAGATCAAGTGACCATAGGAGTGTGGTTTCATTTCTGGGTCTTCAATTCTGTTCCATTGATCTACATGCCTGTCATTGTACCAAAACCATGAAGTTTTTAACATTATTGCTCTGTAGTACTGCTTGAAGTACAGGATACTGATTCCCCCAAGTTCCTTCACTCTTGAGAATACTTTTAGCTATCCGGGGTTTTCTGTTATTCCAGATGAATTTTTGAAGTGCTCTTTCTAACTCTATGAAGAACTGAGTTGGGATTTTGATGGGGATTGCATTGAATCTGTATATTGCTTTTGGCAAGATGGTCATTTTTACTATATTAATCCTGCCAATCCATGAGCACGGAAGATTTTTCCATCTTCTGAGGTCTTCTTCAATTTCTTTTTTCAGAGACTTGAGGTTCTTGTTATACAGATCTTTCACTTGTTTGGTTAGAGTCACACCAAGATACTTTATATGGTTTGTGGCTATCGTGAAGGGTATCATTTCTCTTACTTTTTTCTCAGCCTGCTTATCCTTTGAGTATAGGAAGGCTACTGACTTGCTTGAGCTAATTTTATATCGGGCCACTGCTGAAGTTTTTTTTATCAGCTGTAGGAGTTCTCTGGTGGTGTTCTTTGTGTCACTTAAGTATACTATCATATCATCTACAAATAGTGATAGTTTGACTTCTTCCTTGCCAATTTGTATCCCTTTGACCTCCTTTTGTTGTCTAATTATGCTAGCTAGAACTTCAAGTACTATATTGAAAAGATATGGAGAGAGAGGGCAGCCTTGTCTACTCCCTGATTTTAGTGGGATTGCTTCAAGTTTCTCTCCATTTAGATTGATGTTGGCTACCAGTTTTCTGTAAATTGCTTTTTCTATGTTTAGATATGGGACTCAAATTCCTGATCTTTCCAAGACCTTTAACATGAAAGGATGCTGAATTTTTTCAAATGCTTTCTCATCATCTAATGAAATGACCATGTGATTTTTGTCTTTGAGATAGTTTATGTCGTAGACTATATTGATGGACTTCCTTATATTGAACCATCCCTGCATCCCTGGGATGGAGCCTAGTTGATCGTGGTGAATGATCATTTTGATGTGTTCTTGGATTCAGTTGGCAAGAATTTTATTGAGTATTTTTGCATCGATATTCATAAGAGAGACTGGCCTGAGATTCTCTTTCTTTGTTGAATCTTTGTGTGATTTTGGTATTAACATAATTGTGGCTTCATAGAACGAGTTGGGTAGTGTTCCTTCTGTTTCTATTTTATGGAATTGTTTAAAGAATATTGGTGTTAGGTCTTCTTTGAAGGTCTGATAGAATTCTGTAGTAAAACCATCTGGACCTGTGCTTTATTTGGTTGGAAGAATTCCAATGACCACTTCTATTTCTTCAGGGTTAAAGGACAGTTTAGATGGTCTATTTGATCCTGATTTAATTTTCGTATTTGGTATCTGTCTAGGAAATTGTCCATTTCCTCGATATTTTCTAGTTGTGTTGAATACAGGTTTTTGTTGTAGGATCTGATGATTTTTTGAATATCCTCAGTTTCTGTTGTTATCTCTCCCTTTTCGTTTCTGATTTTGCTAATTTGGATACTATCTCTGTGCTCTCTGTCTAGTCTGGCTAAAGGCTTATCTATCTTGTTGATTTTCTCAAAGAACCAACACCTAGTTTTGTTGATTCTTTGTATGGTTTGATTTGTTTCTACTTGATTAATTTCAGCCCTGAGTTTGATGATTTCCTGCCTTCTACTGCTCTTGGGTATATTAGCTTCTTTCTGTCCCAGGGCTTTCAGATGTGCCATTAAGGGGCTAGTGTATTCTGTCTCCCATTTCTTTTTGGTGGCACTCAGGGCTATGAATTTTCCTCTTAGCACTGCTTTCATTGTGTCCCATAAATTAGGGTATGTTGTGCCTTCATTTTCATTAAATTTTAAAAAGTCTTTGATTTCTTTCTTTATTTCCTCCTTGACCAAGTTATCATTGAGTAGAGCATTGTTCTGCCTCCATGTGTATGTGGGTTTTCTTTTGCTTTTGTTGACATTGAAGACCACCCTTATTCCATAGTGATCTGATAGGAGGCATGGGATTAGTTCAATCTTTTTATATCTATTGAGGTCTGATTTGTGACCAATTATATGGTCGATTTTGAAGAAGGTACCATGAGGTGCTGAGAAGAAGGTGTATTCTTTTTTGCTCTAGGATGTAATGTTCTATATATATCTGTTGGTTCCATTTGGTCCAAGTCTTCAATTAGATTGACTGTGTCCCTGTTTTAATTTCTGCTTTCCTGAACGATCCATTTCAGAGAGCGGGGTGTTGAAGTCACCCACTATTATTGTGTGAGGTGCAATGTGTGTTTTGAGCTTTAGTAAAGTTTCTTTTACAAATGAGGGTGCCCTTGCATTTGGAGCATAGATATTCAGAATTGTGAGTTCTTCTTGGTGGATTTTTCCTTTGATCATTATGTAGTGTCCTTCTGTGTCTTTTTTTATGACTTTAGGTGGAAAGTCAATTTTATCTGATATTAGGATGGCTACTCCGGCTCGTTTCCTGGGATCATTTGCTTATAAAATTGTTTTTCATCCTTTTACTCTGAGGTAGTGTTTGTCTTTGACACTGAGGTGCATTTCCTGCATGCAGCAAAATGCTGGGTCCTGTTTATGTATCCAGTGTGTTAGTCTATGTCTTTTTATTGGGGAATTGAGACCATTGATATTAAGAGAGATTAAGGAATAATGATTATTGCCACCTGCTATTCTTGATGCTATCTTCATGTTTGAGTGGTTATCTACTTTTGGGTTTGATGTAATAAGGTTACTATCTCATTTTTTCCATGGTGTTGTTTCTCTCCTTGTATTGGCAGTTTCCACCTACTATCCTTTGCAGGGCTGGGTTTTGTGAAAATTTGGTTTTATCATGGGAAAGATATTGTGAAAATTTGGTTTTATCATGGGATATCTTGGTCTCTCCATCTATGGTGATTGAGAGTTTTGCTGGGTATAGTAGTCTAGGCTGGCATTTGTATTCTCTTAGTGTCTGCATGAGATCTGCACAGGATCTTCTGGCTTTCATAGTCTCTGGAGAGAAGTCTGATGTGATTTGGATAGTTCTTCATTTGTATGTTACTTGGCCTTTTTCTCTTACTACCTTCAATATTCTTTCTTTGTTTAGTACATTTGATATGTTGATTATTATGTGATGGGTGGTATTTCTGTTCTGTTCCAGTCTGTTTGGAGTTCTGTAGGCCTCTTGTACATTCATTGGCATCTCTCTCTTTAGGTTAGGGAAGTTTTCCTCCATAATTTTGTGAAGATATTTTCTGGCCCTTTAAGTTGCAAATCTTCACTCTCATCTATATCTATAACTCTTAGATTTGGTCTTCTCATTGTGTCCTGGATTTCCTGGATGTTTTGGGTTACATGTTTTTTGCATTTTTCATTTTCTTGGACTGTTGAGTTAATGCTTTCTATGGTATCTTCAGCACCTGAGATTCTTTCTTCCTTCTCTTGTATTCTATTGTTGATGTTTGCATCTATGACTCCTGATTTCTTCCCAAGGTTTTCTGTCTCCAAAGTTGTCTTCCTTTGTGATTTCTTAGTTGTTTCTACTTCCTTTTTTAGATCCTGGATGGATTTGCTGAGATCCTTCACTTGTTTGTTTGTGTTTTCCTGTATTTCTTTAAGGTATTTTTGCATTTCCTCTTTCAGGATTTCTGCCTGTTGACCCAAGTTCTCCTGTATTTCTCTAAGCGATTTTTCTTTTTCCTCCTCATGGGCTTCTGTCTGTTGATCCATCGTCTCCTGCATTTCTTTAAGTAATTCTCGTGTTTCCTTTGTAAGGGCATCTACCCATTGATTCATTTCTTTAAGCAATTTTTGTGTTGACTCCCTATTGGCCTCCTTCTGTTGACCCATATTCATCTGCATTTCTTTATGTGATTTTTGTGATACCTTTGAAAGGGCATCTACCCGTTTATTCATTTCTTTAAGTGATTTTTGTATTGCCTCCTTATGGGCCTCCATCTCTTGACCCATGTTCTCCTGCATTTCTCTAAGCGGTTTTTGTGTTTCCTTTATAAGGGCTTCTAACCATTGATTCCTGTTCTCCTGTAATTCTTTATGAGATTTATTTGCGTCCTTCTTGAAATCCTCTAATAGCATCATGAGAAGTGATTTTAAATCCAGATGTTGTCTTTTGGATGTGATGGAATATCCAGGATGTGCTGCTGTTGGAGAGTTGGGTTTGGATGGTGCCATATTACTTTGATTTCTGTTAGTAACGTTCCTACATTTGCCTTTTGCCATCTGGTTACCTCTTGTGTTAGTTGGTCCTGCTGTCCCTGTCTGCTGGTTGGACCTCCTGTGAGTCTGCAAGACTATTTCTGACCCCTCTGGATTACCAGGATTCCCCTGGCACCGATTTCTAGGGCTGCCCTGCTCCTGAGTGACTTTGGAGCCCTAATGTGCCTTGCCCCAAGTGATGTTATATTGGGGAATCCCTGCACATCCAAAGGCTCAGTGTAGTCGATTCCCAGAGCAGAGGTTGCCAAGGGGAGGCTGGTATGCTCCTGCCCTCTGCAGGTGAGCTCTCTCCCAGAGCCTTGGGGGTGTTACCCTCTGCTGGGCAGATATCCCACATCAGATCTGGCACATAGGTTACTGCAGACCTGCCCAGCTCTTGGGAGCAGGGAACACTCAAGCTGGCTGAGACCCAAGCAATATTATGCTTGATTGTCCCTGTGTCTGGAGGTTCAAGTTGCCCTGTTGCTGGAGCAAAGATGGCGGAGTGCACTCTGCACTCTCTTGGTGCAGATCACTCTGCAGGGCAGATGGCCCACAGCAGAGCTGGCGCCCAGATGCCCGCAGCGCTGCCCTGCTCTTGGGCGCAGATGGAAGCCCAACAGGCTGTGTCCCAAGCGATGTTATATTGGGGTTCCCTAGGTACCTGTATCTTTAGTGCAGTCGATCCCTGGAACTCACATTTTGATTTTAAAAAAGGCCAGTTTTCAAGGTGTCCATGGTGAGGGTCAAATGTATAATAGTGTGACAAAGTGAAGCAACCTAGGAACTACAAGTAGAAGTGATGTAATAAGAGGCCAAGTAGGGCCAAGGAAAGGAGAACAGGAAGCTAAATTTCACCTGAAATAGATTCAAAAGCATTTCCAGACCAGTAGATTAGAGGAGGAGGAGGAAAAGAAGAGAGGAGGAGAGGGGTACAGGGGACTGGTGGATAGTGGAACAGGGGCTCACCCTAAGGAGGTGGAAGGCTTGAGGAACATGACTTCCTTGCTTTGTGGATTTTGGTAATCTTAAGTATCTAAGGCCTAAGGCAGAGAGGGCCATGGAAGAGGTGGAAATTTAGATCTAGATACTCAGAAGCATTAAAAGACATTGATCTGTGGTGAGTGTCTGAAGCTTTGCAGAATATGAGGTATAAAGAACACATAGAGCAAGCCTAAGGGAACCACCCTTGGCAAGAAGAAGAGGAAATACTAAGGGCAAAGTGAGCATCAGCAGAAATGCATAGTACACAGAGAGAATACATCTTCACTGAAGGAGAAGTTTGAGGAAAGACACAGTAAATGAAGCCATACCTTTAAAGATCACACAATAATATTTCATTTGGTATATACCATTATGTATTTGCACATATTCATTCCTCACATTCTTTCTTTTATTGAAAATAGACTATTTTCTCACATAATATATCCTGGTCTCAGTTTTCCCTTCCTCTATTCTTGGCAGTTTCTCCCTACCTCCTACCATTTCCAGTTCTGTTCCGTTTCTGTCTTTTATTAGAAAACAAACTGGCTTCTAAGGATGATAATAACATAAAATATTATAAAATAAACAAAAACTAGAATCTTGGAGTTTAACAAGGCAAATGAAAGGAGCAAATCAAAGGCTTATTTGTAAATTTGGGAATCTCATAAGAACACTAAACTGGAAGCCATAATATATCTGCACAGGGTCTGATACAGATCTGGGTAGGGTCTGTGCATACTGTGAGTTCATGTGTGTATTGATCATGTTGCTTTAGAGGGCCTTGTTTACTTAGTATCCTTCATCCCCTCTCTGACTCTTACATTTTTTGATTGTCTTTTTAAATGTGATTTCTTAACCCCTAAAAGGGAAGAATTTGATAGAGACATATGATTTTGAGTTGTGTGTTCCAAAGTCTCTCATTCTCTGCATAATACCTGGCTGTGGGTCTTTGTATTTGTTCACATCTGCTGCAGGAGGAAACCTTTCTGATGATGGCTTAGCAAAGCATGTATCTGCGTAAGTAGCAGAATGTCATTTGGAGTCATTTTATTGCTATTATTTATTTAATTTAGTTTGGTTTTGTTTGGTTTGTTTTTGAAATAATAGTATTCAATTTTACTTTAGATCCCCCGGCTTTCATTCTTAGTCACCCAAGCAGAGTTGGGTTTGGGTCCTATCTCATGGAGCGAGTGAGTGCCATAGGCATTTGGTGGCTATTTTTAGAGAAGAAACATTCAGAGATAAATTATTCTCCCACATAATTCTCAGGAAGTGAAATATTTTGCTTTATTCAGCAGAAGGGCATTTTGATGCTTGTGATCTGTACTTCCAACGGAACCATGCTGAGTTCCATGGCATGGAAGTCATGTGGATGTTTATTGTCTTTTCTACCGTCAAGAATCTTGTAGAAGTCCGTGGTCAATACCACACTGGCTGTAACAGGCAAAGAAGCTACTTTTACAGTGACATTGATGACTGAAGATTTGTAGATGAGAAAGAGGGACACAAAAGACTCTGTGACAACCCTTACCCCAACAGACATACAACCCCAAGAGTAATAGCCTAGATAAGAAGCCATCAAAAGGAAGGCTAAAAAATTGTGATAAAGATGCTGAAGTATAGTTCTCCACAATTAATCAATCAATGTCTTCTGGCAGGGTTTAGGTGAGGAAGAATTCAGTTTTCTTTAAGGTTCTGGCCACTTGGAGCCTGACTACTCTAGTTAGTATATGGCAACAAAAGGTGGTCTTGGTTTTGTTCAGTTGATCATTTGCTTTTGTTATTGGTTGCTTTTCCCCTAAGGGTAGTTAGGGGGATGGAATTTAGCTGACTACATGATGTAAAATTTCTAAATAATCAATAAAAATATTATGTTGGAAAAAAATTTGAGCACTCCCCCCCAAAATTGTCCTTATAATTTAGTAAAGGTTACCTAAGTTTCCCATGATGTTGGCATTCAGAAACTCTTCTATTTCATAAAAGATAACAAAATCATACAACATACAAACTATACTTGTAGTCATACTGCAGCCACCTGATAAAAAATATATGATCTATGTGTCTTTTGAAAGGAAAACATCCAAGCTATCTTCTTAATGTTTTTAATTTAATTTTATTAGATGATTGTTTTGTCTGCATATGTGAACGTGGCACCATGTGTGGACCTGGTGTCTACAGAGATTAGTGAAGGCCCCAGACATGCAGGAACTGAAGTCAGGGACACTTGTGAGCCAACTTGTAATTGCTGAGAAGCTAACCCAATTCCTTAAGGAGAACATCTAGGGTTTTTCATCCTTGAGACATCTCTGCAGCCTCTCACAATTGATTTTAAAATATTAACTTTCTTCAAAACATATTATTATATTGTAGTTCAATAAAAATTGCAAGAAAAATAAATAATATGGAAAGCAATAAGCATGAATTACTCTGTATGGTTTCATTTGAATTGGGTCCAACATTAAAACTCTTTTATAAACTTTATTTTCCATCAATATTTAATTTCACATTTTGTTCTCTTTGAATGATTCCTCCCCAAATTCCCATTTATTTAATAGTAACATTGCTAACCTTTTTCTTCCTTTTTTGTTCACTATCAGTAATTGATTATTATGATAGTTTGAATGAGCATGGACTCCATTGCTTCATACTTATAACTACTTGGTCCCCAGTTGGTGAAATAGTTTAGGAAGGGTTAGGAGGTATGACCTTGTTGAAAGAGGTGTGCCACTAGGGGTGGGCTTTTAGGTTTCAAAAACCCTGTAAGATTCCCAGTGTTACTGTCTCTGCTTCATATGTACATTTAGAGGAGAGTTTGTTCCCTTTATTCTGATTCTTGAAATTAATATTACTCTTCCAAGAGCTGTCTCTTCCTTTTGCTTGATTTCCTTATTTTCATTAGTGTTAAGTTACTGTTTACTCTCCCCATGCTTCAGCCAAGATTTACTTGACTTTCTGTTCCTTTCATGGTCTCCACAGTTGATAGCTGTACACTCCACCTGCCAGATTGACTGCTGATTTGTTTTCCTTATCAAGAGTATTTATCTCACTGTTACTAATTAGCTTCCTGATTTTAACTTTTTCATTATTATTATGCATGTGCCATGGATCACATGTTGAGACCAGGCTTCCATTTCATTGTCCCCTTCCACATTTTAAAAATATTGTAGTTTCTCTTCCTTTCCCTCCCTGCCTCAATCTCCCTTCTTCTGTTCCTCTCTCCCCTCTCTTACTCTTAAGCTGTATGTGTGTGTGTGTGTGTGTGTGTGTGTGTGTGTGTGTGTGTGTGCATATGAATGCAGATGTCTGCAGATGCCCAAGATACGGCTTACCCAAAGAATAAGAGTTACAGGCACTCATGTGGTACCTTTATTGGTGCTGAGCGTTGAACACAGATCCTTTTTGTAAGAACAGCAAGCAACCTTCCCTCTGACCTATCTCTCCAGTGCTCTTATTTCTACTTTTTATTCCTCTTACCTCTCCACCAGAATAATAGTTTTAGAAAATCTTTTTCTCCACCAATCTATATTCTTTACCTGTGATTATTTAGTGTTTCAGTTAGAGCAATTACTAAATGTTTATGTATGATATGTACCTTTTTTCACCTTTATTCAAATTTAACATCATGTTTCTGGACAGTGTACATTTACATAAATCTCAGACATCATTGTCTTCATCGTCTCAGTCCTATCATTCTCCCACATGAGGTCAGAACTTCTTGTTATGCACAGTCTTACTTCACTACCTCCTCAGAATGAACAGAAAGGTTATAGCTCCTGAGTTTCATGCACCCTCAAAAGTCATCTAGATATGGAAACACATAGATGTTTATAGAAATACTTCACTATTATATCATTGCCTAAGGACCAGGCATTCTCTCTCTTCTCTCTTCTAAGGCTATGAAGCAGGAACAAATTGAAAGGCATTTTCAGGTGACTTGATTGGGGTTTCTGGATTTTATACTATTTTCCTTATCCCTTATCATCAGGAATTATGCCAGCCTATTTCCATGCAGCCCAACCTTCTCATTTCTGTCTAGTCATCTTACATCTAGGATCATTTCACCTGCTGTTTTTTTTTTGTCTCTCTTTTATCCATTATTTTCTTTTACATTGGAATAAAATTATATGTGTTGAACACCTTTGCAGCATTGTATACAAATATTTTCCAGTGTCATATCTTTGTTTCCATTTCAATTAAGTATTCAATGACCATTTTTCTCTTTCAATTTTCCTACTGAACTATTAAAATAAGAAATATTTTAAAATAATTTAAGTTCTATATATCTTTCATTTAAAGTTCTTTTGTTATTTTTTTGCAGATTACTGTCTGCTACAGGCCTGGCTAGCTCCTCTGTTTTACCATGGCTCTTTCTCATTGCTGGCCAAATTCAGTGGACTTTTTGGGGAAGTTTGATTGCTCACTTTTGCATTATTGTAACTATGGCTAATCACAATACCGAAGATGGTAGTATGATCACAAATATTCTCTCCTACATAGAAAATGTGTAAAAAAAAATCCTCTGCAGAAGAAGTATCTTTCATTCTAGCTTTGTGTACTCCATGACTCTGTCTATCAATCTAGACTCTTTGAGGAATAGCTGACAAATGCTGCTGTCAAGGATTTTTCTCACCTGAGACCACAGGTCTCTATGTGCTGAGTGTTTCCTAGGATCTATCTCATTCTAGCCCTGCCCTGGGGCCTCACTTTAGCTAAGATATAGGGATATGCACATGATTAAGAAAACATTCCTCCTTAGGGGCTCATGATAGAGAATGTATGAGAGAGAAGAAGTGACAGCCAGGGAAGGGTGGGCTGGGTTGCTAAACTTCTTGTGCTGGTGCATGTGAGGCCATAAACATTCATGTTAGGTCACAGATAAGTTATCTTATAATGCTCAAACATATGCATGTCATCCCTTTCTCTATGTATAGCTCCAAGAGTGCAAACTAAAGTGAGGAAGAATGAGTGTAGAAATTAGTTAAGGCTGCTATTCTTTTCCTAGGCCCTTCATGCAAAAGGACCAACTACTGTTCCATTTTTAAAGATTAATATGTACCAACCAGTACCCCCAGAGCTATCAGGAACTAAACCACCAACCAAAGAGTACACATGGAGGGACTCATGGTTCCACCTACATATGTAACAGAGGGTGGCCTTTTAGACATCAATGAGAAAAGAGACCTTTGGTCCTGTGAAGGCTCAATGCCCCAGTGTAGTGGAATGTCAGCAGAGGGAAGTGGGAGTGAGGGAAGGGTTGGTGAGTAGGGAGTGGTTAGGATAGGGGATTTTCAGAGGGAAAATGAGAAAAGGGGGATAACATTTGAAATATAATAAAGCAAATATCTAATAAAAATTTTAGAAAAAGATTAATTACAAATAAACTTTTTTTGTATTTTTTTTATTTTCTATATTTTTCATTTACATTCCCAATGATTTCCCCTTTCCTGGTTCCCACTTCCTGAAAGTCCCATAAGTCCTCTTCCCTCCCCCTGTTCCCCAGTCAACCCCCTCCTATTTCTCTGTCCTGGTATTCCCCTACACTGAAACATCCAGTCTTTCCAGGACCAGGGGTCTCTCCTTCCTTCTTAGAAATCAATTGATATGTGAATTGTAACAGTCAAAGTTCCCTAAGACATTGTTTACATGAGGAGAAGTGAGAGTTGAACATGAAATAATAAACTGCAATGTCACTTGATAAAATTAACAAATAACATCTAATAATGAAGTGTACTGTTACTTGATAAAATACCATATAACATCTATTCTGTACCTTGATAAGCCAGACAATCTATTAAGTGGTGAACAAAAATTATTCCTGATTACCTCTAGAAGGGCTTGATACTGTTCATATTTCCAGGTAACATTAGTTCATTAAATGAGAACAGAGAGAAATTATCACTTTGCTGACAGAGATACTGGAATACTCAAATATAGCAGTCATCAAAGGTTTTCCCCTGATTGAATAGATTCTACTCACAACATGGTGGTCCTTATTACAGAAAGAAAATCTCAGTGACAAAAATATGTGAGATTCTGGAGAAGAGCAAAAAGAGATCATTGAATGTTTTAAAATGTCATTAATCAAAACTCCATAATAATACTAAAAATAATTTTATATCAGGGAAAAATGGAGAATTCTGCCTTAATGTGGCAAAAATTTCTGACACTGTACCTGAAGCTGAGATAATATAAGTTTTGATTTGAACACCAATTATAAGCCATGTTGATGAATATAAATAATTTTGATAATTATTAGATAAATATATGTATAAAATAAAATAACCATTAATTATGATTATTAAGCAGTGGGATACCACTACACAACTCAGAGAAAAACTATCAGATGAATTAAGCTATTTCACAAAACGTCCAATTGTACAATAAGTATAGGGAATTTTCACATCTATTTTACATGGCAAGCTTAAGGTTTATAATATAATAGAAATTGATTCATAGAAAAAACATATTAGCATGCAAATGCACAGAATTAATATGTAGAGCTGGGATGAAACAATACATGATGTTAAAATTTCAGCTTTAGGATTTAAAGTCTCAGTAGAACATTATGGAATGCTGAACACACTTCTGTTTTAACTTGCTAGTTAAAAGAGACAGCAGGATAAGTATTCTAATTGACGCCAATTTTAATAGGGTTGTTTCTCTAGCATCTAACTTACTGAGTTCTTTGCATATATTGGATATTAGCCCTCTATCGGATGTAGGATTGGTAAAGATCTTTTCCCAATCTGTTGGTTGCCAGCTTGATGTCAGGGTGGTGATTTCCACAGAAGTTCTTTTATTGTTGATAATAGTTTTTGCTATCCTGGTATTTTTTAATTCCAGATGAATTTGCAAATTGATATTTCTAGTTCTATGAAGAATTGAGTTGGAATTTTGATGAGGATTGCATTGAATCCGTAGATAGCTTTTGGTAAGATGGCCATTTTTACTATAATGATCCTGCTAATCCAGGAGCATGGGAGATCTTTCCATCTTCTGAGATCTTCTTCAATTTCTTTCTTCAGAGACTTGAAGTTCTTGTCATACAGATCTTTCAATTGCTTAGAGTCACACCAAGGGATTTTATATTGTTTGTGACTATTGTGAAGGGTATTGTTTCCCTAATATCTTTCTCAACCTGTTTGTCCTTTGAGTAGAGGAAAGTTACTGATTTGTTTGAGTTAATTTTATATCCAGTCACTTTGCTGAAGTTGTTTATCATGATTAGCAGTTCTCTGGTGGAATTTTTTGGGTCACATAAGTATGCGATCATATCATCTACAAATAGTGATAGTTTGACTTCTTCCTTTGCAATTTTAATCCCTTTGAATTCCTTTTGTTGTCTAATTTCTCTGGCTAGGACTACAGGTACTATATTGAACAGGATGGGAGAGAGTGGACAGCCCTGTCTCCTCCCTGATTTCAGTGGGATTGTTTCAAGTTTTTTCCATTTAGTTTGATGTTGCCTACTGAATTAGTCTATATTTCTTTTACTATGTTTAGGTATGGGTCTTGAGTTCCTGATCATTCCAAGTCTTTTATCATGAGGGCTGTTAGATTCTGTCAAATGCTTTCTCAGCATCTAATGAAATGATCATGTGTGCTTTTCTTTGAGTTGTTTATAAAGTGGATTATATTGATTGATTTCCGTATATTAAACCATCCCTGCATCACTGGGATGAAGCCTACTTGATCATGATGGATGATCATTTTGATGAGTTCTTGGATTCAGTTTGTGAGAATTTTGTTATTTTTGCATCAATATTCATAAGGGAAATTGGTCTGAAGTTCTCTTTCTTTGTTGGATCTTTGTGTGGTTTAGGTATCAGAGTAAGTATGGCATCATAGAATGAATTGGGTAGGTTTCCTTCTGTTTCTATTTGTGAAATAGATGAAGAGTATTTATATTATGTCTACTTTAAGGTGTGAGAGAACACTGTGCTAAATCCATTAAATAAAATCCAGGCTGGTCCTGGCCTTTTATTTCGTTGGGAGACTATTCAGGACTATGTCTATTTCATTAGGGGTTATGGAATGTTTAGATCATTTATATGATCCTAGTTTAAATTTAGTACCTGGTATCAGTCTAAAAAATTGTCCATTTCAACAAGATTTTCCAGTTTTGTTGAATTTAGGCCTTTGTAGTGTGATATGATATAATGCTTTTTTGGGTTTCCTCACTTTCTGTTGTTATGTCTCTCTTTTCATTTCTGGTTTTGTTAATTTGGATACTGTGTGCTCTGTTTCGTTTGGCTAAGGGTTTAGCTATCTTGTTGGTTTTCTCATAGAATCAGCTCCTAATTTGGTTGATTCTTTGTGTAGTTTGGTTTGTTTGTACTTGGTTAATTTTAGTCCTGAGTTTGATTATTTCCTGCCATCTACTCTTCTTGGGTGTATTTGGTTCTTTTTCTTCTAGGGACTTCAGATATGCTATCAAGCTGCTAGTTTATGCTCTGGCCAGTTTTTATTTTGTAGGCACTCAGAGCTATGAGTTTTCTTCTTACAACTGCTTTCATTGTGTCCCAGTAGTTTGGCTATGTTGTCACTTCTTTTTCTTTAAATTCTAAAATGTCTTTAATTTCTTTCTTTGTTTCTTCTTTGACCAAGTTATCATTGAGTAGGGTGTTGTTCAGCTTCCATGTGTATGTGGGTTTTCTATTATTTTTGTTGTAATTGAAGACAAGCCTTAATCCATAGTAATCTGATAGAATGCATGGTTTATTTCAATCTTCTTATATTTGTTGAGGCCTGTTTTGTGACAAATTATATGGTTAAATTTGGAGAAGGTACCATGACATGCTGGGGAGAGGTTATATTCTTTTGTTTTAGGATAAAATGTCCTATAGATATCTAGTAAATCCATTTGCTTGATCACTTCTGTTAGTTTCACTGTCTCTGTTTAATTTTTGTTTCCATCATTTGTCCATTGATGAGAGTGGGGTGTTGGAGTCTCCCACTAATTACTGTGTGAGATGTAATGTGTGTTTTGAGCTTTAGTAAATTATCTTTTATTAATGTGAGTGCCCTTGCATTTGGAGCATAGGTGCTGAAAATTGAAAGTTCTTTCTGGTAAATTTTTTTCTTTGATGAATACGAAATGTCCTTCCTTAACTTTTTGGATAACTTTAGGTTGAAAGTGGATTTTATTCCAAACTAGAATGTATACTCCAGTTTGTTTCTTGGGACCATTTGCTTGGAAAATTGTTGTCTAGCCTATAACTCTGAAATAGTGTTTGACTTTGTCATTGAGGTACATTTCTTGTATGCAGCAAAATGTTGGGTCCTGTTTATGTATTCAATCTGTTATTTTATATTTCTTGGGGGGGGAAGGAATAGAGTCCATTGATATTAAGAGATATTAAGGAAAAGTGACTGTTACTTCTGGTTTTTTTTTTTGGTTAGAAGTGGAATTATATTTATGTGACTCTCTTATTTTGGTTTGTTAAAAGAATATTATTTTCTTGCTTTATCTAGGATGCAGTTTCCCTCCTTTTGTTGGAGTTTTTCATTTATTACCCTTAAAAGGACTGGATTTGTGGAAAGAAATTGTGTAAATTTGGTGTTGTCACAGAATACCTTTGTTTCTCCATCTATTGTAATTGAGAGTTTTGCTGGGTATAGTAGCCTGGGTTGACATTTTTATTCTCTTAGGGTCTGTATGACATCTGCCCAGGATCTTCTGACTTTTATAATCTCTGGTCAGAAGTCTGGTATAATTCTGATAGGTCTGCGTTTATATGTTACTTGACCTTTTTTTCCTTACTGCTTTTCATATTCTTTCTCGTTTTGTGCATTTGGTGCTTTGATTATTATGTGACAGGAGGAATTTCTTTTCTGGTCCAATCTATTTGGAGTTCTGTAGGCTTCTTGTATGTTTATTTGCATCTCTTCCTTTAGGTTAGGGAAGTTTTCTTCTATAATTTTGTTGAAGATATTTACTGGCCCTTTAAGCTGGAAATCCTCGTACTTTTCAATACTATTATCCTTAGGTTTGATCTTCTCATTGTGTACTGGATTTCCCAGATGTTAGGGTTAGGAGCTTTTTGCATTTTCTTTGGCTGTTGTGTCAATGTTTTATATGGTATCTTCTACACCTGAGATTCACTCTTTTATCCCTTGTATTCTGTTGGTGATGCTTGCATCTATGAGTCCTGATCTCTTTCCTAGGTTTTCTATCTCGAGAGTAGTTTCTCTTTGGGATTGTTTTATTGTTTCTACTTCCAGTTTTAGATCATAGATTGATTTGTTTAATTCCTTGACCTCTTTGGCTGTGTTTTCCTGTAATTCTCCAAGTGATTTTGTGTTTCCTCTTTAAGGGCTTCTACCTGTTTTCCTGTGTTCTCCTGTATTCCTTTAAGAGAGTTATTTATGTCCTACTTGAAGTCCTCTATCAGAACCATGATATTTTATTTTAAATCCAAATCTTGCTTTTCTTGTGTGTTGGGGAATCCAGGCCTTGCTGTTGTTGGAGATCTGGGTTTTGATGACACAAAGTATCCTTTGTTTCTGTTGGTAAGGTTCTTGTGCTTGCCTTTCACCATCTGGTTATCTCTGGTGTTAGTTGGACTTGCTGTCTCTGGCTGGAGCTTGTCCCTTCTGTGGGTCTGTATGTCTTGTCAGCACTCCTATGAGACCAGCTCTCCCCTGGCAGGACCAGTGCACAGAGGGTTGTGGGACAGCCCTAGCTCCCAGGTAAAGATGGCAACCAGAATTACCCTGACCCAGCTGCTCCACCAATTCCTGTGCCCTGTGTGCTCCTGACTAGACCTGCCTTGGACAGTCACTGGAGAGATACTGACCCTGCTTGTAATGAACTGAAGCAGTCCCCTAGACACAGGACAAACTATGACTAAGTGATGTGTGCTAAATGCATAGATAGGTTCAGGATGCTTGCTCCCAGCACAGAAGACCTCCTTAAAACAAAATCAGCCTCACAATATAATCAATCACATTATCATGCTGCATGGAATAATCAATAAAACATTAAATATTGATTTTTAAAAGTTTATTTTTAATTTTTATTCAAAAATACTTAATTTTATTTAAAAGAATTTTTCATTTGTAGTATAGATTGAAATGTTCACTTTCTATGAAAATTTTATTTTTATCAAGCTTTTACCTTTTTAAGTATGAAATGTTTTTTGTACAATGTAATATTTTTCTTTTCCCTAGACTTCTCTCAGATTCTCCCCATGTTCTACTTGCCTACCTGCCAAATTGTATATCCATTATCTTTTTAAATAAAAATTAAAGCAAGCATAAACAAAAACTGTAGACAGAAAAAACTCCCACAGAAACATAAAAATTGAAACCAAAATATATAAGCAAAAGAACAATAGGACAAAAAATGCATAAACAAAGCAAAATATAAAAAAGTCTACAAAAAATAAAATAAAGAAGTCTACAAAAATAACGTTGGGTTCATTTTTTATATATTGGCTGGTCTTGGTTGTTGAATTTACCCTGAAGTATAGTTGAAATACCCAATGAAGCTCCATTGAAGAAAACTGTGGGTTTTTTGTTTGTTTATTTTGTTTTGTTTGATTTGGTTTGGTTTTTTTTTGGTTTTTGTTTTGTTTGTTTTAGTTTCTTTTCCTGTGCCAGTGGCGATCAGTTGAATATTACTTCTTGCTTTGAAATGAGAGCATGTATTCACTTCTCCTTTCAGCGCTAGGAACTTATCTGGTTTGAACCGATGTTATTGTGAGTGTTGTCATGGTCTCTGTGAGATCATATGCGCATCATCTCTGTTTTGTGTAGAAGATATTCTTTCCTTGGAGTCATGCATTACTTCTGGTTCTTACAGTCTTTGTGCCTCCTCTTCCACATAGATCCATGAGCCCTGGCATTTGCTGAAGACATCTCATTTAGAACTGAGTGGTCCAAAGTCTCTCATTCTCTATGTGTTGTCTGATTGTAGATTTTCTGTGCTAGTTCCCATCTACTGCGAAAAGAAACTTCTCAAAGATGGCAGAGAAATGCCCCCTCTATCTGCATAGCAGATTACTTTAATGAATCATTTTATTGTTATGTTCCTTTAGCATAGTGTTTTTCAACTTTCCTAAGGCTATGACTCTTTAATATAACTCCTCTTGTTAGGATGACTCTCAACCATAAATCATTTCATTGCTAATTCATATCTGTACATATAATACTGCTATTAATATTAAATATCTGATATGCAAATATTTACCTACTATGCAATTCTCAAAGGGTTTGTGACCTACAGGTTGAGAACCACTTCTTTAGCAGAAAAATAATATTTCTTTTCTCCAAGGTCAATGGCTTATCAGATTCTTTGTCACCTGTACAGTATCAGACATTGGTACCACCTTATAGGGGCTTAAAGTCCAATCAGAGTGCAGTTGGTTACTAACAAAACATTTATGCCACAATTGACCATCAGGTCTGGCAGGCAGGTCACCACTGAAGGTCACAGATTTGTGTCCATATTAATTATTCTTCCTCTTTGGAAGCATGAAGATTAGTTCCCAGAACCATAGATGCTAAACAGTAGGGCCAAAGCTTCTAGTTAGGCTCAACTACACTGTATTCAATGTCTGATATTGAAATCTCTTTAAAAATAGAGTCTCATTATCAATTCATGGGGAGAAATCAATATCTTTCCAATAGCCTGCAATGTTTGAGGGCTTCCATGGGAACCTTTTGAACAACAATTCAATAATATATAGCCCATTTCTGGCACTCAGCTTTCACGTGGTGACACAAGAGTTATAGTTGGGGCTTTATCTCCCTCATTATTTGGTGATTCCATTTCAATTCATTTCATATATGTACATAGTTTAAGAAGCAGTTCCAATTATAATTCACAGATAGATAGTAGGAGATTCTTTGGCAATAGTGTTGCTCCCTGGAGTGACCACAGAAAAGAGACTGAACACTTTATACAACCAGAAGAAAAATGTTGAAATTTTCACCATAAAGAAATAATAAGGACTATGCTTAAATTATTTTAAATTTTGTAGTGTATGTATGCTTTCATGGCTCCCCAATATGCATGCATAATTTTAGTGTTATTGGATATAAGTTAGGTAGGTTAATAAAAAGATATTTCTGACCAGAGTCACTTATTCTTTCCAGAATGTTATGAAATTACTGACATCACCATGAAAACAAAAATCTTATTAGAATTTTATATATTATTTCAAAATATCAAAGAATTTCTATCAAGGTCTATCCAGTGCATTGAGAAGCTCTTCTCCCACATACTGTCTAATGGCAGACTTCCTTATTTTATTTATCCAGTAGCAGTTGGATCATGGGAACACCCTGATGTGCATTCAAGCTGAGCTCTGGGCCAGGGAAAAGAAGCTACACTTTAGTAATGCCACATAGATGTGATTTATTACCTATGCCTCCAAATTCTGACCTTGTACCAAAGAGACCATTGCTGTTTCTTAGGGCATTTCTCTTCATTATGTTTTAACACTTGAGGTGTAAGATAAAGAATCTAATAATGTGAAGCAAGAAAAAAGTCGATCGTCTAGAAATAAACTTGTGAAATCAGAAACATGTATTGAATGAGTACTGTGCTAAGCACACTTCTGTAATACACTTTTCTCTCGAGTCTGATTTGCATAAGTAAAATTGATTGCCTATGACTTTTATTTAGATTATTGTATATTTTTAAAAGAAAGTTTTTTTCATATTGAGCACTGTATTTAACCTAGTTATATAGTATAACTATTAGTCTACTTAATCTTTAAATATACATACATTGTATGCTTTTCACTTGCAATCCATTTACCAATCTTCTTCACGTTCATGTCTTATTAATATGTGTTCCTAGAGTCATTTATCCTCATTTTCTACATTATAATCATATTCCTCATTATATTTGTTTTAAAGATTATCCTTAAATTCATAATTTGTACTCTTTAGAGTCTCAGTTAAATAATTCAGTTCTACTATATTACTAGTGTTTGCACATTCAAAATTTACCAAAAAAAATTTCTGCATTACAAATACTATAACTTTATCCCAACCTAAAAGAATGACTTTTGAAGTGAAAAAAAGAAACACAACAGAAAGTATTAGTTGCAGAGTATTTGATTATTTCTACATTTATTACTCTCTCCAAGCCTAAGCCTTCCTCTTCTTCATTTCTATACTGGTATAGTTGACTCTCATACTCTTCCTCTAGTCTATGTTCTTGCTAGAATCCCCGTCTCTGACATGTCAAGCTTTCCCCTACTCAATCCCCTTACTGTTGTACATGCCTCAATTTCTTCTTCAGTGAACCTCCTAGGTGGCATATTAACTAGATGCAGCTTATTAGGAAACATTGTTTTCTATCTTTGTTATAATATTGAATAATAGTTGTATTCTTATGATTGGGGTGCCATATTTTGATGGAAAACTATTTTTACTCATGACTTCAGGTGCTAGCCCATTTTCAATCACCTCTAGAGCAGTGGTTCTCAACATTCCTAGTGCTGTAACTCTTTTTTTTACAGTACTTCATGTTGTGGCAACCAGACCACAAAATTATTTTCATTGCTACTCTATAACTGTAATATGTCATACTTATGAATTAAAATGCAAATATCTGAATTTTCTAATGGTTTTTGGTGACCCTGGTGAAAGGGGTTACACCCCACACATTGAAAAAAACCTGCTCTAGAGGCTACCACCATTAGTCAGTCCTGGTATCTCATAGTGACCTTCTATTGTAGGGAAACAGTTTTTAAAATGTTCTATTTATGTCCTGACTATTTAGTTTTACACTATATCTTTTTCTTATGGCTTCTCTTACATGATTTATAAAAATATTGCCTAATAATAACATTTTCATGATACATTATTATCTATTTGTTAATCAAACAAAAATTCTGTTATACTACCATCTCTCCAAAATAATTCACCATTCCTTCAGATAATTTACTGGACCATACATTAAGATAATAAGATAAACCCCTATGTAGTATTTCTCTCATCTAGTCACATGATAAAATAAAGTGACACGCAATCTGTTCACTTATATTTAACCCAATGCATACAAAAGATTACCCTTTCAGCATAAATTCAACATAAAAATTACATTTTTAAAACTCATCCTGGGAAATCTGGTATGTATTGCTCACCCTTTGAAACTTTAAAGCACATACTGGAGGCCACCCAGGTATGATGTGTTTATTTCAACTTGCCACAAATTAGAATCACCTAAAACACCCGTGGAGAAGATTTTTCCAAATTGCATTAACTGATGTAGGAACACCCACCTCCATTATAGGTAGAACCCTCTGGAAACAGCCCAGATGATAAAAGGCATGCCTGGAGAAAGATTAATTGCCTTTTACTAAATCCTCTATGATGATAATGATGATGGATGATGAGACTGATGATGTTAATACTGATGATGATGATGGTGGTGGTGTTTATGGTGATAGTGACAGCAGCAGTAGTGGTAGTGGTCATGATGATGGTGGTGATGATTATGGTAGTTGTGATGTCAGTGATGATGATGATGATGATTTTTCCTCTGCTACAGAAGAGTGAGCTTTTCTAGGTTTCCAGAATTGATTAAGCATCAGTGGCTCCTGAGGAACATCTTGGGTTTTTGGTGCCGGATTAGGACTGCTAAAGCAGGCATCCTGTGGACTGAGCACGTCCTGGGCTGCCAGTCTTACTGGTTAGAGACCCCTACCCTGTACTACTCCAAGTGCAAGACTCTTTCAAATCATTGTCAGACTGTTTAGTTAAGCCAGTATTATCTGAAACAAACTCAAGAGGAAATTCAGGATGCCATCCTAGAGTTCTTAGTCTCATCAATACAAAAACTTAAACATATGTACAAGGATGATCTATCAAAATTTAAAAGGAAAACTCTGGAAATGCAAGCTGTAAATCTCAGAAGCTACCTGAAGGAAGGCAATGGAAGAGAGAAGAAAATACAGTCATGCTGTTTGAATTAAGTTGGCACAGAGATCAGCCACATGATACAGAGCTTCAGAGAAAGAGCCCAAAGTACTCAGCCTCTGGATAACAGTAGCAAGAAAAAGGAAGAAGTCAAGGAGAAAAAAGTGAGGTTTTGTTTTCTTGAATCTGATTCAAGCAGGCTGATACAGTTAAATATCATGATGAATCATAGGGATGGCAATAGGGGTAGGAATTATGGGGAAAGGTGCTTCACCTCATCAAAGCACAAATTATGCTTCCTATCTCTTTAGCATAATCAGGCTGACCAATTTTTCTGGGATTTCTTGGGATGTTGCCTGTAAAGTAATTGATCAGTCCAAGTGTATTATATCTTAAAGAGATAGTGCCCTGCCTTCAACTAGAGAGAGATTCTATTCTTTTTCTGCAACAGCACCAACTTTTTGTTTGTTTGTTGGAGGTGGAATTATTTTATGTTTTTCAGATTTGTACATAAAGGATCGCTGAGGATAGACGATCATTAATACTCTTGTATTATTTTTGCAGAGACCCTCATCCTCACTGTCCTCTTATGCAATAACTAAATCTATCTTTGTCTGCCATTCTCGCTCAGAATTCTGGTTCTCTTTTTTTTGCTATCAGAACACTATGTCACTTGTTACAGCTTCTTGGGTGATTTTCTTCCCCCTTTCCTCCTACATTGATTATCCTGGCTAACATGTACACCATGCAAGGTGGGATTCATGTTTCCATAAATATATATTTGGTTAGACGCCTACAGGTTATATTTAGCAAACACTTTATAAAATGAATAGAGTCCCATCAAAGATTTGTTTCACCTATGAATATGCATTTACATATTTAGCTTATTCTCTCTGTTAGCCCACAGATTTAAAATGCTAAGCAACCACTTCTATAATTTTGAGATTGTAGGCAGAAGAATGAAGCTTCTGCTCAAGTTTTGGCTTAGAATATCAGCCTCTTTTCTGCTCTGTGGCTTGTTTGAACATAGGATAGAGCTACACATGCCTTTATGCTCTTAAACTTCTTTTAGTAAAATAATATGCATTAATGTATATACTCAATTAACTGTCTTCAGAAAAAATTATTGAAGCTTAACTCTCCTGCTATAACTTCCACATTTTTAATTTAAGAACTTATTCTGGGTGTTTCCAGACATTTTCATCCTAAGAGGAGTGACTACCCTGAACCTGAGTGGCACCATTCTATGGACTTAAATACTAAGGTGAATCAAAAGGAGAAATCAACTAGAGTGCCTGCACTTGCTTCTGTCTGTTTCCTGACTGTAGATGCAGTGTGATCCAGCAGTCCAGGTTTCCAATACCATGCTTCCCATACCATCAAGAAGATTACCACTTTAATCATACATCAAAACAAACCCTTTCATTTTGCATATTCATATATATTTTGTCATGGAAGTAAGAAAAATGCAACAAATATTCAAAACATGTTGGTAATTTTATCCAGTTCCTCCCTATCTACCTCTAGAACAAGTTTATCCCTAGGCTTGAAAAAAATCCATTTCAAGAATTAGTATTATAAAACCATAGTAGGTTTGCTTGTAAATCTGTTCTTTGCATTATTAGTGACTAGTAGTTTTCTTTCCTGTTCAAGGAAATATCAGTCAATAAAACCAATAGCACACTGATTTATAAAAATGATTTTTACATAAATGAGTTATTCTTAAGACTTTGGGGTATCATCAAATGAATAAAGAGGCATAGGTACAATGAGTTGTAAAAGTTGAAAGTGGATCAGGAAAAGTTGATTAATAAGAAAACAGTATTGTATGTATAGGGCAGACACTTGTAAAATGAGAATGAATTATAAAGAAAAAAGCCAAAAAATGCAAATTTGGAATTAAATCATGAATTTCATGTAGAAAGGAACTAAATTTATCTTGGTGGTTATTAATTTAAGATATATGGACAAAGATGAATTGATTAAATATATATAGACAAACAGGTATGGAAGGAAAATGAGAAAACTAATTATACAGTCAAAGGTGTGTAACTTAAATGTTTCAGAAAGTAAGTAAGCTTCAAAGAGTGTAGTCATATATTGCATGCAGTGCTGACTTATTAATCTGTAGTTTACCGTTCCTATAGCTTATTTTTCATGATTTGCATTCCCTCCCCACAATATTTTCAATCTCCCTGAGATATTGTCTTTATTAACTGTTTCCCAGAATTGTGTTTTATTTTATACTCCTTGATTTCTTAGTGACCACAGAATGTCTTTAACTTCAGTCTGAAATAATTTTCTAATAATAGAACTCTAGGTTGGCAGATCTGTTTAATGACATGTTTAACAATATGCCAGTATTCTTCAGCCTTCCAAAGCTGTTGATCAGGCTAGTTCAAGAGACTCCCAAAACAATATAGGCTATTGTTGTTGCCTTTCATTATCTCCCAGAAGTGGAAGGTATGTCCCTATTATTGAAGAAATGATACCTGCCAGACACATGATTTGAAGTATTCTAGCTGGATATAATCTGAATTTTCCCCTCCCTGTGGAACAGCTTTCATGGTATCAGAAATTACTATGCAAGCTGCCAAGGGAAAGAAGCACTGAAAGTCCTACCTATTGTTAACTCTATGAAACATAACAATTACAAGCATGACAAGATATCTCTAAACATGAATAGTGGCCCTGATTTGTAAGTAGCAAACAATAGATGTCTAATTGGAATTAAGGACCAATTACAGGAAGTAAAGTATGTCTGAAAACCTGACCAGCTAGTTTACTACTGTGGTCATGGAGATTAGAGCAGAATCTACTACTGACACATAACTACACAGCAAAATTTATAATGGCATTCTAAGTACTTATCCTTATACCCACAGATAAGTGTAGGTTTCATTCCTCATCCAAAAAACTTTTCAGCAGCACATAGAGAGATTTACAGAAAATGACAACTTGTCAAAATACAAGCAACAACTGCTTATTGGGTGCCCAGTCCCCATGGATACATCTACAACACAGCTCCTGTACATAAGGCTTAGGGAATATCACAGAACATGGAGGAGAAATATTGTAAAATCCAGAAAAATTGTTATGAAATTGTGTCACTTAGGAATGACAGAGATTAAGGGATTTTTCTAGTACCACATCTTCCTTACAGCTTCCCCTCCCACCTGTACTCAAGGCAAGGCCAAGTTTCATTATTTACCCACAGGAACATACTTGAGTAAAATCTTCTCAGAAGAACCACAGAACGTACTCACTGATAGTCACCTGACCCTCTTGAAAGTACCAGGTAGAGTTCAAATTTGTGTCATGATCTGCCCATGCTTGCTAACCAATAGATTTAAATGTCAATATGCTTATCCAATAAGTTTAAACTGTAACCTTGTTGATGTAACCCATGCCCCTAGAAAGTATAAAAACTGCTTGTAATAGCCATTTGGAGTTGCCATCTAGTCACTCGCCTTGAGGGACTAATTGAAGTTAGACCCTGACATGCCAAAAAAATAAACCGTGTGCTTTTGCATCAAAATTAAGAAGAAAGAAAAAAGAAATGACAGAGAAGCTACAGGCATAATTTCTCACAAGACTCGAACAAGGACAACACCAATAGCCATGCTAGACTGAAAGGAGGAAATTTTACTGGGTCCACCCTAGACAAAGAAATGTAGACAACTAAGGAATGCTGAAAAGAGACTTAAGTCTTCTGTATTCTAAGTGAGAATTTTACCAAGATCACTCCTGTTGCACTGTGTTTGTGTGTGTGTGTGTTTGTATTCACAAATATGTATTTATAGAAAGATGTATATAAACAATATGAATGATATGAATATTTTTAAAAGGCCATGTATTTGAAATTTTTGAGGCTGCAACATGGAAGGCTTTAGCAGAAAGAAGGATGGAATTATATAACTATATTTTAACAAGAAAATTATACATATCTACTGACCTTAAAATCTGTATCATCATTATACCTGAAAAGCAAGATTCAGATCTAAAATAACTTCTCATTATGATGATAGAGGACTTTAAGAAGGACATAAATATCTCCCTCAAAAAATGTACAGGAGAACACAGATAAACAAGTAGAAGCCCTTAAAAAGGAAACACAAAAATCCATTAAAGAATTACAAGAAATCACAACCAAAGAGAGAAGGAATTGGACAAGACCATCCAGGATTTAAAAATGGAAATAGAAACAATAAGTAAAACACAAAGGGAGACAGACCTGAAGATAGAAAACCTAGGAAAGAGATCAGGAGTCATAGATGAAAGCCTCACCAACAGAATATAAGAGATAGAAGAGAGAATCTCAGGTAGAGAAGATACCATAAAAAGCACTGACGCAACAGTCAAAGAAAATATAAAAAGCAAAATGCTCCTAACACAAATCATCCAGGAAATCCAAAACACAATGAGACCAAACCTAAGGATAATAGGTACAGAAGAGAGTGAAGATTCACAACTTAAAGGGCCAGTAAATATCTTCAACAAAATTATAGAAGAAAACTTCCCTAACCTAAAAAAGTGATACCCATGAATACACACCTACAGATGTCCTTCAGGCATCGATGAGAGGAGAGGTTCTTGGTCATATGAAGGCTGGATAGATAACCCAATCTTGGGAAATGGGGGGAATGGAACGAATAGAGGAACACTCTCATATAAATTGGGAGAGGGAAGATTGGATAGGGGCTATCCAGAAGGGGCTGGAACTGGGAAAGGGGATAACATTTGAAATGTAAATAAAGAATGAAGAACATAACAAATAAAAAAGCATAGTATAGTTTTAAAAAAAGTCTCCAGAACTTCAAATAGACTGGACCAGAAAAGAAATTCTTTCCGTCACATAATAATCAAAAAACCAAATCTAATAAATAAATAAATAAATACAAAGAAAGAATATTAAGAGCAGTAAGTGGAAAAGGTCAAGTAACATACAAAGGCAGACCTATCATAATTAAACCAGACTTCCCCACCAGAGACTTTAAAAGCCAGAAGATCCTGGAAAGATGTCATACAGACCCTAAGACAGCACGAATGCCAGCCCAGGCTACTATAACCAGCAAAACTTTCAATTACCATAGATGGAAAAACCAAGATATTCTATGACAAACCCAAAATTACACAATGTCTTTCCACAAATCCAGCCCTAAAAAGGATAAGAGATGGAAAACCCCAACACAAGGAGAGAAACTACTCCCTAGAAAGGACAAGAAAGTAATTTTCTGTCAACAAAACCAAAAGAAGATAGCCGCACAAGCATAATACCACTTCTAATAACAAAAATGACAGGAGGCAACAATCACTTTTCCTTAATATCTCTTAACATCAGTGGACTCAATTCCCCAATAAAAAGACATAGACTAACAGATTGAATACATAAACAGGACCCAATGTTTTGCTACATACAAGAAATGCACTTTAATGAAAAAAACAGACACTAACTCAGAGTAAAAGTCTAGAAAACAATTTTCCAAGAAAATGGTCCCATGAAACAAGGTAGAGTATCCATTCTAATATGGGATAAAATTGATATTCAACCTAAAGTTATCAAAAAAATAAGGAAGAACACTTGATACTCATCAATGGAAAATCTACCAAGATGTACTCTCAATTCTGAGCATCTGTACTCCAAATGAAAGGGCACTCATATTCATAATGGGCACTGCAAAGTATGAGGAACTGAATGGCTGAACATTAATACTACATATGCACACTGAGGATGACTGGGAACCAGAAATGAATGACCAGAGCTATCATTAAGGGGTTTATACCCAATTACTGGTTGAGTTGAATGTGCCCTGAATTTGAAGAGGTAAAGGAAGTGTGCCATTTGATTTTTCAACAATCATTTTAAATGCCAAACTTATTGAAGAAAGCAAAGAAAGCCTGTTTCCCAAGTAGGATTTACCTTCCTGCAGGGCACCAATTCTCACATCCATACAACCCCTAACACAAAGCTAAAAGCAGACACTTCTCACTTCAAGAAAAATTATTTGAAATATTTTTGTAATAACTTCAGAAACATAAAGAGCAGCTAGGAGGAAAGTGAGTATTACTATTGGTGAGAGGTACATTAAAGTTTCTTTAAAGCAATTATCCTTAAATTTCCCTTACAATTCATGGGCAGTAGTGGTGCATGCCTTTAATCCCAGCACTTGGGAGGCAGAGGCAGGAGGATTTCTGAGTTCGAGGCCAGCCTGGTCTACAGAGTGAGTTCCAGAACAGCCACCGGGGCTATACAGAGAAGCCCTGTCTCAAAAAAAAGTCCCTTACAATTCATGGCAAGCTGGATTGTTTTATACTATATAAGTTATGAAAAGAATAGTTCTTTGATAAATAATTTTCTGAGGAAAATTTTGATAACTGTGATTTCTGTATGAATTTTTGCTTAATAATTTAAAGAAAAATGAAAATAAGCAAGATAAATTTTCAGAGTTCTAATTACAGAATTCATTGTTTAGAAGTGAAGGTCTGTATAGAAGAAGAACTGTGAAACTGTGTAGGAAAAAAATCCATCAGGAATCCCAGAAATGTCATGATAAAGAGGTTATAAATTGGTACGGATTCAAGGCTTACTTTTGTACAAATTGCTGCAGATACAGTTGTTTCTATAACACTTAACTGTTTCCAGAACTCAGAAGGTAATACTACTTTTCAATTTAAAACTCATCATAAAGCAATAAAAACTTATTGAAAAGGAAATACTATATAACAAAACAATAGTTATATAGCTTTTAGAAAAGATAATATTGATGCTTGTATATACATATATATGCATGAATAAATATATACTTTATTAATAGGTAAATACATAGATATAATACGTTCATGCAAGCCCAATGATAATATATTTAGATGCTGTCTAATATAACACAATATGCTAAAATATATCTAGTTGTGTGTATGTTTATGTGTGAGTGTGTGTGTATGTGTGTACTCACCTGCACATTTATACATTGTAACTATGTACTCTGTCTCCTTGCATAGAAACTATTTCTCCTACTTATTGGTTTTCATATAACTTAACTAAAACCAACTAGTAATTTCTTAAATTATAATCTTTTTGACTATTATTCTTTAGGACACTTTGCTGATCCTGGGCACCTAATTGTCCTACACTTATCTTCACATATCTAGCGTCACACATCCACACAAGTATTAAGGATATATTTATTTAAAATTGACTTAAAATAAATCTTTCTCTGAATCTCTGGTCTTTTGTGACTAAGTATCTCCACTAAGCACTCTGAACCCCTCTTTTATGCTTACTCCAACTTTCTGTGAGCTCTCTCTGAGTCACTTCAGTCAGAAATGCAACAGACTTTTCCTTCCTTCATGAAAGTCATACATTTCCATAAAACCATAAAATACATCCAGTGTTATCTGGGAATGGAAATCAAACACTGTATGCTTTGGAAAAATCAGAATTTTAGTTTTTGCAGAGGATGGATTTTATATGAAATATCAGATATGAACAAGTCTATAAATTTCCCACTTTATAAAAAATATTGCACCTACTTGATCAGGTCAAATCTGCTTCCTAACACTGGAACTATTAAAATTTTTAAATTTTATAAATATATTATTTATACTGAACAAAAGAAGTGTGAGTAGGTCATTAAAAAGCAAGATTCAGGAGTGGGAGATTACTCAGTGGGTAGAGAACGTCTGCTGTGCTATGCAGGCATGAACTCAGACCCCCTGAACTACATAGAGTGAAAAATGGTAGTGCCTGTCTGTGATACCATTGCTTCTCCATTTTGAGAGTAAGCACAGGAATGTGAATCCCCAGAGGTACCTGTGCCATCTACTATGGCATGCACACCAAGGAACAAACTTTTATCTAATGAGGCAATGACTATCAATTGAGTCATTACTTGACTTCCATGTTTGTATCATGACACATATGTTCCTGCACATACACACATGAAAATACACATGCATATGTTTATAGACACACACACAGAGACAGAAAGGGTGGGGGAGGCAGGGAGAGAAAGAGAGAGAGGAGGGAATGGAGGGAGAGAGAAAGAGAGAGACTTTTCAAAGAAGAAATAAGATAAAAGAAAAAATAATGCTCACATTCCAAAGATCTTCCTACATTCATAGGAATGTTCTATCAATAGAAAGACTTGAAGCCATAGATAGTGAAGAACTCTCTAGAACAAGAGACCCAGAACTATATCCTCACAACATTCCCTAGAAGTGGGCTAAAAAGCCACTCTACTCCTAATGGCCATCTACCAACCTGGGAGTGAATAGTTAGGTCTACTCTTGTTATATACTTCTCTCCCTATACTATTTCTTTCATAGAATTAGGACAGTGGCCTGCCACAAAGTTTAATGCTCTAAGTACAAGATAACAACTAAAGCTCTGAAAATTAGAGATGTGGCATCTATAAACCTAAATCACAGAAACTGACCTTCTTAGAAACACCAATGATTTGAAAAATATATTTAACATTAATTGCATTATATTTTCTCATCATTTAAATGAGACAAAGTCATATAATAAATGACTTCAAACAGTAACGTATTACCTAAATAGTATTTTCATTAATATCAAGATACACATATTAGATAGTAAACCCTAATTTACCCTGCCATAACTTCTACTTTTCTAAATAACTTCATTTTGCAACATAATCATGTCTATGTCATGATTCCCTTGTAAGACCTAAGTCGACTTCCCTTGTAAGACCTATATTGAGAACTTATTACAAAGACTGTACAATTCTAAAAGTTCAAAGAATTTACAATATAGCTCATGACCGGAAATTTTGCTGACAAACAAATCTATACACCTCCACTTGTAGTCATTTGATGTCTTTGGAAATCATTTCCCTTTTCCTATCTTCTCTACTCATTTTTTTTTTTGCTATTGGATATTTTCTTTATTTACATTTCAAATGTTATTCTCTTTCCTGGTTTTCCTTCTGAAAAAAACCCTATCCCACCACCCCTCCCCCTGCTCACCAACCCATGCCAAGCTGCTTCCCTGTCTTAGTATTCTCATATAATGGGGCATCAAGCCTTCCCAGGAGCAAGGGCTTCTCCTCCCTTTGATATCCAACAAGGCCATCCTCTGCTACAAATGCAGCTGGAGCCATGGGTCCTTCCATGTGTACTCTTTGGTTGTTAGTCTCTGGGAACTCTGGGGGTACTGGTTTGTTCATATTGTTGTTCCTTCTATGAGGATGCAAGATCCTTCAGCTCCTTTGGTCCTATCTCTAGCTCCTCCATTGGTATCTTTGTGTTCAGTCCATTGATAGGCTTAGGGCACCCACGGACATATTTGTCAGGTATTCACAGAGTCTCTTAGGATACAGCTGTATCAGGCTCCTGTTAGCAAGCCCTTGTTGGCATCCACAATAGTGTCTTGAGTTTGTTGACTGTATATGGGATGGAACCCAAGGTGGAGCAGATTCTGGATGGTCTTTCCTTCAGTCTCTGCTCCACAATTTGTCTCTGTGTCTCCTCCCATTGGTGTGTTGTTCCCCCTTCTAAGAAGGACCAAAGTATTCATACGTTGGTTTTCATTCTTCTTGAGCTTCGTTTGTTCTGCTTGAGTATTCCAAGCTTCTGGGATAATATCCACTTATCAGTGAGTGCATGGCAAGTGTGTTCTTTTGTGATTGGGTTACCTCACTCAGAATGATATTTTCAAGTTCCTTCCATTTACTTAGGAATGTCATGAATTCACTGTTTTTAATAACTGGGTAGTAGTCCAGTGTATAAATGTACAACATTTTCTGTATCCATTCCTCTGTTTAGGGTCATCTGGGCTCTTTTCAGCTTCTGGTTATTATAAATAAGGCTCCTATGAACATAGTGAAGCATGTGTCCTTATTACATGTTGGAACATCTTCTGGGTATATGCCCAGGAGGGCACACAGCACCCTTCAGAAGGTGAGGAGGAAGGATTTTAAGAGCAAGAAGGGTGGAGAACATTATGAAAGTATGGCCTATTTAATCAACTAAGCCTTGCTCATAGAGGCTCATAAAGACCGAAACAGCAATTACAAAGCCTTCATGAGTCTGTGCTAGTTCCTCAGAACACATACTATGGTTGTTTAGTTTAGGGATATGTGGTGGGATTCCTAACTGTAGGAGGAGGGGCAGGGTCTTGTGCATACTCTTGGGACTTTTTCCTCCTGCTGGTTTCCCTAGTTCAGCCTTGATATGTGTCTTTGTGCCTAGTCTTATTGTAAATTGTTATATTGTGTTCAGTTGATATCCCTAGGAGGCCTGAAGTTTTCTGAAGAGAAAGAGGATCATCAGATCTCATTTAGAGGGTGGTGAGTGTTAGGGACTGAGAGGCTGCAATCAGGATGTATTGTATGAGAGAAGCATAAATTAAAAAAAAAGAGGGGAAAAATAATAATCACTTCATGTGATCTTGTTGCACATGAGAGTATGCAAGCCACTTTCCTAGATGTTTTTGAGATTTTGTTCCTGCTAGAATTAATAGTAAAACATTCCAATTACATAATATAGTGTTCATAGATGCAACAGAAGCTCAATTTAGTTAATAGGGATGGAAATCAATTAGAAGATCATTAGAAGGATTATAGTTGTAAGCTACCCAACATGGTTTCTAGGATCCCTATGGTTCTTCACCCTGAAGCTTCTCTCCAGCCCTAACGCATGGACCTTTTGAGAAAGACAGAAATATTTATAGTTGAACTGCAAACACAGGGCATGTTCCTCCAGTGGCCATAGCACTGTGTTCTGTTTTGGTTTTGTTGTTATTTCTTTGCTTGCTGCTGATTCATGAGTGGATATATGAACAAATCACCAAGAAGAACATATAAAACTCAAAGTTGAGAACATTATATGGTTTAATTTCCTTGCAACTCTCTATTTTCATTTCATTGTGATGTCTTCCTACTTGCACATAGCATACTTGGATCATTGTATGCTCCACAATGACCATCCCTTAGCCTTCCCAGCAGATACTCCCTGGACCCCATTTGTTTTCACAGTATCAATTAGTTTTTCATGTCATTTTTTTCCTAGGTTCCACATGCAAAATGAAACACATTATATTTGTCTCTCAGAATCTGGATCATTGAATTTAACATAATTGTCTCCAGTTCTATACACTTTCTTACAACCATAATTTGTTTGTCTTGTAATAATAAATATCTGTTTTGGACTCCAAAATGAATGTACCTATATGTTACACCCAAGATAAAATTTTAATGCTTTCAATACATAAGAACTAAGAATATTTGGATAAATTTTTTATGACACTAAATTTTAGAGGTTCCTAAGATAGGCATTACCTTGACACCATAAGATTTATATTCTAGGAAGAACAGATAAAAACTCATTTAATTTTAAAACATTACAACCATAAGATATAATGATTGCATTCTATTTTTAAGGGTCTTTAATGTACTTTGTTTATGCTTAATTCCCCTTGCCATTGTCCTGTATTGAAACACCTCTTCATGTTGATCTCTGTCATTTTTTAATAAGTCCTTTTGCATTTTCCTGCATTTATTCCTAGCTGAAGTTCTACATATAAGATAAAAACATGTGGCATTTGTATTTCTTAGTTTGTCTTCCATAACTTAACATGGGGACCTGTAATTTGATTTTTCCCACTACAAATAACAATACAGCCTTTGGGAGCTGAAATATATATATATATATATATATTTCATTATATATATATATATATAAATATATATATATATATATATATATAATTTGTATATATATGTAATTTGATTTTTCCCACTACAAATAACAATACAGCCTTTGGGAGCTGAAATATATATATATATTTCATTATATATATATATATATATATAAATATATATATATATATATATAAATTGTGTTTTCTTTCCAATCATCTGGTGAGGAGCAGGTAGACTAGTTTCTTTCCTTGTCTATTGTAAATAATGATGAAATAAACACAAGTGTGTATATAACTCTGTTTTAAATTTATGCAAATTCTTTCAGATATGAACTGACAGATTCTACACCAATTGCTTGTGACTGTACTAATACACAGCTCGAGAAAAAATGAGTAAGACTCCCTTACCATATAACCTCACCAGCATGCAATATTGTTTGCTTTCTTGATGATAGACATTGTGATTAGAGATAGTTTTATGTTTTCTGATAGCCAAGAATGTTGAACATGTTCTTTATAGATTATTTTTTCTATTTCTATTTCCTGAGAACTGTCCATTGTTCATGTATTGATTACATTTTTTTTGTTATTTTGAGTACTTTATGGGTTGTATATATTCAAACCATTACACAAATAGCTAATGGATATTTTATTTTATGTAAGGAAAGAAGTGTGGTAACTATGAATTATCATTTGGTGTTTGAAAATTTTATAAATTTTAAACATTAACATTGTTTCCCATTGCTATATTACCGAGTTTCCTATAATTCTCCCTAGCAGTTTCAGGTATTTGAGTCTCAGAAAAAGGGATTCCATATATCTTAAGTTGATTTTTGTTACAGATTAGGAAATATGTAGGTATCTTGTTTTCTAAGCACCATTTGTTGTTTAAAAAAAAAGAAAAGAAAAGAAAAATGAAAGTAAAAAGAAAAAGAAAGAACATTTATTCTCCAAATAATCATTTAGCTCCTGTTATAGTTTCATTTTTATATTTATTATAAAATATCCTGACAAAAAGAAACTTATGGAGAAAGAGTTTATTTAATCATTCCAAGTTACTTTCTATCACTGTAGAGGAATCAAGTGTCACTTGAGGTAGCTTATAAGGTTCCTGAGTATAATAATTACATGGCACCCACTGGCATTAATCCTTAATGCTGTCATTGGGGACTGGCAACAACAGGAAGAACATGATACTTCATGATGTCAGTTTCTTGTCACCTTTTGGACTTAACTACATTCTACAGGTCAAAAGACAAAAGCAGGACATCGGTGAGGATCCACAGCCCAAAGCTTCTGAAACACAATGGAGAAATGAGAACAGCCCTCTGTTATTGACCCTTACTCAGACTGAAGCCTGGGTGTTGGAAGGGAGAGACTTTCAACCAGTTATGTCTTTTGGTTGTGAGTCTATGTACCTAACCTTTAATGACTGAGCCATCTTTTCACCCCAAGCAGTTTACTTCTAAAAGGTAGATTTAATGCTAGGGGCCATTATGCAGGCTTGTAATCTTAGAAATTGGGCTGCCTGGGCAGGAAGGTTGCTGTAAATTTCAAGACCAAGTTGTTCTACATAATGTACCAAGAATTTTTCTCAAAATATATAAAATGTGTTTTACAGAGTTAGGGTGAGGCACTGTATCTCCAGTTCCTCATATTGAGCTGAGATGGTTTGGTCTTCCTTCTAGGAGTATGAGTGAAAATTGTCTAGTTATAGATTCCCTTGGTGGTTAGATGAAGAATGATAATAAAGTGTGTTTCTCTCAATAAAATCATATCCACAGTCCATAACAGAAAGAAATAGCACCACGCATTCTCGCTCACTTGCTTTCTTCATCTTCTCTTATGAAGTTCAGAATTCCATGTCTAAGGAACAGTAATGCCCACAGTGCGATTCCAACGTGGACTAACAATCAAGAAAATCCTCCACAGATATAATAAAGGCACAATAATAATAAACACAAGACGTGAAAGAGGACAGGAAAACGCTAAAAAAGGAAAAAAAAGTCTTGCATGTAGCGAGCCCAAGCAGGAGATGTTCTTCTTACTTGTTGGTTCTTCTTGAGGCAGTAGAGGGGGGAGAGCATCAGTGGGGGTTCAGCGGAGGGTGGGGCGTAAGACTTGTCTTATGAAATTCTGGGGTAAGACTTAGTCTTACAATGTATTTAGGCTTGCTGTATAATAAAAGTTTACTTATCTAAGTCTAGATTATTATGCTGTTGTAGCTGACCTGCCTTTTGTGTTCCTCTGGAGCCAGAGACTGCAGTCTCAGGCACTTAGCAATTAACGCTTTACTAAATAGAGTCTTTTCCCTATTGTCCACATGCATCTTGCTTGTCCAGCTAGGGGAAAGTTTGGAGCAATAAATTTCTATTGAACCAGGAGAAGAGAATAACAGAATGAAAAACTTTTACATAAGTGAATATGCATAATCTCACATAAATTCATACATAGCCTCATGCATGCAGAGTTCTCATTTACACATTTACACACAAATTCAGTTGGGCCCAGCTTGCGTGTATTCTCACAATTACATATTTACATACACACATTCTCACAATTACATATTTACATATGCATCCATACTTACATATGCATATGGAGCAAAAGACCAAGCACCAGTGCAGAAAGAACTCACTCATTCTGGATGAAAAATGAGCTCTAATCTTTATTGCAAAGAGAAAGAAAAAGGTTTACACTCTTTTAATGCTAAATGAATTAAATCTGTTTCTAAGAAAAAAAAAACTTTGTTCCTTTTAATAAGACTAAGCCTGCCTTGTCCTTACCATGGTACCTGTTCTGTCCCATGGTAAGGAGAAACCTGCTTGCTCCTTCTGCTTTCTGCAGCATCTTCTTTTTTCCTCTTTCCCTCTGCATTCTGCACATAGCGCTCTCTCTCTCTCTCTCTCTCTCTCTCTCTCTCTCTCTCTCTCTCTCTCTCTCTCTCTCTTAATTTTGTTACCTCTAGTTTATAAGTTATTCCACTCTACATTCTCCTTCTAATTTTGTTCTCTTCTGGCTAAAAACATCTCCTCAGTCAGTTCCTCTCTTAACTCTGTTCTTCTAATCTCTGTTCTTCTCACCTAAATTCCTCTGGTCTGACTCTTCTCTTTGTCTTCAGCCCTTCAACATCTTTCTGAATACATGATCACATGTTACAAAGTTCATCACAAGTTCACACAAAAATTCAAATCATAAATTGAAATGGAAGTGGACAACAGAGAATGTTTGCATGCATATCCATTAAGAGTAATTATCCAACAAAACATTTATCACCTGTCTGAGCTCTATGGGTTCATTGAAAGTTTAAAACCATAACTAAGTTATTAGTGAAGTTTTGTATAGATAAACCCAGTCAATATTTTATCTTCTGTCCTAGCGCCTATAATAAATCCTAGTTCCCTTTTTATGACCTTTGGTTGATTGTTTTACAACTTCTTGGAATGTGCTCTGAGTAGAGAAAGTCTGGTTGCCATCTAAGCAATCAATGGCTGACACTTGGGAGACTAGCAGAGTTCTCATTGCAGTTTTGACTGTGAGAAAAGTACCTAATAGCAGTCCTGTTATAAAAGAGCTTAATAGTCACAGATATAATTTTAGGAATTCTTATAGGATCATCATTAAAACTTAAGTTATCTATTTGTCTACATATCATCACTATAAAATAGTACATCTTCATGGACCCAAAGAGATCTGCTCCAAAAGTGTGTACTGTTACTTCTTGATTACTATATATGTTAAATAATCACAGAAAAGTATATTAATAGCAGAAATCTTTCCTAAAATTAGTCCCTCATAGCCTTGCTTGATGAGGGCTCACCTATCACAGATTGTGTAATAATCCGAAGCAGGTCATTTCAGGATGACACCTGCTAGTATATTAGCTTGTTCCATAATGGCTCCTGACAAAGTCTGAAAAATAGAAAAAATATAAGGAAAGGGAAGAGAATATAATAAAGAAGAAAATTACAAGAGAATAATAGGATCACAAAATAAAAAAACTATAAAAATAAAAATAGATAATGGCAAGGAAAGGGCTAAAAATAAAATCACAAGTTTTTAGAATGTAGTAAAATGTTTAAAGTTTTAGATTAAGTGTAAAAATTGATGAAATTCTGTTCTATCTCCTATGAAATAGAAATTTCCAAGGTCTGAGGGTCAGGTAGAAAGACTAATGCATCATATCTGGAGTCTCTTAAAATTCTATTCTGTTCTGTAATGTTGCTGCTGAATGTAAACTGTTCTGACAGCCAGTTGGCCAGGAGTCCAACTTTAATTTCTCAGCTGCATTCAGTTTCCGGCTTCTTTTCTGATGGAGTTTTGTGACCTTTGGAAGGGGCTTCTTTGTCATTCCAGAGACAGTTACCAGTTTGTGTACTTGCTGGTGCAAACTATTTAAGTTGACGCTATTTTCCTAGTGCAGTGAATACTAAGGGTTAGAAAACAAAGTGGAGATCTGCTCTGAAGGTCAAAGTCTGAAGGGAGAACCTACATGGAGCTGGTCTGTGTTCTTTGGGATCCTTCCCAGGAAACTACTCTGTAAATTTCCCAACAAATCACACTGTAAAGGGGAGTTGCCTACAACAATTTACTCATAGAGGTTAAGTTTAGAGCTCTTAGACCCGTCCCACAGCAAGGTACTCAGGGCAAAAGGCCTAAGGTTCTTAGTCTTCACAGTAGTCAAGTTATGGAACTCATTCTTTACCATAGCAGGTGTGGACAATGACCACCTTTCCTTTCTCAGATAAAGTCTACTGCTGTGTAAGCTTCTCAGAATGCTTATATCTGACCTCCCCCATCACTACTGGTTCTAATGACTATTTTCTACTCAGACACTGCTGCAAGGTATCCTTGGCTTCTTGACTTGCTATAGTTATGTGTTTTCATGTCTTCATAATAGTTTCAAATAATATGTTCCCTCTTAGGATGACACTTAGCATTAGCTTGATGTGACACAGGGAGCTAGCAAATAAATCTTTTTTCCATAGCAAGCCATACAGGAAAGGTTACAATCACACTATTTTTCTGTACTGGAGTAAAGCTAGCAAGGATGGCTAGTCTCACCTGGAGTTAGAATCACATATTGCTTGTCACTGACATTGTTTGTTTTCTCTGCTTCTCCTCCTGAAGAGTTGGGGTCAGAGCTGCAGACTGCCTGCTGGTTTTCCCTGTGACAGTTTTCAGGTTTTATGTGATTTTTAATTGTCCTGTTATCTTCTTATTTCTTGATTCACTTTTTTTGTTCTCTCTTTGACTCCATTTTTCTGTCTGTCTCTCCATGTCTCTATGCCTCTCTCTGAGCCTTTCCTGTGTCTCTGTGTCTGCCTCTGTCTCTCTGTCTCTTTCTGTCTCTGTCTCTCTCTGTCTCTCTCTGACTCTGTCTCTCTGTCTCTCTGTCTCTCTCTCTCTCTCTCTCCCCCTCTCCCTCTTTCTCTCTCTCTCATGCATTCTACCCTTTCTACCTTGACTGTACTTATTCATTAAACTGCAAGGAGGAAACTTATTACCAGCAATATAATCACATAACTTGAAATTCTTAATATAAATTATATATATATAGATTCAGATGTATACACAAATACAATTATATCTATATATGTGTATATTTATGTGTGTGTTATATTTAGGAGAGTAGCTGTTTTGTAGTCACAGAGATGCATCACCAAGATTCCTTCATCCAGATCTTATTGACTTTGTCTCCTTACTCCTAGAAAGAAACTTCAGAACCCAGCTCCCATGCCCTTCTTAAGACATCTGGCTCTACTGACCTTTCAGTGTGAGACTGAACTCTTGCTGCTGCAGTCTGAAGGACCCCAGCTCTAGGGCTTACTATGATCTGGCTGATCCATTCAAGAATGCATCTGATATCAGCCCTCTTCCAGCCCTGCTTCCCTCACACAAGCTATCCGCTAATAAATCCCTTACACAGTCATTCTTCTAGTTTGTTCTCTTTGCAATCCTATTGTGATGGTCTAGAAGTAGAACTGGAATCTTTGCTTCCTCCTGTTACCTCTCTGAACATACCAGAACTCACTTTAGATGTTCTATCCCCTTTGCCTTTGTGCTTAAAAGATGACTTTGTTTATAAACCAGGCTTTCTATAAAATCATTTCAGCAATTTGTTCAGCTCTGGTGATTCACAAAAGGACAGATCTTGGCCTCTAATAAATATTCATTTCTTTCTCTAAGACAATTTTACTAAAATACAAATAATTCCATTCCTTATCAATGGAAAGGAGGCCTTGCTCATCTGAGACACTGGGCTGGAAAAGCAGCTTCATTCTCAGATGTTTTCATAACAATCTTGCAAAGCAACACAGAGCTTTTGTCTACAGTATTATATGATTTTATATATTTATTGACTTATTTTATCCGAAAACAACTTTATGATCTTACAAAGTATTATTCTGCTACAACTAGAAATCTGAAGTTTTGTAGATGTAAATATTTAGTTCAACAACGAAAATCCCCCTAGCTAACAAAAATTTAATTTTAATACAAGCAATAGATACATGACGCTAATCATTGTTTGCTTTTTATGTTGTTTGAAAACTCCCAAAGGTCATATATATACAGAGAAAGTCAAAGAAAAATAGCTCCTCCTCTTCTCCTACCGCAAAGGACATACATATAACTATGTTTTATTCTGGAAATGAAAAGCAACAGAGACTTCAAGTATGTAAAGTTCAAATAGAAATGCTACATTCAAAAGATAAATGAATTTTCCATACTGTTACCAAAGTTCCACTCTATCATAATACTCTCTTTTATTTGATTCATACTTACTACCAGTCAGATATTTTCAATATTCTAGTGAGACAGCACAAAGCTGAGAGCCTATTTGAGGAGCTGGCCACATGAAATTTCTAATATGAATTAGAATGACTTGCCAATCCAGGTGATGCTGAAATACAAAGCAATATTTCTCAAGTTCAAGGTAAGATAGTGCAAAAATGAATGAGTAACACAATAGTTCTATACTATATCACATTTAATATTTTATTAATTACATTCCAACATAGGCCATGAAATCATATGGTTTGGACAAAATGTAATTATTTAAAGTAATAAAAAATGTAATAAAGTATTCATTTAAAGCAATAAACCTAAATTATGCCCATTTGAAAAAATATTGTACAAATGTATAAGGAAATATACCACAGCAAAGCTGGAACACAATTATTTCAGGTCAAATCCCCACAGGGAAGAAAGATTTCTCTCTCTAAAGTTTGATCTATGTAGCTCTGACCTAAATTTAGAACCCCTCTCTGAGGAGAATGAACTCTCCTTGATCCAGAGGCCCTGAAAAGGAAAGAACAAAGTGGATGCCAAGTCAATTTGAAGAAAGACAAGCTAATGCTGGACAAATTTCACAGCTGCAAAATGGAGGACAGTATCTGATACCTTTCAATGCTCAACCGTATAAAACTCCAAGTTGAAATCTAAAAATAGATGCAACAACTTGGCAGTGTCATACAAAGGTTAGGATAAATTGTTGAGACTATAAACAGGCATGATTGTTTTGTTTTGTGTGTGCTGTAACACAACAGGAATCACAGAATGGTGGCTAGAAAAAGAAGATCTAAGCTATGAAGGTTAAGGAACAAATCTCCCAAGACTACATTCATTGCATTAAACAGCATCCCAAATATCAACTTTCAGTTTGGTATATAAACAAATAAAATTTTGAATCATATTTTTAAAACTCCATCTCCACTAAGCAACTACTCATCCACAGCTTGGCCTTCAATGTTACTACATTGTATTCTTTCTTCTGAAATACAATATATGAATTCTAGAAAAAATTTAAGAACAATTATTTCTAGAATTCTGTGACAACTGCAGCATGAGTGGAATCGAAACAAGATTGATATTTTCCTTACCTGGCATATGAAGTATGTGGAGCATAAATGGACACAAATGTAGTTATTTAATGAGATTTAATAATATAAAACCAGTTAATTTTTAAGTAGTATGATGAACTGAGTTTATGCCCTCAGTAACACACATTTACATTCTAAATCATTATCTCAGAATAGTGTGTGTGTGTGTGCGTGTGTGTGTGTGTGTGTGTGTGTGTGTGTGAAGAAATAAACATTAAAGCAATTAAAAGGAAGCTACTCAGTTGGGACTTGATACTAAATAAGTAATGGATGTTCTTATAAAAGGAGATTGTAAAGTCCAACCAACTCTGTTTTTGAAAAAAAACAAAAAAAAAAAAAACCAAAACAAACAAACAAACAAAAAACCATTTTGTGAGAAATCAGGGGCTAAATTACAGTGCCAGGAAGAAAATCACAATATCCACCTGAACAAATACAAATACTTGACTTAAGACATCCTGCAAAGAATTGATAACTTAGCCATCCTGTTTGTCAGGTGTTTTTGTCCCTGCGCTCAGTTCCTGCAGAGTATGACAAAAATGCAGTTTTTAAAATATTAACTTGTTGATCTGTATGGAAATTCCCCAAGTTTGTTATACCCACAATAAAAACCCCTAGACCCAAAGCTCGGACTGACCTGTGCCAATTGTGAGAGTCTAAGAGACCTTGCTCTTGAACTCGTAATAAAGACACTTATGTGTTTTGTATTGGAATTGGCTCTTTGGTGGTCTTTGGATAACTGTAACTTGTGCATAACATCTTGATGCATGAGCCTGGAAACCAAGACCCCCCAAGACTTGTAACTGAAAGCCAGCTGATAAGGAGTAGTCTCATTGTTGATCTTTGTGTCAGTTCCTTATTTGTCAGAATTTTCTTGAGTATCTGTGGTGAGAGACAACTAAAGCAGACATGGAACCCTGCTGCGGCTGTTGCACTGGAGGGTCATACCCTGCTGTTAATTTCTGGGAAGGACAAAGCAGTCATGGAACCCTGCTAGTGAGCATGGAACCCCACTGCACAAATCCCAGCAAACCCTCCTGTTTGTTTTCTCCTCTGTACAAACAAAGGAATCTGCTGTCAGTCTTCATCACCCACTTGTGGCTGTCCATTTTGTGTATGACACTTTACTATTCTGTGACTAATAAAATGGGACTTACAATTTCTACCCCAATGGACTTCGTTTTAGAGCATTTTAATGAAATCAAGGTCCACAGACACAATTCATCAGTGAAGTTTAGAAAAGAAAATCCAGAGACTTCATTTTCTCCCTCCCTATCAACCCCCTTCCTGGCCCATACTATTGTGGTCTTCTTCACAACATACACACAGATACACAGACTCTCTCTCTCTCTCTCTCTTTCCATATATATATTATTTCATATATATATATATATATATATAGTGTGTGTATATACACATTTTATATAATATACATATATCATATATTATATTATAATATACAATATATTTAATGTATATTATATATCATATATAATATTAGAAAGGTATAATATTAGAAAGAGAGAGAGAGAAAATCCAGATGGATGCCAAGAAATAAGTTTCTAGAGACCCTGGGATACCTACCACCAACCTGATTTGAATTAACAACTTTCCCAACCACTTGCCTTAATTATACTATTGTAGGTAAGGGAAGATTCTTTGTTTATCACCAGATTCTGTTGTGGGGTCCCAAGACTGCATCTCGCAGGCCATCCAATATGTCCAAGGTATGTAATATTAGACAGGGATGGGAAGAGTGACCAGCTGCCTTCCTTGAAAGAGTCATGGAAACATCTACTCTTATGGATCTCGAGTCTCAGGACAGCAGGTTTTTATTAACCAGTTTGATCCAGATATTCACAGAAAACTTCAGAGACTTGAGAGACTTTGAGAAAAGAGTCTCTAGGATAAGTGGTCATGGCAGGAAAGGTCTTTTCAATAGGGCAAGTGCTCAGTAAACACAGGTAAGGGCCAAGAAGCAGCAGAGTCAGAACCTGAATAAGATCATGTTATCAGCAATGGCCAAGCAGAGGATCAGAGGAGACACCTCAACTGCTGAGTAAAGATGGAGGTAAGCGAGAACCTAAAAGGGGGGATATCTGCCCTCAGTTAGGCAAAAATCAGGATACCTATAATAAAGAAGAGGGACATATGGCCAAAGAATGTCCTAATAAAGAAAGGCTAAGACAGGCAGTGTGAACTATGACAGTTAAGGGAAGACAGTGACTAGGAAGAACAGGGCTTGGTTCCTCTCCATGAACCAGGGTAACTCTTAAGGAAGAGAGGAAGGACGCCAAATTTATGGGGGACCTGGAAGCCAAGCACTCAGTCCTACAAGCAACTGAACCCCTGTCTACCATGACATCTTGAGTACAGGGAGCTATGGGGATGAAACAATATGCATGTACTACTGAAACCTTAGTGTGGGTTAAGTAACCCAATCTTTTCTAGTAATCCCTAACTGTCTACACCCACTGTTAGGGTATGACTTATTAACCAAGATGGGTGTGCAGACACATTTTTCCCCTGAAGGAGCCAAAGTATTGAATGAAACAGGGTATCCCATTGCAGTGCTGCCTGCAGAGCACACTGATCAATACAGGATGCTTGAGACTCCCAGAGAACTAAGCCATGACATTAAGGCCAAACCACAGTGATTTCCACCTGTGGAAATTTCAATGACTACTATCCAGTAAAAGATTTGAGAAAAGTTAACAAACAGGTGATAGACAGTCACATCACAGTCCCTAACCCATACACCTTGCTGAGTTCTCTACTACCAGACTATGTTTGATGTACAGTACTGGGCCTAAAGGATGCTTTCTTTAGCCTCTGTTTAGCCGCAATAGCCAATATTAGTTTACTTTTAAATGGTATAACCCTGACAAAGGAATTAATGGACAACTAATCTAGACTCAAATTCCCCAAAGCTTCAAGAACTCTCCAACCATCTGTGATGAGGCCTTGCATGAGGACTTGGGTGAGTTTTGATCCCTGCATCCCCAAGTAACTCTTTTACAAGATGTAGATGATTTGCTCATTGCACCCAGCTTGCAGGAACTATGCCTGCAAGTCACTGAACAACTTTTACAGACCCTAGGGAAACTAGCGTGATATGTGTCAGCCAAGAAGACCCAGATTTGCAAAAAAAGGAGGTGCAATATTTGGGCTAAGTCCTCAGAGGAGGTAAGAGACAATTATCCCAAGCCATAAAAGAAACAGTTCTGAGAATTCCCACACCCAAAAATGCAAGGGAAGTGAGGGAATTGCTGGAGATGGTGGGCTTCTGCTGCCTATGGATACCTGGGTTTGCCAAATTGCCAAGACTTATATGAAGCCACTAAGAAACAGCTGGGCTTCGTATGGACAGATAGTCATCAGAAGTCCCTGGATGCACAGAGAAAAGCCCTCCTGTCAGCCCCTGCCTTAGAGCTGCCAGATATAACTAAGCCCTTGCACCTGTTCAAAGATGAACATAAGGAAATATCCAAAGGGGTCCTGATCAAATATCTAGGACCATGATGCTTCATGGTAGCTTACCTGCTCAAAAAGTTTGATCCAGTAACTACAGGAAGGCCACCCTGCCTCTAAGTGGTAGCCATAGTGGCTAACCTGGTGAGGGATGCAGATAAGCTAACTTTAGAACAAAGCCTGATTATTACCTCTCCATATGGCATAGGAACAATCCTAAAGCAACCTCCAGACCACTAGCTTAGTAAAACCCTCATGTCATATTATCAGACTCTATACTGAACTCTACCAGAATTTCCTTCCAGACTGCTGCTGCCCTGAACCGTGGTACTATGATCCCTGATGGAGACTGGGAGACACCACTTCAGGATTTTATTAGGATACAAGTGCACAGAACTAGAGTGGACTTACAAGGTATGCCTTCCCTAGATGCAAAGGTAACCTGGTTCAATGATGAGAGTAGCTTTGCGTAGGATGGACAGAGTTATGCAGAGGCAATGGTGGTGTCAAATGAAGAAGTCATCTTGGAAGATGCATTACCTATTTAAAATCAGCTCAATGGCCTGAGTAAGTTACACTAGCAAATGCTCTGACTTTAGAAAATGACAAAATGCTAAATATCTACACTGACAGCTTTTATGCCATTACAACTGTTCATGTTTGTGAAGCAATTTATAGAGAAAAGGGGACTGTTGACTACAGAAGGAAAGATACTAAAAAAATATTGCCCCTGTTAATGTCTCTTTGACTTCACAAAAGTCTAGCCATTATCCATTGCTCAGGACATTGGAAAGAAGATGATTTTGTCACTAGAGACAATAAGCTAACAGATTGAGAGCAGCTAAGGAAATAGCCTTGATAGTAGAGCCTATGTTAGCCATCACATTTCCATACCATTGGGGATCCCTGATTACCAGCTGACCCCACATATACAGCAGAGGACCTCTGAATGGATCAAGCAGCTGCCCATGACTCAATTCCTTGATGGATTGTTGTGGTCAGTAGAAGGAAAGCTAATCCTACCTGCTGAGCTAAGGGATTAAATCCTAATGAAGATACACTAATCCACTCAAATGGTCACCCAGAGAATACAAGATCTGATTTGTTATGCATAGCTCAAGATAAAAGATGCATATTCCAAAATTGATAAAATCATGGCCAGCTATGAGGCCTCCCAGCTCACTAATGCAAGTAAGAACATTACATCTTGAGAGACACGGCTGAGAGGCACCCAACCAGTAGCTTTTGGGGAAGTCAATTTCACTGATATTAAGCCTAGGAAATACAGGCACAGGTATCTCCTTGTATTTGTAGACATCTTTTCAGATTGGACTATAAATTCTTTCCTACCAAACACAAAATTGCTCAGACAGTGGCAAAGAAATTACTCGAAGACATCCTATCAAGATATAGCTTACCACAGATGCTAGCATCCAATAATAGACTAGCTTTTATATCCAAGGTAAGTTGGAGTTTGGCCACAGCCCTGGGGATTGATTTGAAATTACATTTTGAATATAGACTCCAGATCAGCATGGGTAGAAAGAATATATAAAACTCTAAAAGAGATTCTAACCAAATTAACCTTTGAGACTGACAATAACTGAGTCCTCTATAGGGTACAGAATTCACCCTATCAGATGGGACCTACCCCCTTTAAAATCATGTTTCAAATGATACCCCCATCACTCCTAACTTACAGGCAAGTCATTATAGAATTTGAGAACCAGAATCTCTTAGAGGACCTAAAATGTTGACCAATGATCCCACAAGGAGGACTGGCCTAAACTTTGCCTTCTGTATGAAACAGGTTCCCTACCTGAACCACACCCACCACATTAAAGGTAGATGGGATTGCAGCTTGGATCCATCATACCATGCCTGTAGAAGCATACCTACTCATGAAATAAGAAGACACCCTGACGGCTGGCTCAAGCCAAGACAAGAGATAGGGTAACTCTCCTAGGACTTACAGAACCCGATCAGGCTCTTGATGCAATGATAGGGCTACTGAAACTTGTCCTGACTTTCAGAATGCTGATTCTAGGAAGTACACGCTCTTCCCTCCTTTCCTGCCCCCTTCAGCCCTGGTCCAGCTAGTACCAAGAATCACCAACCATGCCATTGAGAAGATAATGGAAGTATTGTTTAATAAGGACAATGGGTCAGGCATAAAAGATAGCCCCTTACAATACTTCGGCTGTCATGATAGAGTTGGGCCAGCCAGGAGCAGGGACTGGCAGATCTTCACTAGCCCTACAGAGTTCTAGCTATACCAACTTAAAAACAGCCATAGATGAGGACACTAAAAAAAAAAAAACTGGAAAGAGGAATATCCCACTTAGAAAGATAAATGAACTCTCTGTCAAAAGTTGTGTTACAGAATAAAAGAGGGTTAGACTTGTTCTCTTAGCAAGGATGACTATGTGATGCTCTGAAAGAGGAATGCTGTTTGGTTGGTTTTTTTTAAACATGAATCATTTTGGAGTGATAGGGGATTGACCTGCTAGAGTAAGAGAAAAATATTAATAAATAACAGAAATAGATATATACTGCCCAAGGATGTTTTGAATCATGGTTTAGTAGTTCCCCCTATTTGACTACTGAGATTTCTACCCTGCTCTGCCCACTACTCATACTACTGTTTCTACTAACATTTGGTCCCTGAATATTAAACAGAGTAATGTGGTTTATAAAAAGGAGAGTAGGGGCAACTCAGCTCATGGAAGTTAGATCCCAATTTATAGAACAGCTAAATAATGGAAGGAACACCTTGAAAATATCTCCCTGACCCTGGTGGGAGCCCTATGATTGGGCTTCCTAAGAACCCAGAAGAAAGGGGAAATTTTAAAACCCAACTAACTCTGTTTGTGAAGAATCCTCATTTTATGCAAGACCAGGGACTAAACTCCAATTCTAGGAAGAAAATCACAAAATTCACCTGAGCAAACATCCTATCACAAGTTGCCCACCCCCTTAGCAACAACCAGTCAGGGTACAATAACAGGTCCAAGGTACATATAGATAAGTCATCCTGCAAGGAATAGAGAACTTAGTCATCCTGTTCATCAAGTGGTTTTGTTCCCATGCTCAGTTCCTGCAGAGTACGCCAGCAATGCAGTTTTCAAAATTTTAACTTGTTGACCTGTAAAGAAATTCCCCAAGTTTGCTGTAACCACAATAAAAACTCTGAAACCCTAGACTTGGAGATCTCACACTGACCCACTGCAATTGTGAGAGTATGAGAGACTTTCCTCTCAAACTAATAAAGACCCTTATGTGTTTTGTATTGGAATTGGCTCCTTGGTGGTCTTTGGGTACCTGGAACTTGGGCATAATAGAGTCAGGACACATATACTTGTGGAGATAAGAATTTCAAATGTAGACACAGGAGATGGCAGCCATGTGGATGCCAAATTAAGATACTTCCTACATTCTAGTTTAATTTCTCTTACACTGATAAAAAGTACCCTGACCAAATAGCAAACATGGAGAAGGAAACTATCTCATCTTCCATGTAACTTCCCACTTTACCTCAATATTATACTGATGATACTGTCTCTATCTACTGGGCACATTCTGAACATTTACTAAAAGATGAGAAATAAGCAGGATAATGCAATTGAATGTAGTATTGCAAAACATCTTTTATGAGATTTGACAGTTCTGGGAGCAAACCCAATCTTTTGCCATTTCTGGCAAGTCTTTGTGTTAAAAATTGGAAGGCTTTTATGTTTAAAGTTAGTGACAGATAATGAAAATCCTGCATTGTAAATTAAGTAGACACATGCATGTTCTCATCCAAATCCCACAGCAAAGTTCAAGTCTGGCTATAACCTCACTTACAGTGGGAATGAAATGAAGTTTAAAAGTACATTGAGAATAACTTCTATAATTTCCTATTCATTGTTTCCTTTTCTTCTAATATCCCAACCAGAGAATAAGATATCAACCTTCCCATGAACCTTTCTTGAAACTGAAAGTAATAAGCAAAAGAATATCAAACAAATATTTTTTAAAATCCCTCAATTATATGAACTGTGAAATAGAGCTTGCCTGTGCTATAAGCAAGATCATATTCATTCCACAATTGAGATCAATTAGTTAGAATGTAACCTCTAAACTTTTCTTCTTGTCCCAATACCAAAATCCATGATGTTTAATACATCTGTATAATTTATCCATGATTCTGTAACACACTTTTACATCAAATTAATGTGTCATAGTTATAGTTTAGTCTAGGAAAAAACAAGATTTATATCATATTTGTGGCAGCTATTTATAATTACTGTGAGTTTCGCATTATTAAGATTGTTTTGCCTGGACTATATCAGTACTTTTAAAAGATCTATTTCTTTTTTTTTTAAATTTTATGTGTATGAGCATTTTGCTTGGATTTATGCATGTATAGCATGTGTATGCCTGGTGACCACAGAACAAAAAATATAGCATCAGATCCACTGGTACAGGAGTTATTTACAGGTGGTTATCAAACCTCACACCTCTTTAAGAGCAGTAATTTTTCCGAACCATGGAGCCATCTCTCCATCCCCATAACAGTATTTTGGAAACAGAAAATATATATAAATTTTTTCAGATAAAAATATCCTTTTATAACTTACCCTATCAAACTGTCTTTTTTGTTTGTTTGTTTGTTTATTTGTTTGTTTGTTTTTTGAGACAGGGTTTCTATGGTTCCTGGCTGTCCTGGAATTCAATCTGTAGACCAGGCTCTCCTTAAACTCAGAAATCAACTTGTCTCTGCCTCCCAAGTGCTGGGATTAAAGAATGTACAACCACTGTCCTGCCTGTCATTTTTAATATTCATAAATACCTTGAACTAAGAATTTGAGATGATAGCTTCATACAAAATCAACTGCAAGAAATATGTTATCATTAATCATTAAGATTCAAACTATGAACATTGAAAGCAGTAGGTCATTACATTGGGGATTGAAAAAGTCTTATCAAAACTTTAATCCAAACAAACCATGAGGATATAATCCAATGAGAAAATATATTTTATAAGGATGAATGTTATGCATCTCCACATGCAGTTGTAACTTGAATCTGTAATGGATTCATATCTTGATAGAGTAGCCACTTGAACTGTATCTTCCACTGAACTATACACATAGGAGGCAGGTTTGTCAGCAGTAATAAAGCTAGATCTAGGACACCTTCTAATAGCATGGTAACATCATTAACAAAAACCTTCTAATAACATGGTAACATCATTAACTAAGTGATACCTATACTGGACACCAGGCACATTTAAAATCATTCTTGGGCAATGGCTCAGTGGGTAAAATGTAAAAGTCATATGCGGTAGCATATGTTTATATGCCTAGCTCTATGGAGTAAAGACAGACTGATCTTGGAGCTCCCTGGGCAGTCTAGATGAGATGGTGGGTTTCATATTCAGTTAGAGCAATTGTCTAAAATGCAAGAAAGAAAAAACAAAGAAACAAAGAAATAATCCAACAAAGAAAGAAATAAAAGAAAGATATAAAGAAAACAAAAGAAAGGAAGGGAAGGGAAGAGAAGGGAAAAGAAGGGAAACGGAAAAGACAAGAGGAGATGAGACAAGACAAGAAAAGGCAAGGCAACACAAGAAAAGGCAAGACAAGACTGAGCAGATGAGCAGAAAATGCTAATAAGCCTGTAAATATATTCCCCAAAGTACTTTGGAGTGTACTTCTGAGCTAGCAGGGTCCTGTTTTCAGCAGGTATGATTTCTATTTCAGTGTGTGACATGGTATAACTGAGTTGTGCACTCTCCAAGGGGAAATATGAGTTGACAGCCCAAATGGGAAATTGAATGTAAGAATAGTGGGTTTCACATGAAAAGATGTCTGTTACTGTTGGGTCTTTGTAGCACATTTTTACAGAGAAATGTCCTATTGATCTGATTGGAGTGACAGCTTCATGCATATCAGTAAACAAATAAATACAGTCACAAGAAACACCCAACTCAATCTGCATAATTTTCTGTTCACATCCAGATCTTAACCATGTGAGATAAAAGTAGTTTTCAAAAAACTAGCACCAAAGATTTTCTGTTGATATTCTTTCTCTTAGATAACACAACATTTTGGTCTAATTGTAAAATTTGTCATATTTTCCAGATTGTTAAGATTCACTCCTATATGTGCTAATATTTCAGTTGCCTATTTGGTTAAAAGTTCTTCCCCATACAAATACATACATGATGTGGACTTCTACAAAATGGGCTGTGAGACCTCAGCTAATATTGTGACAGTTGTTCCATATGCTTGCATGGTCTACTGGAAATGAGATAGAACAATGGGATAATAAATATGCTTCCTCCTGGGCTAGCCCACCTAGACTTGTCTGTCTTATTCTAATGACTAAATATTCTTTGAGTGATGCATAAACCCATGTCTCATTCATAGTTTCACTGATTTCTTCCCTGAGTACTAAAGTCACAGTGTTCAGTCTATGCTTACACTCACCTCAAGTAAATGTCTGCTGCAAAGTGTTTGTTCATACCTCCATACCTCAGCCTTGTCCTGCTGGTCTGCTACTTGATACATCTCCCTATCTGTGGAAACAGAGCCCCCACTCATTTGTGTTACACCAGCAGGGCAAGTACAGGCTCAGCTCATGATTTCTCTGAATCCTACCAAGATGCTTGGATTACATCCTTATCTGAGAATCATTGGATTATAACACAGGTGAGAGCTCAGAAAATGTCATACCTAGGGTATGACCTCTCCTGTCTGACTTACAGTAGCAGACTCTATATTACTTATTTACTAATTCCTCTTTTCTTCCCATACACCAAGTAGAGAGGGTATGCCAAGTTCCAATTCATATCTTCACAAAATTGCTTCCTATATGCCAGATCTTGACCTCAAAAAAAATACTAGAAGATGGTTATGGATCAAATAACTTCATACTGCAGGACCATACATTTCTTTATGGATGACTATACTATATGAATTTAGAGTGTACTTCACAGTCATGCTGTACAAAATGACAACTTGTGTCCTGTGTACTGATTTAATATGAGTTTTGTGGTCCTTCTATAGCCTGTTCTTTGTTTCTCCATAAGTCTGATATGAACTTGTGTAATGTTAGTCACACAAACAAATAATATACCTTCATGTCATCTAAGCAAATAAACTAATACTTTGTGAAGCTGCAAACATTTTATTTCCTACCCTCCATATTTTCCTATTTACATGTCCTATACCACCCTGACAGAGGTCTTAATTCCTCCATCACTACATTTAGCATTCCTGTTTCAATGTTGTTTCCTTTATTGTCCAGTAGGAATTCCACAATTAGTCTAAAAATCACACATGCACCTGCTAAATTCTTTAGATGTTTTTCTTGCTTTATTTACCTTCCCTACTTTCTAACCCATAGGTGTGCAAACTATTGAGCCACTTTCTCCCTGTAACCTTCACAGCAACCACAATAACTATAGAAAGAGAAACAGCTATGCTGACTTTTATAATTTTCTATGGACTGAAAGTCAACTCCCACCACTCCATTCCTCTGTGTTTTACTTTCATGATCATGGGCAAGAAATGTAAACTCTTTGCTTGATTTTCTTCAATTTCTCCTTCTCTGAGATGGAGAAAATGCATACCTATCTTCTAAAGATCCAGAAAAATTTGATAAGCTTTTAAAAGTAATGTCTGGTACTTAGCAAAGCTTGAAAGATGTTGTATATCGTGGAAAATATTTTTCTGTCCTATACAAACATAAACTTGATCCAAAAGGTAAAATCAAACAATATAAAATTTAATTAGCCCTGAAATATGTCAGAAATGTTAATCTGAAGTAAGTAAATAACCTTTTGTGCTAATCCTTCAGAATGATTTGATTTTCAGGGTTTTGACAGTGGAACAATACCCACCAGGCAGGCTTTGTTCCAAATGATGTTTTGTCTATTATTTTATCACAAACTACAACTTAACATATACATCATAAAAACGCATAATCAATTCTTCCTACTACACATGATTATATTAACAATTGGAGCGAAAATGTCTTTTAATCCTCTGCTGTTCAATATAATAGTATGATGATTTCATTTTAGATATGAAAATTTTGAAATTCAACTCCTTACTCATACCAACCATAGCTCTAGTGTTCTACAGCTACATGTAACTAGCTACTATGGCTAGAAACTATCTTTATGGAAAATACAAAAACACAGTATGATAACCTAAGTGCACAAAGTTCCGCTAAATAGCACTATTGATACCCTTTGCTATGTATGCAACTCTAAAATTGAAAGGAAATTGGAAACTATGCTAGTTTGGGGGACTCTTTATGCTTTCCTACAGCACAGTGTACATGTAGCAATGTCAACAAAAACATTCTGTAACATAATGATGAAGCCATCCTGGCTCTGAGACATATTGTCCTGTTGGAAACTATCATTATATGTTTATGAATATTGGAACATTTTCCTTTAGAACAACATTGTAGAAGTAGATCATATGATCTTACTCATTAGATCAAATAACAAACTTTCTAGGCTTTTGCAAAGATTGACACGTTTTATGTCTTATGTTTTATTTTCCTTTATTTTTTTTTAATTTCTAAGTTTTTTTATTTACATTCCGAATCATTTCCCCTTTCCTGTTTCCTCCCTCCCCGAAAGTCCCGTAAGCCCCCTTCCCTCCCTCTTTTCTCCATTCAACCCCCTCTTGTTTCTCTGTCCTGGCATTCCACTACATCCAGTATTTCCAGGACCAGGGGTCTCTCCTTCTATCTTCTTGGAAATCTATTGATATGCGAATTGTGTCTAGAGAATTTCGAGATTCTGGGTTAATATCCCCTTATCAGTGACTGCATACCATGTGTGTTCTTTTGTGATTGGGTTACCTCACTAAGGATGATATTTTCAAGTTCTGACCATTTGCCAAGGAATTTCGTGAATTCATTGTTTTTAATTGCAGAGTAGTATTCCATTGTGTAGATATACCACATCTTCTGAATCCATTCCTCCGTTGAGGGACATCTGGGTTCTTTCCAGCTTCTGGCTATTATAAATAAGGCTGCTATGAACATAGTGGAGCATGTGTCCTTATTGCATGCAGGTAAAGCCTCTGGGTATATGCCCAGGAGTGGTATAGCCAGATGCTCCGGGAGTGTCATGCCCAGTTTTCTGAGGAACCACCAGACAGCTTTCCAGAGTGGTTGTACCAGCTTGCAATTCCACCAGCAGTGGAGGAGTGTTCCTCTTTCTCCACATCCTCACCAACAACTGCTGTCTCCTGTGTTTTTGATCTTAGCCATCTTGACTGGTGTGAGATGGAATCTCAGGGTTGTTTTGATTTGCATTTCCCTAATGACTAAGGATGATGAACATCTCTTTAGGTGGTTCTCAGCCATTAGATATTCTTCAGGTGAGAACTCTTTGTTTAGCTCTGTACCCCATTTTTAATAGGGATACTTGCCTCTCTGGAGTTTAACTTCTTGAGTTCTTTGTATATATTGGATATTAGCCTTCTGTCTGATGTAGGGTTGGTAAAGATCATTTCCCAGTTAGTTGATTGCCGCTTTGTCTTTTTGACAGTGTCTTTTGCCTTGCAAAAACTTTGTAATTTAATGAGGTCCCATTTGTCTATTCTTGATCTTAGAGCATAAGCTATTGGAGTTCTGTTCAGGAAATTCTCCCCTGTGCCCATATGTTCAAGGTTCTTCCCTAGTTTCCTTTCTATTAGTTTCACTGTGTCTGGTTTTATGTGGAGATCCTTGATCCACTTGGAATTGAGCTTAGTGCAAGGAGATAAGAATGGGTCAATTTGCATTCTTCTGCATGTTGACCTCCAGTTGAGCCAGCACCATTTGTTGAAAAGGCTATCTTTTTTCCATTGGATGGTTTTAGCTCCTTTGTCAAAGATCAAATGACCATAGGAGTGTGGATTCATTTCTGGGTCTTCAATTCTGTTCCATTGATCTACATGCCTGTCACTGTGCCAATACCCTGCGGTTTTTAACACTATTGCTCTGTAGTATAGCTTGAGGCCCGGGATACTGATTCCCCCAGAAGTTCTTTTACTCTTGAGAATAGTTTTAGCTATTCTGGGTTTTCTGATATTCCAGATGAATTTTTGAATTGCTCTTTCTAACTCTATGAAGAATTGAGTTGGGATTTTGATGGGGATTGCATTGAATCTGTAATTACTTTTGGTAAGATGGTCATTTTTACTATATTAATCCTGCCAATCCATGAGCATGGCAGATTTTTCCATCTTCTGAAGTCTTCTTCAATTTCTTTCTTTAGAGGCTTGATGTTCTTGTCATAAAGATCTTTTACTTGTTTGGTTAGAGTCACACCAAGATACTTTATACAGTTTGTGGCTATCGTGAAGGGTATCATTTCTCTTACTTCTTTCTCAGCCTGCTTATCCTTTGAGTATAGGAAGGCTTCTGACTTGCTTGAGTTGATTTTATATACGGCCACTTTGCTGAAGTCGTTTATCAGCTGTAGGAGTTCTCTGGTGGAGTTCTTTGGGTCGCTTAAGTATACTATCATATCGTCTGCAAATAGTGATAGTTTGACTTCTTCCTTTCCAATTTGTATCTCTTTGACTTCTTTCTGTTGTCTAATTGCTCTAGCTAGAACTTCAAGTACTCTATTGAAAAGATATGGAGAGAGAGGGCAGCCTTGTCTAGTCCCTGATTTTAGTGGGATTGCTTCAAGTTTCTCTCCATTTAGATTGATGCTGGCTACCGGTTTGCTGTAAATTGCTTTTACTATGTTTAGATATGGGCCTTGAATTCCTGATCTTTCCAAGACCTTTAGCATGAAAGGATGCAGAATTTTGTCAAATGCTTTCTCAGCATCTAATGAGATGACCATGTGGTTTTTTTCTTTGAGATTGTTTATGTAGTGGATTACATTGATGGATTTCCTTATATTGAACCATCACTGCATCCATGGGATGAAGCCTACTTGATCGTAGTGAATGATCGTTTTGATGTGTTCTTGGATTCGGTTGGCAAGAATTTTATTGAATATTTTTGCATTGATATTCATTAGAGAGATTGGCCTGAGATTATCTTTCTTTGTCGGATCTTTGTGTGCTTTGGGTATTAGTGTAATTGTAGCTTCATAGAATGAGTTGGGTAGTGTTCCTTCTGTTTCTATTTTGTGGAACAGTTTGAAGAATATTGGTGTTACGTCTTCTTTGAAGTTCTGATAGAATTCTGCACTAAAACCATCTGGACCTGTGCTTTTTTAGGTTGGAAGACTTCCAATGACAACTTCTATTTCTTCCGGGGTTATAGGATGGTTTAGATGGTCTATTTGATCCTGATTTAATTTTCGTATTTGGTATCTGTCACGGAAATTGTCCATTTCTTCAAGATTTTCTAGTTGTGTTGAATACAGGTTTTTGTAGTAGGATCTGATGATTTTTTGAATTTCCTCAGTTTCTGTTGTTATCTCTCCCTTTTCGTTTCTGATTTTATTAATTTGGATACTATCTCTATGCCCTCTGGTTAGTTTGGCTAAGGGCTTATCTATCTTGTTGATTTTCTCAAAGAACCAACTCCTCGTTTTGTTGATTCTTTTTATGGTTTTATTTGTTTCTACTTGATTGATTTCAGCCCTGAGTTTGATGATTTCCTGCCTTCTACTTCTTTTTGGTGTATTTGCTTCTTTATGTTCCAGGGCTTTCAGGTGTGCCATTAAGCTGTTAGTGTATGCAGTCTCCCATTTCTTTTTGGCGGCACTCAGGGCTATGAATTTTCTTCTTAGCACTGCTTTCATTGTCTCCCATAAATTAGGTTATGTTGTGCCTTCATTTTCATTAACTTTCAAAAAGTCTTTGATTTCTTTCTTTATTTCCACCTTTACCAAGTTATCATTGAGTAGAGCATTGTTCAGCCTCCATGTATACGTGGGTTTTCTTTTGATTTTGTTGCCATTGAAGAACACCCTTACTCCATAGTGATCTGATAGGAGGCATGGGATTAATTCTATCTTCTTATATCTGTTGAGGTCTGATTTGTGACCAATCATATGGTCAACTTTGGAGAAGGTACCATGAGGTGCTGAGAAGAAGGTGTATTCTTTAGCTCTAGGATGAAATGTTCTATATATATCTGTTAGTTCCATTTGGTCCAAGGCTTCAATTAGATTCACTGTGTCCCTGTTGAGTTTCTGCTTTCCTGAATGATCCATTTCAGAGAGCAGGGTGTTGAAGTCACCCACTATTATTGTGTGAGGTGCGATGTGTGTTTTGAGCTTTAGTAAAGTTTCTTTTACGAATGAGGGTGCCCTTGCATTTGGAGCATAGATATTCAGAATTGAGAGTTCTTGTTGGTGGATTTTTCCCTTGATCAGTATGTAGTGTCCTTCTGTGTCTTTTTTGATGACTTTAGGTTGAAAATCAATTTTATCTGATATTAGGATGGCTACTCCACCTCGTTTCTTGGGGCCATTTGCTTGTAAAATTGTTTTCCATCCTTTTACTCTGAGCTAGTGTTTGTCTTTGACACTGAGGTGCGTTTCCTGCATGCAGCAAAATGCTGGGTCCTGCTTATGTATCCACTCTGCTAGTCTATGTCTTTTTATTGGGGAATTGAGACCATTGATATTAAGAGAGATTAAGGCATAGTGATTATTGCCATCTCCCATTCTTGATGCTATCTTTATGTTTGAGTGGTTATCTACTTTTGGGTTTGATTCAAGAAGGTTATTATCTCATTTTTTCCAGGGTGTTGTTTCTCTCCCTGTATTGGCAGTTTCCACCTATTATCCGTTGCAGGGCTGGATTTGTGGAAAGATATTGTGAAAATTTGGTTTTATCATGGAATATCTTGGTCTCTCCATCTATGGTGATTGAGAGTTTTGCTGGGTATAGTAGTCTAGGCTGGCATTTGTGCTCTCTTAGCGTCTGCATGAGATCTGCTCAGGATCTTCTGGCTTTCATAGTCTCTGGTGAGAAGTCTGATGTGATTCGGATAGGTCTTCCTTTGTACGTTACTTGGCCCTTTGCTCTTACTACTTTTAATATTCTTTCTTTGTTTAGAACATTTGGTGTTTTGATTATTATGTGACGGAAGGTATTTCTGTTCTGGTCCAGTCTGTTTGGAGTTCTGTAGGCTTCTTTTACGTTCATTGGCATCTCTCTCTTTAGGTTAGGGAAGTTTTCCTCCATAATTTTGTTGAAGATATTTACTGGCCCTTTAAGTTGCAAATCTTCACTCTCATCTATACCTATAATCCTTAGGTTTGGTCTTCTCATTGTGTCCTGGATTTCCTGGATGTTTTGAGTTACACGTTTTTTGCATTTTGCATTTTCTTTGACTGTTGAGTCGATGCTTTTTATGGAATCTTCAGCACCTGATATTCTTTCTTCCATCTCTTGTATTCTATTGTTGATGTTTGCATCTATGACTCCTGATTTCTTCCCAAGGTTTTCTATCTCCAAAGTTGTCTCCCTTTGTGATTTCTTAGTTGTTTCTGTTTCCATTTTTAGTTCCTGGATGGATTTGCTGTGATCCTTCACTTGTTTGTTTATATTTTCCTGTATTTCTTTAAGGTATTTTTGCATTACCTCTTTCAGGATTTCTGCCTGTTGACCCACGTTCTCCTGCATTTCTCTGAGCGATTTTTGTGTTTCCTCCTCATGGGAATCCATCTGTTGATCCATCGTCTCCTGCATTTCTTTAAGCAGTTCTCGTGTTTCCTTTGTAAGGGCATCTAACCGTTGATTCATTTCTTTAAGCAAATTTTGTGTTGCCTCCTTATGGGCATCCGTCTGCTGACCCATATTCTTCTGCATTTCTTTATGCAATTTTTGTGATTCCTTTGTGAGTGCATCTACCCGTTGATTCATCTCGTTAAGCGATTTTTTTGTTGTCTCCTTGTGCACCTCCATCTTTTGATCCATGTTCTCCTGCATTTCTCTAAGCGATTTTTGTGTTTCCTTTGTAAGGGCTTCTAACCGTTGATTCATGGTCTCCTGTAATTCTTTATGAGATTTATTTGTGTCCTTCTTGTGATCCTCTAATAGCATCATGAGAAGTGATTTTAAATCCAGATCTTGTCTTTCGGGTGTGGTGGGGTATCCAGGACTTGCTGCTATTGAAGAGTTGGGTTCAGATGGTGCCATATTACTTTGATTTCTGTTAGTAACCTTCCTACATTTGCCTTTTGCCATCTGGTTACCTCTGATGTTAGTTGGTCCTGCTGTAACTGGCTGTTGGTTGGACCTCCTGTGAGCCTGCAAAGCTATTTCTGCCTCCCCCCCTGGTTTACCAGGATTCCCCTGGCACCGATTTCTGGGGCCTGTCCTGCTCCTGAGTGACTTTGGAGCCCTGATGTGCCTTGCCCCAAGTGATGTTATATTGGGGAGTCCTTGCACATCCAAAGGCTCAGTGTAGTGGATTCCTTGAGCAGAGGTCGCCAAAGGGAGGCTGGTAGGCTCCTGCCCTGTGCAGGGGTGTGTGATCTCTCCTAGGGGGGTAGGGGGCGTCCGTCTGCCAGGCAGAAGTCCCACAGCAGAGCTGGCACGCTGGTTACTGCAGATCTTCCCAGCTCTTGGGAGCCACGTACACACAAGCCGCCCAAGACCCTAGCGATATTATGCCTGTCTGTCTCCGAGCCTGGCAGTCCCAACTTCCAGGCCACTGGAGCAAAGATGGAGGAGTGCACTCTGCACTCTCTCCGTGGCACTGGTCACCCTGCAGAGGCGATGACCTACAGCAGATCTGGCACCCAGAGGACCACAGAGCTGTCCCGTTCTTGGGAGCAGGCGGAAGCCCCAACAGACCATGTCCCAAGCGATGTAATATTGGGGAGAACCTGGGTACCTGTCTCTTCAGTGCAGTCTACTGGAACAGAGGTTGCGGAAGGGAAGCTGGTAGGCTCCTGCCCAGTGCGGGGTCCCTCTGCCAGGCAGAAGTCCCACAGCAGAGCTGGCGCGCTGGTTACTGCAGATCTGCCCAGCTCTTGGGAGCCGCGTACACACAAGCTGCCCGAGACCCAAGCGATATTATGCCTGTGTGTCTCCGAGTCTGGCAGTCCCAACTACGTCATGTTTTTAACACTTGCTTATAATTTTATATGTAAGATTACAATTAGATCCCTCCCAGAAAGTAATTACACAGGTAATAAAAAATATTAAATAGGAGTTTATAGAACTGAAATAAAAATTTAGGTTGTCATCTATGGAAAAATATTAGAAAATAACTGAGAATATTAGAAAATATTAGAAAGTAACTAGAATAAATGGCATGAAATTAGTTGGACATTACTGGTGTATAATGAATAAAAGACTCCCTAGTAAATAGAGATGAAGTGAAATTCAAAAGAGTATCACAAACTAATAGGATCCAAGCTAAAATGTTTCGTGACTGTGAATAATATACAAACTATAAATTCTCCTGTGACTAAGGAACAACTAAACTGGATTTTTTCCACATACTCAGTTAACATCACATTTTAAATTTAGCAGTGTAGCACAGAAACATAAAACCAGAGTAGTTTCAAATAATGAAAGTACACATATTATATGACTATTACACAAAAACAGACACAACTTCATCAATTCTATCATTTAAGAAGAATTTTTTCTACATGTAGGCTGGAAGTGTCTTCAACTTTAGAAGACATAAACATACAACATTGCATAATATAAATTGTTGGAATATGTGCATGTATACATGTGAGTATATGAGAATATGTGTTTGAAGTAGTTTTAGATTACTAAAGTTTGAAGCAGTTTTAGATTACTTTGAGACCCATCTCAAAGAGTATATGGGTAGATCAAGAAACAAAACTATACTTTTGTATAATGCATCTATGTAGAAATGTCATAAATGCACTGATTTCTGCTATTCTAAAAAATTTGAAATGATTAGTGAATCACTTTTTTTTACTCATGAAACAATAAAATATACAGAGCATGTATTGGATGGGTATAGAATAAAATTTTACCTGCAATCATTTGAATTTTGAATGTGACTCATCTTTTAATATCATCTTTCTTTTGTGTGAATGCATGTGTGTGTGTGTGTGTGTGTGTGTGTGTGTGTGTGTGTGTGTGGACACTTAAGCATGTGGATGTACATGACTGTGTAAGCATATATGTAGCCAAGAAGTCAATGTTGACTTTGTTCATTATTTGCTCTCCACTTTGTTTTTCTTTTTCATTTTTTAATAGATATACTTTATTTACATTTCAAATGATTTCCCCTTTCCTAGTTAACGCCTCCCCAGAAGTCCCATAAGCCCTCTTCCCTCTCCCTGTTCTCCAATCAACCCCCTCCTGCCTCCCGGTCCTGGTATTCACATACACTGCTGCATCGAACATTTCCAGGACCAGGGGCCTCTCCTTCCTTCTTCTTGCATATCATTCGATATGTGAATTGTGTCTGCAGTATTCCGAGTTTCTGGGCTAATATCCACTTATCTGTGAGTGCATACCATGTGTGTTCTTTTGTTATTGGGTTACCGCACTTGGATAATATTTTCCAGTTCTACCCATATGACTAAGAATTTCATGAATTCATCATTTTTAATACCTGAGTAGTACTCCATTGAGTAAATGTACCACATTTTCTGTATCAATTCCTCTGTTGAGGGACATCTGGGATCTTTCCAGCTTATGGCTATTATAAATAGGCCTGCTGTGAACATAGTGGAGTATGTATCCTTATTACATGCTGGGGAATCCTTTGGGCATATGCCCAGGAGTGGTATAACGGGGTCCTCTGGTAGTTTCATGCCCAGTTTTCTGAGGAACCATCAGACTGATTTCCAGAGTGGTTGTAGTAGCTTATAATCTCACCAGCAGTGGAGGAATGTTCCTTTTTCTCCACATCCTCACCAACACCTGCTGTCTTCTGAGATTTTGATCTTAGCCATTCTGACTGGTGTAAGGTGAAATATCAGGATTGTTTTGATTTGCATTCCTCTGATGACAAAGGATGTTAAAAATTTCTTTAGATACTTCTTAGTCATATGGTATTCCTCAGGTGAAAATTCTTAATTAGCTCTGTACCCCATTTTTAATAGGGTTATTTGGCTCTCTGTAGTCTAACTTCTTGAGTTCTTTGTATATATTGGATATTAGCCCTCTGTCAGATGTAGCATTGGTAAAGATCTTTTCCCAATTTGTTGGTTTCCATTTTATCGGATTGACAGTGTTCTTTGCCTTACAGAAACTTTGTAATTTTATGAGGTCCCATTTGTCAATTCTTGATCTTAGAGCATAAATTATTGGTGATCAGTACAAGAAATTTTCTCTGTGCTAATGTACTCAAGGATCTTCCACAGTTTCTTTTCTGTTAGTTTCTGTGTGTCTGGTTTTATGTGGAGGTCCTTGGTCCACTTGGACTTGAGCTTAGGACAAGGAGATAAGAACAGATTGATTTGCATTCTTCTGTATGCTGACCTCCAATTGAACCAGCGCCATTTGTTGAAAAGGTTATCTGTTTTCCACTGGACGGTTTTAGCTCCTTTGTCAAAGATCAAGTGACCATAGGTGTGTAGGTTCATTTCTGGGTCTTCAATTCTATTCCATTGATCTACGTGCCTGTACCAATACCATGCAGTTTTTAACACTATTACTCTGTAGTACTGCTTGAGGTCCCAGATACTGATTCCCCCAGAAGATCTTTTACTGTTGAGTATAGTTTTAGCTCTCCTGGGGTTTTTGTTATTCCAGATGAATTTGAGAATTGCTCGTTCTAACTCTATGAAGAATTGATTTGGGATTTTGATGGGATTGCATTAAATCTGTAGATTGCTTTTGGCAAGATGACCATTTTTACTATATTAATCCTGCCAATCCATGAGCATGGAAGATTTTTCCATCTTCTGAGGTCTTCTTCAATTTCTTTCTTCAGAGACTTGAAGTTCTTGTCATACAGATCTTTCACTTGTTTGGTTAGAGTCACACCAAGATACTTTATATTATTTGTGGCTATTATGAAGGGTGTCATTTCCCTAATTTATTTCTCAGCCTTTTTATCCTTTGGGTATAGGAAGGCTACTGATTTGCTTGAGTTGATTTTATATCAGGATACTTGGCTGAAGTTGTTTATCAGTTCTCTAGTGGAGTAATTTGGGTTGCTTAAGTATACTATCATATCATCTGCAAATAGAGATAGCTTGACTTCTTCCTTTGCAATTTGTATCCTTTCGACTTCCTCATATTGTCTAATTGCTCTAGGTAGAACTTCAAGTACCATATTGAAAAGATATGCAGAGAAAGAGCAACCTTGTCTAGTCCTGAATTTTAGTGGGAATGCTTCAAGTTTCTCTCCATTTAGTTTGATGTTGGCTACTGGTTTGCTGTATGCTGCTTTTATTATGTTTATATATGGGCCTTGAATTCCCGATCTTTCCAAGACTTTTAGCATGAAAGGATCCTTAATTTTGTCAAATGATTTTTCAGCATCTAGTGAAATGACCATGTGTTTTTTTTTCCTTTGAGTTTGCTTATGTATTGGACTACATTGACAGATTTCCATATATTGAACCATCCCTGCATCCCTGGAATGAAGCCTACTTGATCGTGGTGAATGATCATTTTGATGTGTTCTTAGATTTGGTTGGCAAGAATTTTATTGAGTATTTTTGCATCCATATTCATAAAGAAAATTGGTTTGAAATTTTCTATCTTTTTTGGATCTTTGTATAGTTTTGGTATCAGTGTAAATTAATTTATTTATCTATTCACTTTACATCTATATCATAGCTCACCACTCCTCCTGGTCCTCTCCCATCCACAAAGTCTTTTTCCTTATCCCTTTCTCCTCTGAAAAAGTGGAGGTTGCCTGGGTATCACCCTACCCTGGCAAGTCTAGTCACTGCTGGACTAGGTATATTCTCTCCCATTGAGGACAGATAAGGGAGTCTCATTAAGGGAGCAGGATCCACATGCAGGCAACAGACACAGGGACAGCCCCTACTCTAGTAGTTGAAAGATCCACATAAAACCAAACTGCACATCTGCTATACATGTTTGGAAGGCCTGGATCCAGCCCATGTATGTTCTTTGGTTGGTGGTTTTGTCTCTGAGAGCCCTCAGAGGTCCAGGTTATTTGACTCTGTTTGTCTTCCTGTAGAGTTCCTATTCATTCCATATCTCTCAATCCTTCCTGAAACTCTTCCAGAAAACAGCTTTGTCCAATGTTTGGCTGTGGGCCTCTGCATCTGTTTTTAAGAAAGTCTTTCACTGAAACTAAAGCTCACTGATGGGGTCAACTTTGTGGACAGTGACCATCAGAAATTCTCTTGCTTTCCTCCCTCTGTCAATGTTGGATTACAGACAGGTGTTTGCTATCATGTTTGGATTATCAAGTGAATGATGTATATCCGAACTCAGATCTTCATCCTTCTTTAGAAAACATATTATCCCCTATGGCGTCACTTCAAACCCTTTAACTTTTTCCTTAATAAGAGATTGTACTGCATAAGAACTGTACTTAGTGTACTTAATAAGAATTGTACTGCACAGTTGAAGGCAGAAGAATATTACAGAGGGTGAGTCAAGAGAAATGCAAGGGAAAGAGGCAGAAATGAGAAGCCAAACACAAATGGCCTCCTTACCTCAAGGTTACATAAAGCACTATCTTAAAGGGACTTCACCAGTTGTGACCACTAGAATTCCATTTCTTATATGTTCATCCTTATAGCTAAGAAAGGGAGAGGCAGAGAGGGAAGAAAGGAGGGAGGGAGGGAGGGAGTGAGGAAGAAGGAGAGAGAGGTGGAGGAGAGAGAGGAGGAGGGAGAGAGAGAAATTGAAAACATGAGATTAGATAAATGGGAGATGATTGACTGATGACAGATAAACGATAGTTATGTGGATGATTGATAAATGGATGATAGACAATAGATAATAGAGAATGGTATAGTTAATTTTGGTATTCATTTTACTAGCTCTAGAACAACTAAGAGAAAAACTTTGGGTCACAGGTGTAGAGGATGATCTTGATTAGATCAATTGATGTGAGATGGACCAACCCTAAATTCAGAAACCACCATGCAGAGATTAGCTAGATATAGAAAGGCCCTAGGGAAAAGTGTTTGCTTTGTCCTGCTTGTCTTCATGGCTGGCAAAGTTCATCTCTTCTGTTGCTGAAACTGTTATTGCTACTACCACCACCACTGTTCTTTGCTGACATGAACCCAGTTTCTTAAGCTCTCTAACACAAAGCAAAGACTGACTTCTCTTCTAGAATCAAGCAGGCATTGAGCCTCAGATTGTGACTACTAGAGTATCCACCCTACAGACTGAGCAGCCACTGTTGAACTACACAGACTGCATAATGAATAACAAAAGACAATCAAATAAACCACATTTTAATATATATTCTGTCTGTTCTCTCTTTACATATAATCCAAGCAAGATAGATGTATGCATAATTACTAGATAATACAATGACAGATAGATAGATGACAGTTAAGAGATGGTAGGTAAATGACAGGAAGATAGATGACGGGTAAGTGGTGATAATACTTTAAAAGATGTGAATAGAGGGATTTGTAATGAACCAATTATCTGGACATCTAAATGGCAAGTTTCTGTGTTGCTTTTCAATTCAAAATGTTTTGAATGATATGTATTGAACATTTTACAACGTAAGTCTTCAGTGTATCTGTGAAAGAAACAAAACAATGACAGGAAGCATTAGGAACAAGAGGGAAGACTACTAATAAAAAACTGAGTCTAACATTAAGTGAGCAAAAACATTTACTTTGCAGACAATGTGCAATAGTCAGTGTGTACAGAAAATTAACACAGCAAGTATAATAAGGCCTATGAACATATTAATTATATGAAAAGTTCAGGAATGGGCATTAGCACAGAAAGGAAATTTCCATCACAGAGATTACCAAGAAGTTCACAGACATAATTACAGAGGAATATTCCAGTATTAACAAAACGAAGATTTCAGATGAGAAGAAAATTGGACCCTAGCATATCATTATCCCCAGAACTCTATATGAACTTGAATTCTCCTTAAGTCTCAAGAATTTTATAGAGGAAGAAATGCAAACTTCACAGAGGGCTTCAACTGAATTATGTGCATTAAGAGATTTAGATTTTACATTGTAGGGGTTTTAGTGAACTGGTTTCTTTTTCTGCTGTGCAAGTGTATGTATGCGTGTGTACTGGTGTATGTGCATGTATATGAGGGTATGTGTGTGTGTGTGTGTATGTGTGTGTTGTATATACTGATTTTTATTAGATATTCCCTTAATTTCCATTTCAAATGTTATCCCCTTTCCTCATTTCTTCTCCGGAAACCCCCTCTCCCATCCCCATATCCCCTGCTCACTAGCCCACCCACATCCACTTCCCTTTCCTGGCATTCTCTTAAACTGGGCCATCGAGCCATCACAGGTTCAAGGGCCTCTCCTCTCATTGATGTCCTACAAGGCCATCTTCTGCTACATATGCAGCTGGAGCCATGGGTCTGTCCATGTGTACTCTGGTTGGTGGTTTATTCTGTGGGAGATCTAGGGTTACTGGTTGCTTCATATTGGTGTTCCTCCTATGGGATTGCAAATACCTTCAGCTCCTTCAGTCCTTTCTCTAGCATCTCCAAGGGGGACCCTATACTCAGTTCAGTGGCTGGTTGTAAGCATCGACCTCTGTATTTGTCAGGCACTGACAGAGCTATATCAGGCTTTATTAGCAAGCACTTGTCATCCAAAATAGTGTCTTGATTTGGTAAATGGGATGGATCCCCAGGTGGGGCAGTCTCCGGATGACCTTTCCTTCAATCTCTGCTCCACACTTTATATCTCTTCTCATGGGTATTTTGTTCCCCCTTCTAAGAAGGACCAAGGTATCCACATGTTAATCTTCCTTCTTCTTGATCTTAATGTGGACGGTGAATTATATCTTGGGTATTCTGAGGTTCTAGGCTAATGTTCACTTATCAGTGAGTGCATGGTAATGTGTGTTCTTGTGTAATTGGGTTATCTCATTCAGGATGATATTTTCTAGCTCCGTCCATTTGCCTAATAATTTCATGAATTCATTGTTTTTAATAGCTGAGTGTATTCCATTGTGTAAATGTACCACATTTTATGTATCCATTCCTCTGTTTAGGGACATCTGGGTTCTTTCCAGCTTTAGGGTATTATAAATAAGGCTGCTATGAACATGATGGAGCATGTGTCCTTATTACATGTTGGAGTATTTTCTAGAAATGTGCCCAGGAGTGGTATAGCTGGGTTGTCAGATAGTACTCTGTCCAATGTTCTGAGGAATGAACAAACTGATTTCCAGAATGGTTGTACCAGTTTGTGACCACATCAACAATGGAGGAAAGTTCTTCTTTACCCACATCCTCACCAACAACTGCTGTCACCTGAGTTTTTGATATTAGCCATTCTGACTGGTATGAGGAAGAATCAGAGAGTTGTTTTGATTTGCATTTCCCTGATGACTAAGAATGTTGAACATTTCTTTAGGTGTTTCTTAGCCATTCAGTATTCCTCAGGTGAGAATTCTGTGTTTAGCTCTATATCAAATATTTTAATAGGGTTATTTGATTCTCTGGAGTCTAACTTCTTGAGGTCTTTGTATATGTTGGATATTAGTCCTCTATCGGATGTAGGATTGGTAAAGATTTTTTCCTAATCTGTTGGTTGCCATATTTCCCTATTGACAGTGTCTTGATTTATGTGGAAGTCCTTGATCCAGATGGACTTGAGCCTTGTACAGGAAGATAAGAATGGATCAATTTGCATTCTTGTGTATGCTAACCACCAGTTGAACTAGCACCTTTTGTTGAAAATGCTGTCTTGCCCAGTTTTCTGAGGAACCACCAGACTGCTTTCCAGAGTGGTTGTACCAGCTTGCAATTCCACCAGCAGTGGAGGAGTGTTCCTCTTTCTCCACATCCTCACCAACAACTGCTGTCTCCTGTGTTTTTGATCTTAGCCATTCTGACTGGTGTGAGATGGAATCTCAGGGTTGTTTTGATTTGAATTTCCCTAATGACTAAGGATGATGAACATCTCTTTAGGTGCTTCTCAGCCATTAGATATTCTTCAGGTGAGAACTCTTTGTTTAGCTCTGTACCCCATTTTTTAATAGGGTTACTTGCCTCTCTGGAGTTTAACTTCTTGAGTTCTTTGTATATATTGGATATTAGTCCTCTGTCTGATGTAGGGTTGGTAAAGATCATTTCCCAGTTAGTTGGTTGCAGCTTTGTCTTTTTGACAGTGTCTTTTGCCTTGCAAAAACTTTGTAATTTAATGAGGTCCCATTTGTCTATTCTTGATCTTAGAGCATAAGCTATTGGAGTTCTGTTCAGGAAATTCTCCCCTGTGCCCATATGTTCAAGGTTCTTCCCTAGTTTCCTTTCTATTAGTTTCAATGTGTCTGGTTTTATGTGGAGGTCCTTGATCCACTTGGAATTGAGCTTAGTGCAAGGAGATAAGAATGGGTCAATTTGCATTCTTCTGCATGTTGGGCATATACCCAGAGGCTTTACATGCATGCAGTAAGGACACATGCTCCACTATGTTCATAGCAGCCTTATTTATAATAGCCAGAAGCTGGAAAGAACCCAGATGTCCCTCAACGGAGGAATGGATTCAGAAGATGTGGTATATTTACACCATAGAATACTACTCTGCTATTATAAACAATGAATTCACGAAATTCCTAGGCAAATGGTCAAAACTGGAAAATATCACCCTTAGTGAGGTAACCCAATCACAAAAGAACACACATGGTATGCAGTCACTGATAAGGGGATATTAACCCAGAATCTCGGAATACCCTTGACACATTTCACATATCAATAGATTTCTAAGATGGAAGGAGAGACCCCTGGTCCTGGAAAGACTGGATGTAGGGGAATGCCAGGACAGAGAAACGAGAGGGGGTTGAATAGGGAAAAGAGGGAGGGAAGGGGGCTTATGGGACTTTCGGGGAGGGAGGAAACGGGAAAGGGGAAATGATTTGGAATGTAAATAAAAAAAATTAGAAAATAAAATTAAAAAAGAAAAAAAGAAAATGCTGTCTTTTTCCCACTGGATGGTTTTAGCTCCTTTGTCAAAGATCAAGAGACTATAAGTATGAGAGTTCATTTCTGGGTCTTCAATTCTATTCCATTTATCTACCTGTCTGTCACTGAACCAATGCCATGCAGTTTTTTATTGCAATTGCTCTGTAGGAGAGCTTGAGGCCAGGGATGGTGATTTCTCCAGAAGTTCTTTTATTGTTGATAATAGTTTTTTGCTATCCTGGGTTTTTGTTATTCTATAGATAAATTTGCAAATTGTTCTTTCTAGCTCTATGAAGAACTGAATTAGAATTTTGATGAAGATCACATTAAATCTGTAGAATGCTTTTGGCAAAATGATCATTTTTACTATATTAATCGTGCCAATCCATGAGCATGAGAGAGCTTTCCATCTTCTGAGATCTTTCTGGATTTCTTTCTTCAGAGACTTGAAGTTCTTGTCATACAGATCTTTCACTTGCTTAGTTAGAGTCACACCACAATATTTTATATTTGTGACTATTTTGAAATTTGTTGTTTCCCTAATTTTTTTCTTGACCTGTTTATCCTTTGAGTAGAGGAAGGCTGAGTATTTGTTAGAATTAATTTTATATCCAGCCACATTGCTGAAGTTGTTTATCGCGTTTAGAAGTTCTCTGTTTGAATTGTTTGGGTCATGTAAATATACTATCATATCATCTGCAAATAGGGATATTTTTTACTTCACTTTTGCAATTTTTATCCCTTTGTCCTCCTTTTGTTGTCCAATTCTTCTGGATAGGACTTAGAGTACTATATTAAACAGGTAGGGAGAGAGCATACAGCATTGTCAAATCTCTGATTTTAGTGGGATTGTTTCAAGTTTCTTTCCGTTTAGTTTGATGTTGCCTACTTGATTGCTGTATAATAGTTTTACTATATTTAGGTATGGGCCTTGAATTCCTGATCTTTCCAAAACTTTTAACATGGGGGTTGTTGGATTTTGTCAAATATTTTCTCAGCATCTAATGAAATGATCATGTGTTTTATTTTTTGACTTAGTTTATAAAGTGGATCACATTAATAAATTTCTATATATTGAACCATGTCTGCATCACTGGGATGAAGCCTACTTGATAATGATGAATGATGATTTTGATGTGTTCTTGGATTCAATTTGTGAGAATTTTATTGAGTATCTTTGCATTAATATTCACAAGGGAAATTGGTCTGAAGTTCTCATTCTTTGTTGGGTCTTTGTCTAGTTTAGGTTTTGGAGCAATTGTGGCTTCATAGAATGAATTGGGTAGTGTTCCATGTGTTTCTACTTTGTCCAATAGTTTGAAAAGTATTGATATTAGGTCTTCTCTGAAGGTTTGATAGAACTCTGCACTAAACCCATCGGGTCTGGTGCTTCTTTTTTTCAGGAGACTATTAATGACTACTTCTATTTCCTTAGGAATTATGGGACTGATTAGATCATTTATCTGATTCTGGTTTAATTTTGGTACCTGGTATCTGTCTAGAAAATTGTCCGTTTCATCCAGAATTTCCAGTTTTATTGAGTATAGGCTTCTGTAATAGAATATAATGATTTTTTTTTATTTCCTTGCTTTCTGTTGTTATGTCTCCCTTTTCATTTCTGATTTTCTTGTGCCCTCTGTCCTTGTGTCCTCTGGTAAGTTTGGCGAAGGGTTTATCTATCTTGTTGATTTTCTCAAAGAACCAGATTGTGTTTTGGTTGATTCTTTGTATAATTCTTTTTCTTTCTACTTGGTAAATTTTAGCCTGAGTTTTATTATTTCCTGCCATCTACTCCTCTTGGTTATATTTGCTTCTCTTTGTTCTAGAGCTTTCAGATGTACTGTCAAGTGGCTAGTGTATGCTCTCTCCAGAGTCTTTTTGGAGACACTCATATGTATGAGTTTCCCTCTTAGGACTGTTATCATTGTGTCCATAAATTTGGGTAGGTTGTGCCTTCATTTTCTTTAAATTCTAAAATGTCTTTAATTTCTTTATTTCTTCCTTGATCAAGTTATTATTATGTACAGTGTTGTTCATCTTCCATGTGTATGTGGGTTTTCTATTGTTTTTGTTGTTTCTGAAAACCAACCTTAGTCTGTGGTGAGCTGATAGGTTGCATGGGATATTTTAATCTTCTTGTATTTGTTGAGACTTGTTTTGTGACTGATTATATGATCATTTATTCAGAAGGTACCATGAGGTTCTGAGAACGTATATTGGCTCTTTTTTTTTTTAAGGATAAAATGTTCTATAGATATCTGTTAAATCCATTTAGTTCATCTCTTCTGTTAGTTTCAGTGTTTCTCTATTTAGTTTCCATTTCTAGGATCTGTCCATTGACTAGAGAGGGGTGTTGATGTCTTCCAATATCATTGTGTGAGGGAAATGTGTGCTATAAGCTTTAGTAAAGTTTCTTTTATGATTTTGGGTGCCCTTGCATTCGAACCACAGGTGTTCTGTATTGAGAGTTCTTCTTTGTAGATTTCTCCTTTGATGAGTATGAAGTGTCCTTCTTTGACTTTTTTGATAACCTTAGGGTGAAAGTCAATTTTATTCCATATTAGTATGCATACTCCAGCTTGTTTCTTGGGATCATTTGCTTGGAAAAGTGTTTTCTAGTCTCTTACTCTGAGGTAGTATCTTTCTTTGTCACTGAGGTATGTTTCTTGTATGCAGCAAATTGTTGGGTCCTGTTTATGTATCCAATCTGTTAGTCTATACATTTTTAGGGGGGCAGAATTGGGTCCATTGATATTAAGAGATATTAAGGGAAAGTGACTAAGTGACTGTTGCTTCCTGTTTTGTTTTTGTTTTTGTTTTTGTTAGAGGTGGAATTGTGTTCATGTGGCTATCTTCTTTTTGGTTTGTTGAAAGAATTTTTTCCTGTTTTTTCTAGCATGTAGTTTCCCTCCTTTTGTTGGAGTTTTCCGTTTATTATCCTTTGAAGGGCTGGATTTGTGGGAAGATATTGTATAAATTTTGTTTTTTCTTGGAGTATCTTGGTTTCCCCATCTATGGTAGTTGAGAGTTTTGCTGGATATTGTAGCCTAGGCTGGCATTTTTGTTCTCTTAGGGTCTGTATAACCTCTACCCAGGATCTTCTGGCTTCTATAATCTTTGGGGAGATGTCTGGTGTAGTTCTGATTGGTCTGCCTTTATATGTTAATTGACCTTTTTCCTTTACTGCTTTTAACATTCTTTCTCTGTTTTGTGCATTTGATGTTTTGATTATTATGAGACGGGAGGAATTTCTTTTCTGTTCCAATCTATTTGGAGTCCTGTAAGCTTCTTTTATGTCCAGGGGTTTCTCTTTATTTATATTATGGAAGTTTTCTTTTATAATTTTGTTGAAGATATTTACTAGCCCTTTAAGTTGGGAATCTTCACTCTCTTCTACACATATTATCCTTAGGTTTGGTCTTCTCATTGTGTCTTGGATTTCCTGGATGTTTCTGGTCGGGAGCTTTTTGCATTTTGCATTTTCTTTGACTGTTGTGTCAATGTTTATTATGGTTTATTATTATTATCTTCTGCACCTGAGATTATTTTCTATGTCTTGTATTCTTTTGGTGATGCTTGCATCTATGAGTTTCGATCTCTTTCCTAAGTTTTCTGTCTCCAGAGTTTTCTCCCTTTCTGATTTCTTTATCATTTCTTTCCATTTTTAGATCCTCGATGGTTCTGTTCAATTCCTTCACCTGTTTAGTTGTGTTTTCTTGTAAATCTTTAAAGAATTTTTCTGTTTCCTCTTTAAGGGCTTCTACCTGTTTACCTGCAATCTCCTGTATTTCTTTATGTGAGTTATTTATATTCTTCTTAAAGTCCTCTATCAGCATCATGATATGTGATTTTAAATCCAAATCTTGCTTTTCCCATGTGTTGGGATATCCAGTACTTGCTTTGATGGGAGAACTGAGTTTTGATGATGCCAAGTAGCCTTGGTTTCTGTTGGTAAGTTTCTTGCACTTGCCTTTCACCATCTGGTTATCTCTGGTGTTAGTTGGTTTTGCTGTCTCTGGCTGGAGTTTGTCCTTTCTGTGGGCCTGTAAGCCTGTGTTAGCACTTCTTGGAGACCAGCTTTCTTCTCTCAGGACATCTGTACAGGGGCCAGTGGAATTGCCCCAGCTCCTGTGTGCAGATGGAGTCTGAAAGGTTCCTGCCCCAGCTGCCCCACCATTTCTGTGCCCTGTGGGCTCCTAGCTAGTCCAGCTCCAGACAGTTATTGTAGAGAATGTAGAGATCTCATCTCTAAGCCCAGAAAAGAGAGCACTCCTGGGAGATCAGCTCTCTCCTGGTTGGACCTGTGCCCAGAGCACAAACATTTCTATAATACTGTGTGATTGCTGGGAATCTAACTCAGGACTGCTAGAAGAGTAGTCAGTGTTCTTAGCTACTGAACCATCTGTCCAGGATGTTTATATTTATTAGTGTATGTGCACACATAAGTGCTTCCTTGGGGAAGCCAATAATGCATGTGTTTGTCATTCCTCAATCACTGTTCACCTTTATTGTTTGAGATGTATCTCAATGAACCTGAACCTCAATAAAAAAAATTGGTTTGATAGGCTACTGAGCTACAGAGGATTCCCTATTTCTAGCTGTCCTCCTACCCCACTGATCCTATCATTACATGCATATGCCACTGTCTTCAGCTTTTTTTTTGGGGGGGGGGTTTGAGATAGGGTTTCTCTGTGTAGCCCTGGTTGTCCTGGAACTCACTGTGTAGACCAGGATGGCCTCGAACTCAGAAATTCTCCTGCTTCTGCCTCCCAAGTGCTGGGACTAAAGGCGTGCGCCACCACCACCCGGCTGTCTTCAGCTTTTTATGTGGGTTCTGCAGGTCTGATCTCAGGCCTTCATGCTTGCATAGCAAATATTTTACATAGTCAGCCATCTCCCTAGTTCTGAGAATGTGTTTCCTCACAGACTCCCTAGAACCATTTAGTTTAATAGAAGCAGACTAAGTTAATTCCATTTATTTTCTGACCAACAGTTCCCTATTTTAGAAACTGTCAATATGGAGAATAAAAGAAACATAAAATATCCATGTAAAAAAGCCTAATAGGCAGTTAAGAAATAGATATCTAAATGCCTGAAAATAAGAGTTATGTTTACAAGATATTTTGTTTACTTTACTATCCCAGTATTGTATCGCCTAGCATATGCAACCCTGTGCTGATGTAACAAAACCTAAAATCTTATAACATTGATGAAAAATCACTTACTGCATAGAAATCAATTATGTAGCTCTTGTGGACTTACATCATAAACTTCTGAACAGAACTGGAATCTGAATGAAAAAGAGGATTCTAGAAAATACCACATCAAACTTGATAGAGGACATAAGAAGCAGGAGAGAACTCAAAAGAGGCATTTCAGTGGGGAGTGACTGGGTACTAGGAGAGTAGATACATGAACACTAATTGGGATTTAAGTTCCAAATGGAAAAAGAAACATGTTTTAGTTATTGGAAAGTCCTATAAAAATCAGTCTAGAAATTCAAATCTTTCACAGAGATGCAGTACTTGGAAATCCGAGCAGAGAGAGCTCCATTGTACCTAAATAGTAAAAATTTTATAATTGAAAACTCCCTAAATGTACAATTATGGTGAGTTAACTGTTGGTAATGGATATGTTATGTGCTTTTCTCAGTCTATGTTAAATCTTCTATCACAGGTTAATACAAGAAGCAACCTGAATCTATTCAATTGACTTAAAATATACACAAAAGTAATATGTAACTAAAAAAATCCGGTTTTTACACTCAAGAGAGTTCAATGCTTCCTTTAAGATGTGCTTATAAGGCTGGCAGATGCCTCAGGAATGAAAATATTTGCCCTGTGAGTCAGGTCAGCTGAGTTCTATTCATGCTCTCCCCTCTTGAAAGGGAACATGCAACTCCCAAAAGTCGTTCTCTGACATCCATATTTGCACTGTCATACACATATTCTTATGCCTACATACATGCATAGTATCCACAGAACATGGACCTTTAATAATAAAATAAAACTTGATGGTTCTAAGAAAAGGAAAAATAAAATGGGCTTTTTCTTTTCATTTTGTACAAAATGAATATTTTCCCTTCCTTGTAAGTTTACTAGCTTGAGCATATGATGGGATTTAATATTGGTCCTATCACCAGTGAGAACTACAATTTGTGTGTGTGTGTGTGTGTGTGTGTGTGTGTGAAGCACACATGGAGGTGTGAGAAAAGAATCAGATCCCTTGGAGTTGGACTTGACAGCCAGTTGTGAGCCACCATATGTGAGGAGTAGGATACAAACTCTGGTCTTCTGCAAGAGCAGTGTGCACTCTCAACTACAAAACTATCTCTCCTGTGCCCAGATATTTTTAATATGAGTTATTCCAGTTGCTTATGAGGAAGGACACTGACTTCTAAAAGATACATGGCTTGTGTTTATATACATGTTTGTTTCATTCATACAATTTCTCTCAGCTATGTCTTGTACTTTGTACATATTTATCCTTTTTAAAATCTCTTTCTTTCCTTCCACTTTCTCACTGCTCTGTAGAGAGCCATTGTAATGCCTCTAGGCAGAATTCAGCTGCCAGCATTTCACCTACATGGAGCTGAGGAAATCCAGCCACACCTCCTTCCACCTGACAGGGATGTCAGAGCCCCTCTGGCATTTCAAAAGAGCTACAGTTTCCTGTGAAAGTCGCCATCTCCTGTGGAGTAGCAGACCCTGTGGAAGTACCACCTTCGTGAGATCTGTTTTGGCAACATCATTCAGCCTGCTGGAGACCTGCTGAGAAGACTCGAAGCTTTGGGAGGGAGGGTCATGCCCCCAAAGCTTATATCCCCTGTTTCTCCTGAGTAAAGTTGGACTTCGAACAGCTATGTTGTCTTAGTCCCGTGTTTCCTTTCATCGTCCTCCCCACCTATCCCTAAGTATCTTTTTCAGGTCACCGGTTCACATGTAGCTGCAAGCGGCTACGGGTAGCGCCCGAACGCTGTGTTGGCTCGATAGAAGAAGATATGAAGGTGACCCTGTCTTTGGCGAAGCTTCGCAGAAAAAGGAAGGAGATGGTATCCAGCATGGTGAGCAACTACAGGAGTTAAATACTAGCGCTACTGTAACATTTCATCTTGTTGAAGCTGTGGTTGTAGGTGCAGAAACGGATACAGGCTAAGTGGGACAGCATTGACCCAGCACTGGACTCGCTTAGGGGTAGACAGCAGAAATGGGGCGGGAAACTTCTAAGCAGGCATTTGTAGGCAACATTCAAGAGCTGCTTCAGGTGAAAGGAATCAGGTTTGAAGAGCAACGGTTAGCACATTTTTTAGATCAGATAGATCATTGTTGCCCATGGTTCCAAGAAAAAAGAACTTTAGATGAGAGAACCTGGGAAAAAATTGGAAAAGCGTTAAGAGCCACCAAGGCAGGAACTACTACTCTCTGCCTTTGGATGCTTATTAAGGATGCTATTGATGAAAATATCTCGCAGGCATCAGATAGTATACAGGGAGATCTTGAGGAATCTCAAGAAGGATGCCCACCAGAGAGGACTCCGTCAGAAAAGTGTCCTCTTAACCCTAAATTAGAAAGATATAAAGATAGTACTAGTGAGCTAACATTAAAAAAGAAAGCTCATCTAGAGGAAGTAGCTGCCAAATATGATGGTGAGGATTGGCCTCCCATTGCGCCTTCTGCTCCGCCTATGGCCTCTACTATTCAAGATGATACCCAGATGGAAATACAGTTACATAAATTGGAGTTTGAAATCAAGCTGCAGAAATTGACTAATGAGCTACAGGAGCTGAAAAAGGTATCAAGTGCAGGAAGGAGCAATGATTCTGAGATGCTCCAGTCGCCGCTAGAAAGAGCTGTGAGTCAGGCTCACAGGGAAGGACAGGATACATCTGACGTGCCGGCCTTCCCTGTCATTGAGATCATGGATGAGCAGAATAGAATTAGACAATATCAGACCTTGGAGTTCAAGGTGATAAAGGAATTAAAAGCAGCCGTGTCACAGTATGGTCCTATGGCTCCCTTTACACAAGCTTTAATGGATACCGTGATGGAGTCAAATTTAACTCCACAAGATTGGAAGACTCTATGTAAGGCTACTTTTTCAGGAGGAGATTTTTTTACTTTGGACTTCTGAATGGCGTGGAGCTAGTAAGAGAACTGCTGGGGTAAATGCTCAGGCAGGTAACCCAGAGTGGGATACTGATATGCTAATGGGAGAAGGTCAGTATGAAGGTAATGCTAATCAGATCGGGTATCCCATTGGAGTGTATGCTCAGATTGCAATGGCTGCCCGCTGCGCATGGAATCAATTACCGACTAAGGGAGATCTCAGTGGAAATTTAACTAGCATTAGACAGGATCCTAATGAACTTTTTAAAGATTTTGTGGATAGACTACTGAAAACAGCCAATAGAATTCTTGGAGGTTCTCAGGCAGAAAATCCGCTTATCACACAGTTGGCTTATGAGAATGCTAATGCATGTAGCTGCAGGCGGCTACGGGTGGCGAACTGGTGACCTAAAAAAGATACTTAGGGATGGGTGGGGAAGACGACGAAAGGAAATATGGGACTAAGACAACATAGCTGTTCAAAGTCCAACTTTACTCAGGAGAAACAGGGGATATAAGCTTTGGGGGCATGACCCTCCCTCCCAAAGCTTCGAGTCTTCTCAGCAGGTCTCCAGCAGGCTGAATGATGTTGCCAAAACAGATTTCACAAAGGTGATACTTCCACAGGGTCTGCTACTCCACAGGAGATGGCGACTTTCACAGGAAACTGTAGCTCTTTTGAAATGCCAGAGGGGCTCTGACATCCCTGTCAGGTGGGAGGAGGTGTGGCTGGATTTCCTCAGCTCCATGTAGGTGAAATGCTGGCAGCTGAATTCTGCCTAGAGGCATTACAATGGCTCTCTACATCTCCTCCTTCTTTATTAGTTTAAGCAAGTGGATAGTAAATCTGTCCATGACGGCGGGCTGTTGACCAGGGGCGGGAGCAGAGGTCTAATTCCCCTCATGGAGAACAAATAATTGTTTCCACCTTTTAGATGGCTCTTGGTGTCTTTTGGAGGGGAGGGACAGAGCCTTAGGTTAGTGGGACATCTCCACAGAGTGCATGGTGGTCAGAAGACCGACACCAACCGCTTTGCAAATCAGACTTGCTCCCCAGAGACTCAGAATCAGATACTTAAATCCTCTCTGTGCAATGCTTCGCTGTACACCCCCTGATGCCCATGTCAGCTCATAAGCAGACACACATAGATCTGAGTTCTATGTGGCTCCATGAAGGAGATCCACTTATCTATAGGTTTTGATGCCGGAGTCATGTAATTGCCAAATGCCTTACTAGTCTTTAACAGACAGCCTGTTTTCAATTCAGGTGAGCCTGGATGGAAACAATCTGCTTAAAATACAACGCAAAGAGTTAAGCAAGACACAATATTCAGTTGCAAATTAGCTTGTCTTTGGAAGGTCCCAGGAATTCAAATGTAAATGAGTAGCTCACAAAGCTAAACTTCCCAGTATGAGGGATGCAACTTTGAAAATCAAAGGAGACTTTTTTTTTTTTTGAATAGTTAACTATTACTTACTGGAAGACACAAGATCTGTGTCTAGTTGACGAACTAACCTCTCTGGCAATCACCTGGCGCTGTCTTCTTGTGCAAAAATGCATACTGAGCCTATTCCCCAGATTAGAACAGGGTCTGGGTCTTTCCAAGTATTAGTTAAGGGGTCTCTCCACTTAACCATAGCATATGAATTAGAAGTGGTTGGGTGCCAGTGTCACTCTGCAGCAGAATGGCTTTTAACGTCAGTTTGCAAGAAATTTAAAACAAATAAGACAAAGGCGAGATGTGCTTTTGGTGATCTTGAAGGGTATAATTCTCCCTTCTTTGTTTTAAAAAGCCAATTTTTGATAGCGCGATGCACACGTTCAACAATTCCTTGGCCCATTGGGTTATAAGGAATTCCAGTTTTATGTTTAATACCAAATTCTTTACAGAATAATAAAAGTTGTTGCCTGTATAAGCTGGCCCATTATCTGTCTTAATGACTTTAGGCAATCCCATAGTATTAAAAGCTTGTAAGCAATGATCAATTACATTTCTTGAAGCCTCTCCCATATGTAGGGAAGCAAAAAGGAATCCTGAACACGTATCAATACAAACATGAATAAACTTTAATTTTCCAAATTCTGCATAGTGAGTTATATCCATTTGCCAAATATGATTGGGCATAAGGCCACGTGGGTTAACTCCTAAATGAGGAACTGGGGACAAGGTAAGGCAATTAGGACACTGTTTCACAATCATTCTTGCTTGCTCCTTCGTGATCTTATGTTGGAGACTTAAGGTGTGGCTAGAAAGATGGAATTTATTATGATCTCTTCTAACCAATTCAACAGGATCTTAGATTAAAACTTCTCCTATAAGAGCTCTGTCAATACAATCATTTCCTGCAACTAAAGGTCTGGGAAGACCAGAGTGAGCTCATATATGGCAAATATAAAAGGGATTTTTTTCTAACAAGAATGAACTTTTGTAATTGTGAAAATAAAGATCCTGCTGGTGTATTAAAATTAAATGTGCCACACGACTCCAATAAAGGAATGGACGCAGCAATGTACCAACTATCGGTAAAAAGATTAAAAGCACAATTTACAGATTGAAACACATTTAATTTCTCTTACTTCTTTCTCAACCTGCTTATCCTTTGAGTATAGGAAGGCTTCTGACTTGCTTGAGTTGATTTTATATACGGCCACTTTGCTGAAGTCATTTATCAGCTGTAGGAGTTCTCTGGTGGAGTTCTTTGGGTCGCTTAAGTATACTATCATATCGTCTGCAAATAGTGATAGTTTGACTTCTTCCTTTCCAATTTGTATCCCTTTGACCTCTTTTTGTTGTCTAATTGCTCTAGCTAGAACTTCAAGTACTATATTGAAAAGATATGGAGAGAGAGGGCAGCCTTGTCTAGTCCCTGATTTTAGTGGGATTGCTTCAAGTTTCTCTCCATTTAGATTGATGCTGGCTATCGGTTTGCTGTAAATTGCTTTTACTATGTTTAGATATGGGCCTTGAATTCCTGATCTTTCCAAGACCTTTAGCATGAAAGGATGCTGAATTTTGTCAAATGCTTTCTCAGCATCTAATGAGATAACCATGTGGTTTTTTTCTTTGAGATTGTTTATGTAGTGGATTACATTGATGGATTTCCTTATATTGAACCATCCCTGCATCCCTGGGATGAAGCCTACTTGATCGTGGTGAATAATACCCTTCACGATAGCCACAAACCATATTAAGTATCTTGGCGTGACTCTAACCAAACAAGTGAAAGATCTGTATGACAAGAACTTCAAGTCTCTGAAGAAAGAAATTGAAGAAGACCTCAGAAGATGGAAAAATCTGCCATGCTCATGGATTGGCAGGATTAATATAGAAAAAATGAGCATCTTACCAAAAGTAATACACAGATTCAATGCAATCCCCATCAAAATCCCAACTCAATTCTTCATAGAGTTAGAAAGAACAATTCAAAAATTCATCTGGAATAACAGAAAACCCAGAATAGCTAAAACTATTCTCAAGAGTAAAAGAACCTCTGGGGGAATCAGTATCCCGGACCTCAAGCTGTACTACAGAGCAATAGTGTTAAAAACTGCATGGTATTGGTACAGTAACAGACATGTAGATCAATGGAACAGAATTGAAGACCCAGAAATGAATCCACACTCCTATGGTCACTTGATCTTTGACAAAGGAGCTAAAACCATCCAGTGGAAAAAAGATAGCCTTTTCAACAAATGGTGCTGGCTCAGCTGGAGGTCAACATGCAGAAGAATGCAAATTGACCCATCCTTATCTCCTTGCACTAAGCTCAATTCTAAGTGGATCAAAGATCTCCACATAAAACCAGACACACTGAAACTAATAGAAGGGAAACTAGGGAAGAACCTTGAACATATGGGCACAGGGGAGAATTTCCTGAACAGAACTCCAATAGCTTATGCTCTAAGATCAAGAATAGACAAATGGGACCTCATTAAATTACAAAAAGTTTTTGCAAGGCAAAAGACACTGTCAAAAAGACAAAGCGGCAACCAAATAACTGGGAAATGATCTTTACCAACCTTACATCCGACAGAGGGCTAATATCCAAGATATACAAAGAACTCAAGAAGTTAAACTCCAGAGAGGCAAGTAACCCTATTAAAAAATGGGGTACAGAGCTAAACAAAGAGTTCTCACCTGAAGAATATCTAATGGCTGAGAAGCACCTAAAGAGATGTTCATCATCCTTAGTCATTAGGGAAATTCAAATCAAAACAACCCTGAGATTCCATCTCACACCAGTCAGGATGGCTAAGATCAAAAACACAGGAGACAGCAGTTGTTGGCGAGGATGTGGAGAAAGAGGAACACTCCTCCACTGCTGGTGGAATTGCAGGATGGTACAACCACTCTGGAAAGCAGTCTGGCGGTTCCTCAGAAAACTGGGCATGACACTCCCAGAGGATCCGGCTATACCACTCCTGGGCATATACCCAGAGACTTTACCCACATGCAATAAGGACACATGCTCCACTATGTTCATAGCAGCCTTATTTATAATAGCCAGAAGCTGGAAAGAACCCAGATGTCCCTCAACGGAGGAATGGATTCAGAAGATGTGGTATATCTACATAATGGAATACTACTCTGCAATTAAAAACAATGAATTCACGAAATTCCTAGGCAAATGGTCAGATCTTGAAAATATCATCCTTAGTGAGGTAACCCAATCACAAAAGAACACACATGGTATGCAGTCACTGATAAGGGGATATTGACCCAGAATCTCGGAATACCCTAGACACAATCCGCATATCAATAGATTTCTAAGAAGATGGAAGGAGAGACCCCTGGTCCTGGAAAGACTGGATGTAGGGGAACGCCAGGACAGAGAATCGAGAGGGGGTTGAATGGAGAAATGGCAGAGGGAAGGGGGCTTATGGGACTTTTGGGGAGGGAGGAAACGGGAAAGGGGAAATGATTTGGAATGTAAATTAAAAAAAATAAAATAAAATAAATAAATAAAAAAAGAAACACATTTAATACTGCTGTCAATTCTACTAACTGAGCTGAGAGCCCAGGTGTCTCTATGACCACCTGTTGATTATTCATGATGTATCCTGCTCTTCCTTTGGAGGAGCCGTCCGTGAAAATCATGAGAGCATTATGCAACGGCTGTAAAGATGTCATATTAGGAAATACAACCTTATGCACATTTAAAAACTTTATCAACTTATCTTGAGGATAATGGTTATCTATAATTCCTCCAAATCCTATTTGAGCAGTCTGTACTACGCTGCTTCAGCCAAGCATCTTGATCTACATTAAAAGGCTGAACAATGATATCTGGTTCTTTGCCAAAATAAGTTACCGCCTGCTTTCTCCCAAGTATAATCATCTGGGCTACTGCCTCATAATAAGGTAGGATACTACGTTTAGGTGACACTCTCAAGTGAATCCACATAAGTGGAGCCTTTTGCCACAATAATCCTGTAGGCGCATGAGTTGTATTAAAAATCAACAGATGTAAAGGCAATGAATAATCTATATAGGTAACAAATTGATTTTCAATAGCTTTTTTCTACCTGCTGTAAGGCCTGCAGCCTTTCTGGGGTTAAAGATCTAGGGGATGTAGGATCAGCATCCCCTTTTAGAATATCAAATAAAGGTCTTAATTCTCCTGTAGTAAGCTTTAAATAAGGGCGAAGCCAATTAATATCACCTAACAACTTTTGAAAATCATTTAAGGTCTTTAAATTGTCTCTGCGAATAATTTTCTTCTGGGGAAAAAACAGCTTGATCTGTAAGTCTGAAACCCAAATAATTATAAGGGTCTTGGGTTTGTACCTTTTTTGGAACTATTTGCAGTCTGTTTTCAGCTAAAGCCTGTTGTAAATCTTTATAACACAAGAGCACATCTTGAGGATTTCTACCTGAAATCAAAATATCATCTGTGTAATGGACAACATAAAGCTCTGGCCACTGCTGTCTCACAGGCTGAATGGCCTGTGCTACAAACTTTTGACATAAGGTGGGACTGTTGGCCATGCCCTAAGGAAGGACTGCCCGTAGGTATCGTTTCATAGGTTCCATGAAGTTAATGGAAAGAACACTAAAAGCAAATCTTTTACAATCCTCAGGGTGCAAAGGAATAGTAAAGAAGCAATCTTTCAAATCTATAACTATTTTATAATATCCTTTAGGAATAGCCATGGGAGATGGAAGTCCAGTTTGCAAAGCTCCCATAGGTACCATGATTTCATTAACCTTTCTTAGATCTTGTAACTATCTCCATTTACCAGATTTCTTTTTGATAACAAATATTGGTGTATTCCACGGTGACTGAGATTCTCTTAGATGTCCTGCCTCTAGTTGCTCCTGCACTAGCAACAAGGCGGCTTCTATTTTTTCTTTAGATAATGACCACTGATCTACCCAGACTGGACTATTATTAAGTCATTGAATTTTATCAGCATGGGGTGTAGGCGAGATAGCGGCCACTACCGAAAATTCCCCAAACTTCTAGTATTAATATTAGGCATGGGACCTTCAAACATTTTAATGCCTTGCTTTTTTTTCCCTAGCCCCTGACCAGGCAAAAATCCTTGTTCCAGCATCGGCTTAGTGACTACCGAATTAGGACTACACATTATAAGTCCCATTTGTAACAAAAGATCTCTTCCCCAAAGGGTACTAGGCAAGTTTGGCATAACATAAGGCTGAATTCGTCCTGAATTACCCTCTTCATCTTTCCCGGTTAAGAGTTTAGCACTTTGTTTTGGATTATTGGCATAACCAATCCCTTGGAGATGAGTGAGTGTTTCTGACAAGGGCAAAGCTGATGGCCAATCTTGTCCTCTAATAATTGTCACATCAACGCTTTTTCCATCAATTGTTAATTTAAGGTTAGGTCTTTTATTAGTGATAGATTGAACCCAATACACACCAGAGGAACCAAAGCCACTCTGTCCTCTCTTATCTTTAACAAATATGTTCCTACCAACAGTGTGTATGAGCTCTCTTCCTCAAGTGCCCACCAGAATTTTCGATTGCTTGTTTTTTGGATGAGAAGGACTTGTTAAATGTCGATGAGAGGTGAAAGAAACACCGAAAACTCCATGTAAGAGTCATTCTCGGATTCCTAACACCAAGCTGACTGACTAAGCTTAACCATGACATCCTTGCGGTTTCACCTGTTTTCACTTGGAAGATACTCACTATGGAATCACTAAGTGGTCTCATTTTCCAAAAATATCTGGAAACCAATAAACATTGCCTGACTATTTTAAGAGCAAAATTTCCTACATTTAAAAGTAGTCCCTGGAACTTCCATTCATTTTGAGAAAACTAGTTTTATGATTTACCAAAAACGTTTGACAAGCCATCCTCAGGCTCATGTGTATGTGACTTCCAAACTATTTTAGTGGTGGTATTCATGTATAAAGGCAGATGTGTTCACACAAGCACATCCAAAATTCTAGTTCAGGATACAATAAGCACCATGTGGTGCTTGGAAGATTCTGAAAGAATACACTTTGGACTCTTCTTTATATGCATGATGACATCCAATCGAGTATCTCTTATTTGTTAGAATCGCCATTTATTAGACTTTATTGATTGACACCTCAGTAAGAGCCAGCTTCTGGAGTCCAGACTCACTGCTGTTTATTTTAATACAAAGCAATAACCTAAACTCATGAAAATTATTTCAAAATGAAACAAATCCCAATGCCCATATTTATTCTGCTCCATATAGGAAACACAAAAGTACATGGTGTTGGCTCAAGACATTTCTCTGTGTCCCTCTGTTCACTCCATGCTTTAACTGTCAGAGACAATAAAAGATGCTTCCATGTCAATGTTCTGAGTCTCCTTTGGTGGAGTTTATGAAATAGAAATGAATACATGCCACCCTCAAAGATAGTGGTAATCAGGGTAATTACTCTGGTGGTACATTCTGCTTCTTTCCAGTCATAGAAGTCCAGCAGCTTCTAATATGATTTGACAATGCTGTCCCTCTAGAGATGGCTTACTATCATTACTTTAAAACTTTTGTTATTTCCTTTTTTTAAATTTTTTTATTAGGTATATTCTTTATTTACATTTCAAATGATTTCCCTCTTATTGGTTCCCCCCTCCCCAAAAGTCCCATTTGCCCTCTTCCCTCCCCCTGCTCCTCAACCAACCCACTCCCACCTCCCCTTCCTGGTATTCCCCTATTCTGCCACATTGAGCCCTTCCAGGACTAGGCGCCTCTCCTTCCTTCTTCTTGGTATCCTTTGAAATGTGAGTTGTTCCTTGGGTATTCCAAGCTTCTGGGCTAATATCCGCTTATTAATATCATGTGTGATTTTTTGTGAATGGGTCATCTCACTCAGGATGAAATTTTCCAGTTTCACCCACTTGCCTAAGAATTTCATGAATTCATTGTTTTTAATAGCTGAGTAGTATTCCATTGTGTAAATATACCACATTTTCTGTATCCATTCTTCCGTTGAGGGACATCTGGGATCTTTCCAGCTTCTGGATATTATAAATAAGGCCCAAACACACAGTTTTGGCTACAAAATACTGTATCTGATTTTTAAGGATGTATACCATACAGTAGTTAGCCGCTCAATGCAAAACCAGTAGATGCTGCATATAAAATACACTTAAGAAAGTAGTTGGGTTGCTGGGTTTCAAAATAAAACTTGCTGAATAACAAAGACTTCCTAGACACAGATATTGAGCATGATGACTCACTGTCCCAATGTGGAAAGTCACATGAAAGGCAGTAACTAAAGGGGGAGACTCAGGACTAGGGAGCTTTTTCCATACTCAGGCAAGAAATTTGTTGAAATCATAATGTACAAGTTTTAATTTATGCAAAGATTTCTTTAGGAGGACATAACTAGTCATGTAATAAATTGAGATAATTATTAATGGGTCTGGCAACTTTCCTTAAGGGCCACATCAAGGGATTTGAAATATCTGTTAGAGTCACTTAAGCATTTGCATAAAATTAATTTATCTGTACATCATGTCTTTGTAGTTAGAAAATCCATCTGGGAAGACATTTTCTTAGTGCCATTTTGATCTTGTCAGTTGCCAGGTGCTTTCCATCAGCTCGAAACCTGCAGGTCACTATGTGAAACTTCACAATGAAGAAGCTGCTTCCCAATTTTCTAAGAAAACTCCAGATTGATTTCCAGAGTGGATGTACCAGTTTGTGCACACACACACACACACACACACACACACACACACACACACACACACAAAACCTCCAGGCCAATGAGAAACTCCCTCTCTGTATACAAATAAACAAAGGCTATGGGGATATATATACTGTTATAGCTCTAATCTTGCAAGAGGCCAAGGGTTGAAGCTTCTGAATTAACAAGTCTAATAGGATATGCAACTCTTACAATCTATAAAACTTAGTCTGTAAAAAGAACAAGTAAATATAACAGGCATAATCCAGGTGCTCTGTAAAATGATATTTCAATGTAACTCTTCAGTATAAGCTTAGTCATGAAACTAAATCCAATATTCTCAATCTCTCTCTCTCTCTCTCTCTCTCTCTCTCTCTCTCTCTCTCTCTCTCTCTCTCTCTCTTTCCTCTTGCCCCCTTGCTTCTGCTCTCCCCATTCCCTTCCCCACCATGTGGTCATGGCTAGCCTCTACTTCCCTCTCTTTCTCTTTGTCTTTCTCTGCTGCTACTACTCTCTTAACTCCACACCCCCATGCCCTAAATAAACTTTATTCTACATTATACTGTTGGGTGTATGGTCCCTTAGTGGGAAGGGATGCCTTGGCATGGGCCCTCTGAGGCATACCCTTCCCCCACACCTCACTGCACCCCATAGAATATATTCTTAAGGCCCTCTATCTTTTATGATCGCAACAGTGCTGAGTACAGTCTTTGGCACCTCATCTTAAAGTGAGTTTAACAATAATTTCTAAGATTTTGAGGTTAAGGCTAAAGAGGCACCTATATTCTGCAATGAAATGTAAAGAAGAGAGTAGCTGTCTAAAGCAATTGTACTTATGCATTTAACACTGAACTCCGTGAAGATGGGAACTCAGTTCTCTGTTCAGCTTTCTATCCTTGCCTGAGCACTCCATAGGGCCATCTGAATCATTCACTTTCATGACTGATTGCATTACATAATGAGTAGAGAAAAAAATGGAGTAGTTGCCTATGCAATTGTGATGTGAAATTTGATCAAAATTATATATGTTATAACAATGGGGTTTAAAATGTATTTAAATGTCACATCCTTTCTGACTTTTTTTTTTAAAGTCAGGAACTCCTTTAATTTTTTTTTTAAGTTTAAATGACAACACAACCATAAAAGTTGATATATCACAAAACATATATAAACAAATGTCTTTGCAAGCAACATTGATTGGAAATAATAAAGTACTTGGTTGGTAGAAAAAAATGAACTCTAAATTATAAACAATAGTAGCTAAAGGTAATATTCAAAAAACAGTTTTATTTACTGTGACTCGATTTACTTGCCATTATCTATTGCTTATTTATTCAAGGTTGTAAATAATAGTTATAGAGATGTGTAAAAATGAAACTAAAAATATACAATTTTCAATTTCATATGTACTCAAAATATAAGTTTTGTCCAATATGGAATGTGCCTATATTTGTTTACATCAAGGCTCTAAAATCGGTTTTAAAATCGATGTTTTCTTTTGGTAAAAAAGAACTGACCCACCATGCAAGACCTGCTTGCTCAAAATGAGCATTTCAGGTGAGGTCTGCTTTTTCTGCTCAAAGTCTACTATGATTTCTTAGAGGTTGTATTGGTCTCATCGTGGAAAGAGCTTCCATGAAGAGTGATGCAGCATCTGGATGTGGGGTAGTCTGGGAAGTGGGAAGAAGGGATAAGAATGCACAAGCCCAAATCCTTATGAAGGATGACACTCAGTTGTTAAATTTTAAGGGGTATCCGATGGCTTTTTCCAGACAGTCAACTAATGAGCCATCAGAAAGAAAATCTTTCTCTACTTTTACAAATTTGATATAGATGGATTTGGGGGAAACTCCACGATCCACAATACAGTTCTAAGACAAAAACCCATTAATACCAACCTAATCTTTACTGAAGGTTTTGATATTTGCTTGGAAATATAAACAGGCTCTGATGCAGAATCCTGACTTCAGCAATTACCGAAGTAGTAGTAGATGATCCTGGTAGGCTCCACTTCCACCTGTACTGGGGCTTGTGCTGAGAGGGTTTCCAGGTCAACTGGGCTCTCTTTCCCTGCGTCCAGAGCAAGGCGCTCCACTTCTGGTGAGAGAAGGCTTTCGTCCTCATAGCCAGTGGCATAAAGGCTTGGGCTCTTAGGAATCCCTCCTGGCAATAAATACTGTGGCGGGGCTGCACTGGCCTCTGCCGCCGCCTGCCTGCCAGGGCATGTCATGGAAGTCAGCAGAGATGAAGGCACTCATCACTCTGTGGGGCAAAGAGCGGTTGGTGGAGGCGCGGTACCAGCAGCCGGATGGAGCCGGCAAGGTATGGAGCAGCAAGGCCCCTGGGCTGGCCATGTATGAGCGCATGTCCCAGGCCCTGGACAAGCTGAGCTACGAGCGAAGCCAGTCCCAGTGCCAGGAGCACATCTAGTGCTGATCCAGGAGCTGGAGTCAGATGGCAGCACTATGGAGGACTATTCACAAGAGGACTGGGGAAACCACAGTCAGGATCTCCATGACTATCCAACAGATCAGGAATTGGATGAAATGCCAGTTTCAAAGAGAACATTAAAAATAAAACAAGAGTCTTCTGAAGAGACACAGAAGCAAGACACCATGCAGAATATTGTACAGATTTTGGAGTTGGTGCAGTTGAAATGGGAAATGTTTCAGAGCTGGAGAGACTTTTCAAGTCTCCATCTTTCCAATAAATTGGCCATTTTTGGAATTGGCTATAACACCCGCTAGAAAGAGGATACCATTGTGCTGAGATCAGCTCCCAGGTGCCCTTTGGCAAGCATCTTCGGGAGTACTTCAACTCTAAGAAGCTTGAGGGACGAATCATTATGACCCGGGTGCAAAAAATTAACTGGAAAAATGTTTACTACAAGTTTTAGAGATCACCATCAGTGAATCAAGGTGCCTAGAGCTGCACATGGAGATTGACTAGATACCCATTGCCCACTCGAAGCCAACTGGGGGCAATGTTGTGCATATTTATTGCCTTTCTGACTTTTTAACCTCCCTTAAAGCTAGTTTCATACACCTAGCACATGATACAATATACACATAATGATTGACAATATAAACCTCTACACCACCTTCCCATTCCATATTGACAAAATACCAATTGCTAATCCTTAGAATTTATCATTATTACCTTATTTAGTTAGTTTAGACAGGATTATCTGACGGCCATGAAGTACAGAGCGTCCTCGACTGTCACCAATGACCTTGGGATCCCTCACAGTATCACAGCAGAGAAAAAAGAGGGGTCTTGACACAGAGAGGAAAGGGCAACATGAGTCCACGGTCACAGTTGATGAGGCCACAAGCCTAGGAATGTCAATCAAATGCTGGGTAAGGAAGAAACAGTTTCTTTCCTAAACCCTCCTAAATAATCACAGTCTTACTGACATCTTGACTTATGCCTAAAAATGTTATCAGATATAGACCCTCTATTACCACAAAACAATAGACCTCTGTCATTTAAAAAAAATGCTTACAATGATTTTTCTTGGAATAGATTACACAGGACATAAATATTAGTTAATTGGTTAATTAATTAAAGATCCAATGTTTAATGGATGAACGATAATTTTTTTTTTAAATCAAGCAAAAAAGAACCAAAATTTAACATCTGAGCTAGGGAAATGGCATACCAGTAATGTACTCAATCAACATGTCCTAGGCCCGGGTTCTAATTCTCACTTCTACCTCATAAACATCCTAAGTGCTTTGCATGCACTACCTTGCTATGTCTTCAATTGAGAGCTTTCTTAGCCCTCAATGAAAGGTAAAGGCATGAGAACAGATGCATGTGTAAAATGCACAGTAAGCTGACTCTTTCACAGCTTGCAGGGATATGGTAAGGATTCAAACTAAATCATGAGTATTCAAGCTCTGACAGGGCCACGGCAGGTTCATGACGATTCTTGTAAGATCCATTTTAATGTCCCGTGCTCCTGTGCAGAGGAAACAGACACTGGAAAACTCAGTGAAGGAACTGTAACTCTTATTCTTTCTTTCCTGAGGAATAAAAATGGCTTTGTAAAACCCAGGCTGTTAACTACTAAACATTGAACATAATGATTTTTTAAAAATATAGATTTTTCAGAGTGCCTTCTGCAATTCTGTGTGCTATGTTAAGGAGTGCGCACCTCAAAGGACTGACACTCTGGAAATATTTTATTCCTTTCTTTTTCAGAAGAAAGTAGATGGAGAATAAAGGAGGCAACGCCAATAAATTTCAAAATATGCCACAAAACAAATATTTTGTTGCTAAGACAATCCACAAAAATGCACACTTTCTCTTTATGTCTTACACGCACACACTAAACAAAGCAATGTCTGGCCCCATATTCTGAGAAGCCACCTGGAACCAACACAGACAGAACACCCTACATTCCACCATAACAATAGGTCTAATGGCTACCAGACACACCAAGATCAGTTATCTCCTGGGATGGGACACATGACTACTTGAACTGTACACCATTTCAAAGCTCTCATTAAAATACCTTCTAATGAATGCCAAACACTCATTTTGGTTGTTGTTTTCATGGATGAATATGGGTTAACTGGCCCTTTGCATGCCATATGCAGTGAAACATTAGCAGCACAGTTGTAAAGCAATATGAGTAAGTGGCAAAGACATTTCTCTATTCTAGTACTATGTGAGGTACCCTTGCATTCATAAGACAGGAATGCAATACTATTTATAACACATTCCCAATATAGGCAAATACTAGAAGCATTTCCAAAGTATCTGAATATGAAAAAAAATACACTCAAAGTTGAAGAGGGGCTTTGCAGAGGAATTTGACTCATGTATGTCATTAGGGGCCTTTCTCTCACTACAATTTTCTTTCATGTTAAGGACAGAATGAGTAACCAATGGGAAAAACATCAGATTGTGCTTCTGTGACAAAATATGATTGGTAGTGGTGAATACAGTAGCTAACACCCATTTTTGACAGTTCTAAGGCTGAGAGTCAAAGACCAATGTGCTAGAGATTTAGTGACAGCCACAAGAACTCCTGAAGTGTATTCATCCTCTTACTGTGACCTCTCAATGTAGAGGAAGACAAGACTCTGATCTCTTCCCCATCACATAGTCACTAATTTCATGATAGGGACTCCATCTTTACGACCCCTCCTACCGTTCTTTCCAAAGACTGTACCTCTAAATTCCTACATCTAAGAAGTTAATCACCCTGACTGGTGTGAGATGGAATCTCAGGGTTGTTTTGATTTGCATTTCCCTAATGACTAAGGATGATGAACATCTCTTTAGGTGCTTCTCAGCCATTAGATATTCTTCAGGTGAGAACTCTTTGTGTAGCTCTGTACCCCATTTTTTAATAGGGTTACTTGCCTCTCTGGAGTTTAACTTCTTGAGTTCTTTGTATATCTTGGATATTAGCCCTCTGTCGGATGTAAGGTTGGTAAAGATCATTTCCCAGTTAGTTGGTTGCCGCTTTGTCTTTTTGACGGTGTCTTTTGCCTTGCAAAAACTTTGTAATTTAATGAGGTCCCATTTGTCTATTCTTGATCTTAGAGTATAAGCTATTGGAGTTCTGTTCAGGAAATTCTCCCCTGTGCCCATATGTTCAAGGTTCTTCCCTAGTTTCCCTTCTATTAGTTTCAGTGTGTCTGGTTTTATGTGGAGATCTTTGATCCACTTAGAATTGAGCTTAGTGCAAGGAGATAAGGATGGGTCAATTTGCATTCTTCTGCATGTTGACCTCCAGCTGAGCCAGCACCATTTGTTGAAAAGGCTATCTTTTTTCCACTGGATGGTTTTAGCTCCTTTGTCAAAGATCAAGTGACCATAGGAGTGTGGATTCATTTCTGGGTCTTCAATTCTGTTCCATTGATCTACAAATCAAAACAACCCTGAGATTCCATCTCACACCAGTCAGGATGGCTAAGATCAAAAACACAGGAGACAGCAGTTGTTGGCGAGGATGTGGAGAAAGAGGAACACTCCTCCACTGCTGGTGGAATTGCAGGCTGGTACAACCACTCTGGAAAGCAGTCTGGCGGCTCCTCAGAAAACTGGGCATGACACTTCCGGAGGATCCGGCTATACCACTCCTGGGCATATACCCAGAGACTTTACCTGCATGCAATAAGGACACATGCTCCACTATATTCATAGCAGCCTTATTTATAATAGCCAGAAGCTGGAAAGAACCCAGATGTCCCTCAACGGAGGAATGGATTCAGAAGATGTGGTATATTTACACAATGGAATACTACTCTGCAATTAAAAACAATGAATTCACGAAATTCCTAGGCAAATGGTCAGAACTTGAAAATATCATCCTTAGTGAGGTAACCCAATCACAAAAGATCACACATGGTATGAAGTCACTGATAAGGGGATATTGACCCAGAATCTCAGAATACCCTAGACACAATCAGCATATCAATAGATTTCTAAAAAGATGGAAGGAGAGACCCCTGGTCCTGGAAAGACTGGATGTAGGGGAACGCCAGGACAGAGTAATGAGAGGGGTTTGAACGGAGAAAAGAGGGAGGGAAGGGGGCTTATGGGACTTTCGGGGAGGGAGGAAACGGGAAAGGGGAAGTGATTTGGAATGTAAATTAAAAAAATAAAATAAAATAAAATTAAAAAAAAAAAAGAAGTTAATCACGACTTTCAGGAAAACTCATTGTTCAATCTACCACAAGGAGCTATCACTAATTTTATCAGGCACTAAAAGATATGACTAAATAATTTTCTAATGTACTGAAAAATGTAAAGGTTCTCCAGTGTGTTATCTACTTGTTTAAAAAATAAATTACACTCATAAATTTTGTACACATACTCTCCAAAATCTTTTAAAGTGCTATTTAAATGATTTTCATTTAACCTGAAGCTTTTATTTTATTCAAACTTTCACTTTAGGGTACTTATTAGAAAACCAAGTGCAATCTACCTTCAGTTTTAAGGACTTTTAAACACTCAAACTTGCATATACCTTTGCAATATTAGTTTCTTTAACCTCTGATGTCAATATAACTCACACCTCACAAAGTTTAGATTACCTTCCAGAGATCTGCTTGTTAAAATTACCACATAATATCTATAAAGACCTTGGTCCTATAATAGTAATATGGAGCTAAATCATCTTTACAGCACAGTAAAGAAGGCATCTGTGAATAGCTGGTGAGCAGCTCAATGTACAGAAGTACAGGGATCTGAAAGCAAGAAATTAATTTTCTTTTAAGAAACCAAAAAGAAGAGAGACATACAAACATAACTCAACTTCTAATAACAAAAAAACAAAACAAAACAGGAAGCAACAGTCACTTCTCCTTAATATCTGGCGGAATCACCATCCCTGACTTCAAGCTCTACTACAGACCAAGAGTGAAAAAAAAAAACTCTATGTTATTGGTACAGAGACAGGCAGGCAGACCAAAGGAATAGAATTGAAGACCCAGAAATTAACCCACACACCTATGGTCACTTGATTTTTAACAAAGGAACTAAAACCATCCAGTGGAAAAAAAAGACAGCATTTTCAACAAATGGTGCTGGGTCAACTAGCAGTCAACTTGTAGAAGGATGCAAATTGATACATTCTTATCTCCTTGTGCAAAGGCTCAAGTCCAAGTGGATAAAGGACTTCCACATAAAACCAGATACACTGAATCTAATAGAAGAGAAAGTGGGGAAGAACCTGGAGCACATGGGCGCAGGGGGAAATTTCCTGAACAGAACACCAATAGCTTATGCTCTAAGGTCAAGAATTGACAAATGGGACCTCATAAAATTGCAAAGCTTTTGTAAGGCAAAGGACACTGTCAATAGGACAAAAGGGCAACCAACAGATTGGGAAAAGATCTTTACCAATCCTTTATCTGATAGAGGGCTAATATCCAACATATACAAAGAACTCAAGAAGTTAGACTCCAGAGAACCAAATAACCCTATTAAAAATGGGGTACAGTGCTAAGCAAAGAATTCTCAACTGAGGAATACTGGAATGCTGAGAAACACCCAAAGAAATGCTCAACATCCTTAATCATCTGAAAAATGCAAATCAAAACAACCCTGAGATTCCATCTCACACTAGTCAGAATGGCCAAGATCAAAAACTCAGTGGATTGCAAATGCTAAAGAGGATGGTGAGAAAAAGGAATATTTCTCCATTGCTGGTGAGATTGCAAGCTGGTAAAACCACTCTGGAAAACAGTTTGAAAGTTCCTAGGAAAATTGGACATGAAGACCCAGCTATACCACTCCTGGGCATATACTGAGAAGATGCTTCAACATGTAATAAGGGCACATGCTCCTAGCTATGCTCATAGCAGCCTCATTTATAATGGCCAGAAGCTGGAAAAAACCCAGATGTCCCTCAACAGAGGAATGGATTCAGAAAATGTGGTACATATTCACAATGGAGTACTGCTCAGCTATTAAACACAATAAATTCATGAAATTCTTAGACAAATAGATGGAGCTAGAAACTATCATCCTGAGTGAGGTAACCCAATCACAAAAGAAAGCACACAGTGTGCACTCTCTGATAAGTGGATATTAGCCCAAAAGCTCAGAATACCCAAGATACAACTCACAGACCATGTGAAGCTTAAGATGGAGGAAGATAAAAGTGTGAATACTCTGATCCTTATTGGAAAATGGATCAAAACACCCATGACTCACAGCCAACTAATAGAATGAGCATAGGGTCACCAATGGAGCAGCTAGAGAGAGGACCCAAGGAGCTGAAGAGGCTTGCAGCCCTGAAGGAGGAAAAATAATATGTACCAACCAGTACCCCCAGAGATAAACCACCAACCAAAGAGTACACATGGAGGGACCCATGGCTCCGGCTACATATGTAGCAGAAGATGGCCATTTCAGACATCAATGAAGGGAGAGTTCATTGGTCCTGTGAAGGCTCGATTCCCCAGAATAGGGGAATGCAAGTCAGGAAATTGGGGAGAGGTGTTGAGCAGGGGGAGGGGAGTTGAAATGGGGGGTTTTCAGAGGGGTAACACAGAAAGGGGATACCATTTTGAATGTAAATAAAGCAAATATCTAATAAAAAATAAAAGGAATCCCCAGAAACCAATATAAATGAGTGGGTATGGTTCAACCACAGTGCAATGGAGTGAGGCAAACCCAGGCAGAACTCCAGAGTTTGCTAGCCCCAATGTAACACTTAGTTTAGTGAGAGACCCTATCTAAAGGGAATAAAGCTGAGAGTGATGGAGCAGAACACAGAATATCCTCCAACCTCTGCACAAGCACAGACATGCATACATACTCACTCAAGTATGCACACTTGTATGCACACACACAAACACACACACACACCACACAAATTAACTATTGCAATGTTAAGAACTTAACTATTTACAAGACTCTCATTGTCATAAAATATTTTGCACTTTGACAATTAATAGTTTACTACTGGCTTAAAGTTGAGTACATTTAGTTATTTGTACCTATGGCATCTGTGCCAAAACATACCTGTAGGCCAGTCATCACTACTCTCTTCTTGCTGTATGCCTCTGATAAACTTATACATATTCAGAAATACATTGTTTACAGTAGACAAAACAGGAGTTTTAGGACTCTGACTGTATTGATGAAAGACAAACAAAATATCTGTTTCACACATTGCTCTTACTGGAAGCACCACAATCAACCCTAAATGAAGTGAAAGATCACAGTAATAACCTGAGTTTAATGAGACAGAGAAATTTAGCTTTGCTTTAAAACAATATACCTTGGGAGCACAACAATGCACAGCATATCATCTTTAATTTCTCAAGATTACCAAATTCTAGTTAGGGAAGATGCTTCAGGGGGTAAACGTGTTTTCTCACTACCAAGTCTGACTACCTGAATTCAGTTCCTGGAACCCACATTGTATGAAGAAAAAATTAACTCCTGCAAGTTGCCCTCTGGCCTCAATATTTAGGCTTGTACACATACTCCTACCCAATCATATGAATATATCTGATAAATAAATAAAAAATTATATGAACAAAAAGAGACTATTCCACAAATTTAGAAAGCTGTTCCCACATTGGGAGTATTAATGACATTAGTGTCTCAAAAGGTTTGTCTAGTTTTTATTTGGTAATTACATAAGAACTTACCTATAGTGAATTTATATTGCTGGAGACTCCAAGAAGATGAAGAATGGCATGTACTTGGGCAGCTGCATACATTTTACAATGTTACACAGGCTTTAAATTAGATTTCAAATAGAATACATCCTTAGCAGAAGTGGCTGTCATTACTATAAATGGAAACTGCTTTGTTGGGTGGCAGTCATTTTTCATTATTGAATATTTGCGGCACCTGCTAAAGAGTAAATCACAGCAGGAGGAGTAATTGTTTTGAAAATACCATGGAAAATTAAAAGGAAATTTTGAAACAAGAGGCTCATATCTTATAATAGAAATCTAGCATCCTATAGGACTTGAGTTTTAATTACAGGTAGGTTAAAAAGTGTCTGCAAAGACCTGAGGAAAAGTCTACAACCACAAAAACAAAACAGAACAAAAAAAAATGAGTTGGTGCCAATCACAGCATTAAGGGCTATACTGCAGTGCTATTGGTTTGTAATAAGGGAACTCAAGTAATGCTATTTTGCTGAACGGCAGAACTCAGCAGTCAGAGTCTTCCCTGGAGAAGTGTTACACACAATTTTCTGCCAACCCAAGCTTCTGTCCCACATCAGGTTACCTTAAACAACTTATGAAGTTATGTGACTCCGTGTGTGTGTGTGTGTGTGTGTGTGTGTGTGTGTGTGTGCATACAAGTGTGCATATTTGAGTGAGTATGTATGCATGTCTGTGCTTGTGCAGAGGTTGGAGGATATTCTGTGTTCTGCTCCATCACTCTCAGCTTTATTCCCTTGAGATAGGGTCTCTCACTGAACTAAGTGCTGTATCAGCATCAGCCAATGAATGCATTCTTTGAAATAAAGCCTCGAGAGATTTTATTGTGGTTGATGAAACTGCCTTTGGATTCTAGCAACCTTGCGTTCCAAAGCACTGACTTTCCCCATTTTCACATCTCCTAGCCCTCTTATGCTCAATAGTATGACAATATAATTGGCTCTGAAAAAGATGTGCAGTGGGTAAGACAACAATGTCGGATGTGTCACTACTGAGTGAGTCAAAGTCCCCATTTTCAGTTCTAGTTGTGGCTCAGATGTCTTTCCCCTAAAACATCTTCTAACACTTCATTTACTTCCTTCTGAAAATTGTACATTAACTCAAGATGTTTGCCCATTCTGAGGTCTAATTTTTAGCTTCACAAATTCCATGTTTTACTTAATTTCTGAGGAACATCTGGGGATACATATAAAGAAATCATGGCAAACCCCAGAAATGCTGTGCTGTTTCCCTCTGTGAATTAAAGTGACACACAGAGACAGATTTTGAGATGCAACTGTGCGACATGAGTTACCCAGCACAGGTCAAAGAGACCTTCAGTAAACCAGGGGACATGGACCTCTCACATGGTGAACCAAAATCGAGTGTATAGATACATCAAAGGCAGTTTCATAGACAAAATAGCAAATAACCCTTGTTTCCCAGAGAAATCTCCGTACATCAAGGTGGAAATGTCAGAAAACGGTGATAGGTCTGTGTGTAAACTTCAGTATCTCCCATCTTTCCAGTGGTTCTGGGTCCCATCATTTGGAAACTCAAATGTCTGAGAATCTTGCCTTCCTTATGCAAAATCAAAACCTCTCCCCACCCCCAGGCAAACACAGATACACAAGATACACGAATATCTTCTAGAAACACAAAATGCAAACAATATTAAATTTGTGTGTGTGTGTGTGTGTGTTGGAGGCAGAGGGTAATAGAGCATTTCACATTAGAAATTGTGTAACTTCACATTACACAATTGTGGAGGCTGTGTTATTCTCTGACCCCAACTACACACACAAGAAAACTTCCAGAAGATACAAGAAGTCAAGGCACGCCAAAGGCCTATGTATTCTTCTAACTGGGTCACCTGTGTGTAACACACTTGTTGGTCAATAAACTAGAATTCTAAAGGTCACTGGTTAACTTGTGGGTTTCCATTGCCACCCTACAAGTCAATATGAACCTTCTGAAGGGATACTTCTGGAACTCAGTATCTTCTCTCTGCCCTCAAAAGTCTATGCATTTTAAGACATTTATTATTATTATTATTAATTATTATGATTGAAAGAAAAGCAGTTGGGAGGCCATTCTGCTGTGCCTTTGTATCCCAACAACTTCTCCAGGGTTCAAGAAGGACACACATCCCACATAAATCCAACAGGCTATAGTCAGCAAGGCATGCTTGAAGGCGGTACAGCTGGCCTGATATCTCCTTGCTCAGAGTAGCATTTGGGGTCCCTATGAAATGAGCTTTGTGAGGGTAAGAATTCCAGCATGGCACAGCCCAATCTACAGAGAGGTGGAAGGGGATGGGGGTGGGGCTTGTCTAACTGAGAGCACTGCCAACTTGTGCCCAGTCGCCCCTTCCCGCGCTCCACTCACCAGCTCCTAGCTGCTTTCTCTGTGTCTCAGGAAGCTTCTGCTTTCCTCCGGCTGCGCTCTTCATATTCCTGCAGCCCACTGCGCGGCGGCCGGGCCGGGCATAAGGAATTAGCGGCCACCTAGGCACTTGGGTGCCCCAGAAAGCGCACAGTTACACCGCGAGTCCCGCGTCCCGACGAGGTCAGCGCTGACAGGAAGAAGTGTCTGCTGAACACGGGATGCTCTGCGCCCCTGAGGGAGTCAACCTCAGCAGTTCTCCCCCCCCTCTCCCCCCCACCCCGCCTTGGTCCTGCTCTCAGCTCCCGGTCTGGAGTCCGCGCTGCTTCAGGTATAGCCAGGGGTAGAGGTGCGAGTTCGCCAATCAGAGCAACCAGACTCCTATACCAAGCAGGGAATAGTGCGCTTATACAAATGGTAGTGAATGTGACCCACTGACGCGAGGCAGGGAAAAGCATAAAGCACTAAAGAAGATACTCGGAAGAGCAGCTTCTAGGGCCTCTTCTGTGCCCAGGTTCTTCGCGCTCCTGCTTTGGGTGCATCATCTTATACCCCACCCTGCTCAGCATTAGCAGTATTCCCAATAGCCTCGCACAGCGCACGCGGAAACACTGAATGAGGCCACTGCCAGGACCTGCAATGTCCACAGCCACAGCACCTCCTGCTTTGCCTTTCTTTTTACAAAATTGTGAATTATAACGTCTATGCAGCAGTCTGTTGACTTTCAAAGATATTCGTTGTTGCTCAGTTGTTGTCTTACGCATTCAAATCACTTGTCATAAAGGAAAAGCAAAAGGAAACCAAGAGCAAATGCAAAGAAGAAAAAAGTAAATGTGCCAAAGATGCCCTGTGGCTCGGCTTACACCGTTTGCTAAGATTACTGTGTACCATGCTCCTCAGCCAGTGCTTTGGTCAGGGATGAATTGCACGCCTGTGTGAATCATTTTACCAGGTGCTTACTAAAAACTGAAGGCCTTTGCTGGGGTGAACTCAATCTGGCTCTGTTCATGCCTTGAAAATATACTAAAGAGTACACTAGTACTTTAGTATACTAAAGAGAAAATATACTAAAGAGGACCCATGGCTCTGGCCGCATATGTGGCAAAGGATGGCATTGTTGGATATCAGCGGGAAGAGCGGCCCTTGGGTCTCAGGGTGTTTGATGCTCCAGTGTAGGGAATGCCAGGGCAGGAAGACAGGAGTGAGTGAGTGGGTGGGGGAGCACCCTCCTAGATGCAGGGGAAAGGGGGGTGGGATAAGAGGTTTCTGAAGGGGAGACCTAGAAAGGGGAAAACATTTGAAATGTAAATAAAGAAAATATCCAATAAAAATTAAAAAGTAAAAGAAAATGTACTAAAAGTACCATATTCAGCAGTTTATGTTGCCAAAAGCACATTATGACAAAGTGCCAAATGTGCAAGACCTGAGAGAAGGCACATTTCAAGATAAGCTAGTTGTCTAACATGATATGGTACAATAGAGGAGGAAATAGAGGATGTGAGAATTGTCTAAACCTTGTCAAAATGAGTCATAGATGCTCCCTGGAAAGTGTGTTCAGCAGGGGCACATTATCACCTGAGATATACCATGAAGATTAGTCAGAGAGAAGAGGTACCTAGGGTAGTCTTGAGCGTGAAAGATGGCAAAGGCAGAAAGCATTTAGGAAGAGCAAGATAGCTAGGGAAAGGACTGCCCATATAGGAACAACAACAGCAAGGCTTCTGGGGAGTAGAATGCAAGGATGTTCAAAGAAATATCACAGAGATGAAGCCAGTAGTAACTCAAGGAAGGGATGGATCTTGTAGTAGTGGTTCTGATGCTGCCCTGTTTCCCAATTGGTTCTTGATCTGTCAGTAAAGAAGACATGGGTCAATTGCTGGGTGGAAGGAATAGGCAGGACATCCGAGTCCCTGGAGGAAAACACACAGATGCAAGGGAGGAGAGGAACGTTCACCATGCTTTGGAGAGAGAAAGACTAAGCTGCCTTATGAGGTCTCAGGAGGAGCAGTGTCCTGTGGCCACTCCTATAGGCAGGTGGTCAGGCAGCAGGAACTAGATGTATCTGAGCCAGTAAAGTTTAGGGCACGTAGGAGGTATGGAGATGGGAATACCATAAGGGCACACTTTTTCAGGCCGGAGATAGTAGTACCCATCAATTGTGTCAGAAGGCAAGTTGAAAATGAGCAACTTGTCGGTGTCTGTCTTTTATCAGTAGATTCAAAGGAAGCCAGGTAAGAGCTGGTAGCTCAGCCTGTTCCCAGAGGTTAGGACGGGTAGTAAAAGCTACCGCAGAAGGATCTGGTCAAAATATCTAGAAGGTTGGCACCAGGGAGCTAGATGGTCACCATTTATAAATGATTGAGAACTCATGAGGGACTGTGGCACTGGGCAGAGACCAGGCAAGAAGCAAGAGTGCTTTTGAAAACTACATGCAATAGTGTTTGGTTAAAAAAAAGTATTAGGTAGACAAAGATGAGACATAAAAGCATATCCAAAGGTAGAAAGAATTGGCAATAGTGATTTTGATAATTCAATGCCAAGTTAGAAATATTTCTTTGTTTCAGACATAGTGACTGGCAAACAGGGGTTCAAGAGCATAAAGGAGGGACATTAACACATAGAGAAAGATCTATTCATTTGGAGGAGAAACTGGTTCAAGACTTAGTTAATTGCATTCAAAAACACAACTCCACTAAAGAGGTACCAGGATTTTGAGCGGCAAAGGAACCCTAGAAATATATTGTTTTCTAAAAAATATTAACAAAAAATTAAGATGTAAAAGATGAGAACTAGTAGGAGGATAGTATACATACTGAAAGTAACATCCAAGCATACCTTCATGATGAGATCACCAGTTGGAAAGATGCTCCAGGTAAGAGAAAAGGAGAAATGATTGAGTAGCATTTGGAAGGAGAATGTAAATGAGTGAGTCAAGGCTGTGAATGATTGATTTTAGAGAAAATGGTCACTTGTTGCTTAAAAGCAAGGACAAGCATCGAGAAAGAAATTGCTTGGACACTTCAAAGTATGTAAAAATACACAGGAAATGTACATATTATGCTGCCAAGTGTCTTCAGGAACAGGGACTTGAGTTCTTTTCCCGAACCATAAACAACAGGAGATATCATTAGGAGATAAAATGTGGAAATATTCGGAGCAACTTATCATAGGGATATTATAGTGACTCAACTATGAAAAATGGGCAGGCAAGATGTAGGTAGTGGCGACTGCCACCAAGCCTCACCACCTGAGTTTGATTCCTGAAACCTACATAGTAGAAGAGAACAGACTTCCATAAGTCTTCTTCTGACCTCTACACATGCACACAGGCATATATTTAGCCATCCAGCCACCATGGAGAACATGGTACACCTGGAATGAGATCTGGGGATGGAATAGGATGGGTGGGCAAGAGAAATAATGAGCCAAGACAAAGGTTCTGATCAAGGATCAAAGTTTAATTTTCAGCTCTGAAAGTTTATATAGGCAAAACCCAAAGGACCATACTTTTTTTTCAGCTGGATTAAGTTGCAAAGCAAGCTCAGTAGGCAGTCAGCTCTTCAAAGGTCAGGCAGGAATATGCAAATGCTAGCAAGGCCAAGCACTGACTCCAGCCAGGCTGTAAAACCTTTTAGAGACTAGTTTAGCCAACTCAAGGCTTGGGGAAGGGCACAATTCCCCCTTTTTATTTTTTAAAATTAAGCTGGTCGAGGGCACAAGATCAATCCTATCTAGGATATAGAGTTGTTTGGCTACTGTGTCTGTCTTAGGTCTGGATATATATTGTTACCTGTACTGACTGGTTTTGTGTGTCAACTTGACACAGGCTGGAGTTATCACAGAGAAAGGAGATTCAGTTGGGGAAGTGCCTCCATGAGATCCAACTGTGGGGCATTTTCTCAATTAGTGATCAAGGTGGGAGGACCCCTTGTGGGTGGTAACATCTCTGGGCTGGTATTCTTGGGTTCTATAAGAGAACAGGCTAAGCAAGCCAGAGGAAGCAAGCCAGTAAGGAACATCCCTCCATGGCCTCTGTATCAGCTCCTACTTCCTGACCTGCCTGATTTCCAGTCCTGACTTCCTTTAGTGATGAACAACAGCGTGGAAGTGTAAGCAGAATAAACCCATTCCTCCCCAACTTGCTTCTTGGTCATGTTGTTTGTACAGGAATAGAAACCCTGACTAAAACATTACCCGTCTTGTACTTGGACTCCATACATATGTAGTATGTATCTCCATACAAAACTTTTGATGTATGTGTCTGGCTTAAGCTGATAGGAGCTCAAAAGTGGTTGCCCATCTATGAACACTGGCCTTCATTCAGATCAAAGCCCAGAAGGACTTACGAAGAGTTACTCAATGCATTTTTTCATAGTGATAAATAACTGTCATGGTGAGTAACTGAACTTTGCTGAGGGTGATCCTATGAGAAAGCAAGGAACCTGCTTAAAATACAAAACCAAAAGTTAAAAGCAACAGGATTAAGGTTGTCTGTGGGAATGTCCCAGGTATTCAATTCAGCTGCAAATTAGCAAAGATCAGATACAAAGTGTGGCCACAAGGTGCATGTTAGGTGGCTTTGAAAATTGACAGAAAACAGTAACTTTTCTGGTAAGAATGTAGACTATGCTCCAAGTTAACTCAGCGGTGTGATACGGATTTTGAGCTGTCTTCATCATTGGTATCTCCAAGATTAGATGGATTTCTTTTATTATTATTATTATTATTATTATTATTATTTTCTATATTCTTTATTTACATTCCAAATGATTTCCCCTTTCCCAGTTACCCCCTCCCCAAAAGTACCATAAGCCCTCTTCCCTCCCCCTGTTCCCCATTTGCCTAAGAATTTCATGAATTCATTGTTTTTAATTTCTGAGTAGTATTTCATTGTATAAATATACATAGAAAATATGTCTGATAAAATTGAAGAAATATATAGAAAAACACGTTAAGATTGACTATTTCATGGAAAAATTATACAGATAAAAAGGTAGGCATAAAAATATTCTTAAGTTGATTGAAAGTGGAATTATAAACATTTTCTGATAAAATTGAAAATCTACAAGGAAAATATTTCTGATAAAACTCAAAAAATATATAGAAGGACATATTAAAACTGACTATTTCATGAAAAATTATACAGATAAGATGGTAGGCATAAAAATATTCCTAAATTGATTGAAAGTAGAAGTAAAAACATTTTCTGATAAAATTGAAGATTTACATGGAAAATATCTCTAATAAAATTGAAGAAATTTATACAGATAAATCAATAGGAATAAAAATATTCCTAAGTTGATTAAATGTAGAATTATAAACATTTTCTGATAAAATTGAAGATTTACAAGGAAAATGTTTCTGATAAAATTGAAAAAAATATATGGAAAAACATTAAAATTGAAGATTATCATGGAAAATTATACAGATAAAATGGTAGGCATAAAAATATTTCTAGGTTGATTGAAAGTGAAATTATAAACATTTTCTGATAAAAATGAAGGTTTACATGGAAAATATCTCTGATAAAATTGAAGAAATACATAAAAATCACATTAAGTTTGAGTATTTCATGGAAAAATTATACAGATAAAATGGAAGGTATAAAAATGTTCCTAAGTTGATTGAAAGTAAAATTATAGACATTGTCTGATAAAATTGAAGATTTACATGGAAAATATTTCTGATAAAATTGAAAAAAAATATAGAAAAACGTTAAAATTGAAGACTATCATGGATAATTATACCGATAAAATGGTAGGCATAAAAATATTCCTAAATTGATTGAAAGTGGAATTATAAACATTTTCTGACAAAATTGAAGATTTACATGGAAAATATTTCAGATAAAATTGAAGACATATATAGAAAAATGTTAAAATTAAAGATTAACATGGGAACTACTACAGTTAAAATGGTAGACATAAAAAACATTACTAAATTGAAAGGGGGATCACAAATATTTTCTGATAAAATTGAAGATTTACAAGAAAAATATTTCTGTTACACTATGTTTTTTCTTGGAGAATTGAGTCCATTGATGTTATAAGATATTAAGGAATAGCGATTGTTGCTTCCTGTTATTTTTGATGTTTTTGTTCATGTTTGTGTGGTTACTTTCTTTTGGGTTTGTTGGTAAAAGATTACTTTCTTGCTTTTTCTAGGGTGTAGTTTCCTTCCTCGTGTTGGCGTTTTCCGTAGGGCTGGATTCCTGGAAAGATAATTGTGTAAATTTGGTTTTATCGTGGAATATCTTGGTTTCTCCATCTATGGTAATTGAGAGTTTTGCTGGGTATAGTAGTTTGGGCTGGCATTTGTGTTCTCTTAGGGTCTGTATGAGATCTGCCCAGGATCTTCTAGCTTTCATTGTCTCAGGTGAGAAGTCGGTGTAATTCTGATAGGCCTGCGTTTATGGGTTACTTGACCTTTTTCCCTTACTGCTATTAATATTCTTTCTTTGTTTAGTGCATTTGGTGTTTTGAATATTATGTGCCAGGAGGACTTTCTGGTCTGGTCCAGTCTGTTTGGAGTTCTGTAGGCTTCTTGTATGTTCATGGACATCTCTTTCTTTAGGTTAGGAAAGTTTTCTTCTATAATTTTGTCGAAGATGTTTACTGGCTCTTTAAGTTGAAAATCTTCGCTCTCCTCTATACCTATAATCCTTAAGGTTTGGTCTTCTCATTGTGTCCTGGATTTCCTGAATGTTTTGACTCAGGAACTTTGTGCATTTTGCAATTTCTTTAACTGTTGAGTCAATGTTTTCTATGTTATCTTCAGCCCCTGGGATTCTTTCTTCTATCTCTTGTATTCTGTTGTTGATGCTTGCATCTATGACTCCTGAATTCTTTCCAAGATTTTCTCTCTTCAGAGATGTCTCACTTTGTGATTTCTTTGTTTCTACTTCCATTTTTAGATCCTGGATGGTTTTGTTCAGTTCCTTCATTTGTTTGTTTGAGTTCTCCTGTAATTCTTTAAGGGATTTTTGTGTTTCCTCTTTAGGGGCCTCTACCTCTTCACCCATGCTTCCCTGTATTTCTTTCAGGGATTTTTGTTTTTCCGCTTTAAGGGCTTTTACCATTTGACCCATGTTCTCCTGTATTTCTTTAAGGGAGTTATTTATGTCCTTCTTGATGTCCTCTAACAGCATCATGAGATGAGACTTTAAATCCAACTCTTGCTTTTCCAGTGTGTTGGGGTATCCGGGACTTGCTGTGGTGGGAGAACTGGGTTCTGATGTTGCCAAGTAGCCTGGGTTTCTGTTGGTAGGGTTCTTGTACTTGCCTTTTGCCATCTGGTTATCTCTGGTGTTAGTTGGTCTTGTTGTCTCTGGCTGGAGCTTGCCCCTCCTATGGACCTGTAAACCTGTGTCTGTACTCCTGGGAGACCAACCTTCTTCTGGCAGGGTCTGTGCATAGAAGACTGTGGAGCTGTCTGGTTTCCTGCTGCAAATGGCGGCTGGGAGGGAAGATGCCTGTCCCAGCTGCTCCACTGATTCTATGCCCAGTGTGCTCCTAGCTGTACCCCTCCAGAGAGAAGGTGGAGATCTCACCTCCACACTCAGAAGTGAAATTGCTGCTGGGAGATCACTCTCTCCTGGTGGGCTAGGCACAGAAGGCTATGCAGCTGCCTGGTTCCCTGTTGCAAATGGCGGCTGGATGGGAAGACTCCAGTCCAAGCTGCTCCCGAGATTGATTTCTAGATGAGTCCATGATTGAGTCAGAATAACTAATCACATTAAAGGAAAAAGAAAAGTCATTATAACTTTTCCTTTTGGTTAATTTTTCTAAGTCAGTTTCCAAGTCACTGTATTAATCAGGGTTCTCTAGAGTCACAGAACATACGGATAGTTTCTATATAGTTAGGGAATTTGTCGATGACTTACAGCTTGTAGTCCTACACCCCAACTATAGTCAGAAGTACTTCTGGATGGAAGTCCAAGGATCTAGCCGTTGCTCAGTCCCACAAGGGAGCTGTGGATGGGAGTTCAAGGATCTAGCAGTTGCTCAGTTCCACGAGGCAGGCCAGGAATAGCCAGAGTAAATCTTCCTTCTTCCAATGTCCTTATATAGCTCTCTAGCAGAGGGTGTGACCCAGATAAAAGGTGTGTGCCACCACGACTTTAATCTCAGACGAACTTGAACTCAGAGATCTCCTTATCTTAATCTTCTGGAATTCATAGTCACTATGCTTCAAGATCTCCATGCCAAAATCCAGGTCAGAAACTTTTATCTCTGAGCCTCCAGATTAGGATTATAGGTGAGCCTTCCAATTCTTGATTAATTCATTTCAGATTTAGTTGAGTTGACAACCAGGAATAGGCACTAAAATCCACCCCTTGTCAACTTGACACAAATAATACCTCATGTCCACATGAAACAATAACAAGGTCATGAATATGCCTAACATGATATAACTATTCCTCATACAATTGCAAACGCATTCATAAGTTTACAATGGGGTAATGTCCCTCAGGAATATTCTTTAAGTGTCTCAATACCAATTGATGTTGAAGAAATTGGAAGAAAGAAAAATGCATCCTTAACAAAATAAGACAGAAGAATTCATATTACTTATAATTCTCATTTCTGCAACTGGTTATATGATCTTAGCTGGTAGTTATAACCACCTTCCTCTGCTACCCATTTTGTATTTCCTTCACCTTTGTCAAGCACCTCAGCAGGTCTTGGTTCTTTTCCTAGAGGATTGACCCATACCTTTGTTCCTGATGGGTCTGTGTGCTTTGTTATCCTGCTTGGATTAGGCTGTTGTAGTTTCCCATTGAATTCAATCTCAGGACATGGTAGTACTAAAAGATGCCCTAAGGAATCTCCTGCACTCCAGATATAATCCTGCTTACCTCCATTGTGGAGAGGCAATCCAATTTCCCCAAGGTAATCTGGATCTATCACTCCTCCTAACACTGTTATTCATTTCTTAGCCTGTTGGTTTAAGGGCATTAGAAACCCAAAATGGCCAGGGGGAAGTCTGAGATTCCAGTTCAATGGAATGTTTGTTTTGGATCCTGGTAGGAACACTCCCCACTCTGGAACCAAAACTTCTGGGCCAGCAGAACCTAAAGTTGTGGGGACAGGAAGCAAAAATTTTCCTAGAGGGTCACTAGGAGTGATAGTGAATGGAACTGTTCCCTTTTCCACCCCTTGATTCCTAGACCCATGTATCCTGGCTATGGGAGAAACTATACCATATATTGAACACTGATTCAAAGCATATACTGCCTTCTGAAGAACTCTGCCCCAGTCCTTCATACTGTTGCCACCTAATTAGTGCTGTAACTATGTCTTCAAAAGGCCATTCCATCTTTCTATCAGACCAGCTGCTTCAGGATGATGGGGAACATGGTAATACCAGTGAATTCCATGATCGTGGGCCCACTGTCACACTTCTCTGACTGTGAAATTAGTACCTTGGTCAGAAGCAATGCTGTGTGGAATACCATAATGATAGATAATGCATACTGTGGGTCCATGGATGGTGGTTTTGGCAGAAGCATTACATGCAGGAAAGTCAAATCCATAACTAGAATAAGCATCTACTCCAGAAAGAATGAAACATTGTCCTTTCCACGAGGGAAATGGTCCAATGTAGTCAACCTGCCACCAGGTTGCTGGCTGATCACCTCGAGGAATAATGCCATATCTGGGGCTCAGTGTTGGTTTCTGCTGTTGGCAGTTCTGGCATTCAACAGCTACTGTAGCCAAGTCAGCCTTGGTGAGTGGAAGTCTGTGTTGCTGAGCTCAAGCGTAACCTCTGTCTCGGCCACCATGGCCACTTTGTTCATGTTCCCATTGGGCAATGACTGGGATGGCTGGGGAAAGAGGCTGACTGTCCACAGAACAGGTCATCATATTCACTTGATTGTAGAATTCTCCCTCAGCTGAAGTCACCTTTTGGTGAGTATTTACATGGGACAGAAATATCTTCACATCCTTTGTCCATTTGGAGAGATCTATCCACATACTTCTTCCCCAGATGTCTTTCTCACCAATTTTCCAATTGTGATCTTTCCATGTCCCTGACCATCCAGCCAATCCATTGGCTACAGCCCATGAGTCAGTGAACAATCATACATTTGGCCATTTCTTCTTCCAAACAAACTGTAATGCCATGTGTACTGCCCGAAGTTCTGCCCACTGTGAAGATTTTCCTTCACCTGTATCTTTCAGGGTTTTCCCAGAAAGGGATTGTAATGCTGCAGCTATCTACTTCTGGGTGGTGAATACATAACATGCAGATCAATCAGTAAACCAGGTTCTAGTCATCTCTTCTTCAGTCAGCCGGTCATAGGGAACACCCCATGAGGCTATAGGTACGTGCTTGGCAGTAGATGGCATTGTAACAGGAGTAGAAACCATAGGCATCTGAGCAACTTCTTCATGTAATTTGCTTGTTCCTTCAGGACCTGCTCGGGCCCGATCATGTATATACCACTTCCATTTGATAATAGACTGCTGCTGTGCACGTCCTACTTTATGACTTGAAAGGTTTGATAACACCCAGCTCATGATGGGCAGTTCAGGATGCATAGTAACTTGGTGTCCTATTGTTAAACGTTCAGTTTCCACTAAGGCTTAATAGCAGGCTAAGAGCTGATAGTCAAAGGGAGAGTAGTTGTCTGCAGAAGACGGTACAGCATTGCTCCAAGATCCCAAAGGTCTCTTCTGTGATTCACTTATAGGGGCCTGCCAGAGGCTCCAAACAGCATCTCTATCTGCCACCAATACCTCAAGTACCATTGGGTCTGCTGGATCATATGGTTCAAGTGGTAGTGCAGCCTTGCACAGCAGCCTGGACCTGTTGAAGAACCTTCTCCTGTTACAGGCCCCACACAAAGCTAGCGGCTTTCTGAGTCACTTGGTAAATAGGCTTGAGTAACAAACCTAAGTGAGGAATGTGCTGTCTCCAGGATCCAAATAGACACACTAAACTTGTGCTTCTTTCTTGGTGGTGGGAGGGGCCAGGTGCAATAACTTATCTTTCACCTTAGAAGGAATATCTCTGCATGCCACACACCACTGTACTCCTAAGAATTTCACTGAGGTTGATGGTCCTTGAATTTTGGTTGGATTTATGTCCCATCCTCTGATACGCATATGTGTTACCAATGAATCCAATGTGGTTGCTACTTCCTGCTCATTTGGTCCAATCAGCATAATGTCATCAATATAGTACACCTATGTGATATTTCATGGAAGAGACAAATGATCAAGATCCCTTCTAACTAAGTTATGACACAGGGCAGGAGAGTTAATGTATCCTTGAGGCAAAACTGCTGGCCTTGCCAAATGAAAGCACATTGCTTCTGGTGGTCCTTACGGACAGGTACTGAGAATAAGGCATTTGACAGATCAATAGCTGCATACCAGGTTCCAGGAGATGAGTTAATTGGCTCAGATAACGAAACTACATCTGGTACAGCAGCTGCAATTGGAGTTACTACCTGATTTAGTTTCCGATAGTCAACTGTCATTCTCCATGATCCATCTGTCTTCTGCACTGGCCAGATAGAAGAATTAAGGGAGATATGGTGGGAATCACCAACTTTCAGGTCCTTGATAGTGGCAGTAATTTCTGCAGTTCCTCCAGTAATATGATACTGTTTTTGATTCACTATTTTCCTTGGCCTAGGCAACTCTAAAGGCTTCCATTTTGCCTTTCCAACCATAATAGCCCTCACTCCAGAGGTCAGGGAACTAACGTGAGAATTCTGCCAATTTCTGAGTATTTTTATCCCAATTATACATTCTGGAACTGGGGAAATGACCACAGGATATGTTCGGAGACCTACTAGACCTACTGTGATTCGGACATCAGTCAAAACTCCATTAATCACCTGTCCTCCATAAGTACCTACTCTAACTTGAGGGCCACAATGTTTCTTGGGATCTCCTGGGCTCAGTGTCAATTCAGAGCCAGTATCCAATAGACCCAAGAAAGTCTGATTATTTCCTTTCCCCCAGTGTACAGTTACCCTTGTAAAAGGCTGTAGGTCCCTCTGGGGAAGAATTGGGGAAAGACGAAAAGCAAAACTTTCAGGTGTCTAATCAAGATCCTTCCTCAGAGGAACCTGTTCACCCCTTCATTCAAGGGGTTCTGGCTCTATAAAGTGACTCAAGTCTGGAAATTGATTCCCTGGCCACAATTGCCTTTTGCCATGATCCAATGTAGCCTTTCTTTCATTTGTTTGAGAATTTTTCTGCTTATACAGATCAAACAGACATGCAATAGGTTTCCTATCTATTTCATCCCTGGAAACACCATGATTGACCAACCAGTACCAAAGGTCTAAACCAGTCATGCCATTATAGATTCTACCTCTCTTGTACTGACCATTACGGGGTATGTCATTACAAACATTGTTTTGTCTGCCCTATCCATTATAATAACTATGATCACCTTGTCTCTGTCAATTCAATGCTGCCACCTGGACCTTGTTACCTCAAGGCCCAGTTAAACCCATTGAATTTAATTCATCTAATTGAGCAGCAGCTTCTCCAACCCTAAGATCTGGCATAAAGAAAAGGGAAGAACAAAACACTTTAAATGTGCTGGTGCCTCTCTCACCAGTTTGCATCTTATAGAACTGGTAAAGGGCATATTTTCTGGATCTTCCCATTGTGGATCCTTAGGTTTTACACAACGTACTCACTCTAGCATTGCAATTTCCCTAAGCCTAAATTCCCTTCATCTACACTAAGCCAAGGGATATCAGGCATCTCCAACTCCTTTTCAGTAGGCCATCTTTTGATAAACACTTCAGCCAATCACTCAAACAAACTCCTGACACCTTTTTTAACTGTGCAAGCTTCCATATTAAACCTAGAATCTCCACTCAGAGGACCCATGCCAATAAACTCAGCCTGCTCTAGTTTTATGTTCCTTCCACCATTATCCCACACCCTTAAAATTCATTCCCACACATATTCCCCAGACTTCTGCTTGAATAAATTAGCAAGCTCATTAAGCTCCTTAGTAGTATAGTGTATTTCCTCATGGACTACACTTTCTACCTCCCCTCTAGGGACCTGTTTTGCTTTGAGTCTGGTTATAGGTCTAGAAGAAACTATTGGTGTGCCTTGAGAAACATCAGTATTGTCTTGTCTGGCATTTTCTTCAGCAAAAGTCACGGCTGGTTTATCAGGTTCTGAGGGATTAATTTCATTATATGGAGAAGGCATTATTTCAAGGGGTGGGACTAAGGGTACTACTTCCTCAGGTGGGGCAAATTTTTGAAAATCTGAAGATTCAAAATTCTCAATTTCAACAGGGTCTTCCCACACATTCCCATCCCAAGTTATAGGATCCCATTCTTTGTCTCTTCAAGGGCTTCTACCTGTTGACCCATGTTCTCCTGTGTTTCTTTAAAAGATTTTTTTGTTTCCTCTTTAAGACCTTCTGCCTGTTGACCCATGTTCTCCCGTAATTCCCTATAGGATTTTTGTGTTGCCTCTTTAAGGACTTCTACCTATTCACCCATGTTCTCCTGTATTTCTTTAAGGGAGTTATTTATGTCCTTCTTGAAGTCCTCTATCAGCATCATGAGATGTGATTTTAAATCCAGCTCTTGTTTTCCGATGTTATGGAGTATCCAGGATTTGCTGTTGTGGGAGAACTGGGTTCTGATGTTGCTGTGTTGCCTTGGTTTCTGTTGGTAATGATCTTGCATTTGCCTTTGACCATCTAGGTATCTCTGGTGTTAGCTGGTCTTACTGTCTCTGACTGTGGCTTCTCTGTCCTGCAAGCCTTTGTACTCCTGGGATTTCTGTTCTCTCAAATGTCCTGCATATGGGTGGTTCTCTAGGACGTATCAGGAAATGAGGTCTTCCCTGTGGCAGACCTGGCAAGGGTCGAATGCCCTGAGTGCTGCCGGTTCTCTAGAAAATATTAGGAAATGGTGTCTTCCCTGTGGCAGAACTGGCAGGGGTCAACTACAGCAGAATGAACGGCGCAGGTGGCAGTGGTGGAGGGAGGGGTAGAAGGAATGGAAGGAGAGTAGTATTCTGGAGGGAGGGCAGGGTTTTGGTGGTTGCTGGGTAATGAGTCCCAGCTAGCAGCTCTGGGCCTCCAGAGGTGGAGGTAGTTCATATCAAATGCTCTGCATGCTGCTGGGTCTCTGTAAAGTATCAAGAGATGGGTCTTCCCTGTGGCAGAACTGGCAGGGGTCTACTACAACAGAACATACTGGGCAGGCAGCCTAGAAGTATCTTTAGAAGCCTATCTTCCTTGGTTGATTCATGCCATGTGTTTTTTGTTTTGTTTTGCTATGTTTTGTTTTGTTTGTTTGTTTGAGTTACCCATTTTAAGCTAACTTTCTGTTACCAATGTTACAAAATCATACCCAATAACTTATAAGCCAATATTCTATAGCCAAGACATGCAGAACACATTTATACCTTTAAGATCAATCAGAAACAAAAAAATGAAGTAGCTACAAAAATCTTATAAATTTAGACCAAACAAAAGTTTTAATTTTTCTAGCTATAATTTTAAGAGAAAACACACTTTATCATTTACTGAACCCAATAGTCACAAGTGCAGAGATTTTTCTAGGAAAAAGCAACTAACAGCCTACTTTCCCTAAGAATCTGCTGGCCCCCTTGAAAGCAGCTTTTCTCTAGCTGTGCTTGATTTCTATCTACAGTGTAAGATAACTTATCACTTTTTGTTATGTAAACTGAGACTGTCTTCTAAACTAAATCAAAGGATGGATAGTTAGCAGATAAAGTTTTAACCATTTTTTTCTTTTCAACATGAAACATAGAAAAACAGTCATTTAAACAACAAAACAAAAACAGCCACAAATTGACATGTGGTGCACCAAGGACAGACAATACAGAGAGGGAAGAGAACTTGATGTTACCAGAACTAAGAATATTTCCAGTAGGGACCAGGGAGGAAGCAGGACATATCCCAATTTCCTACTGTCCATTGGAGAGCTCTAAAATCCAATTTCATTCTCTCTCTCTCTCTCTCTCTCTCTCTCTCTCTCTCTCTCTCGCTCTCTCAAGTCATTTGTATATCTAGCAACTGGTTTTTTATTGTTTTTTTTTTTATATTTTACTCCTTTTATTTTATTTTAATTTATTTCATTTTATAACTCTACTCTTATCACCTGAAGCAGCTCCTGGAGGCAATGGACTATCGCTTATATAAAGTTCTCCATCCCAATGAGCTGATATCAGTGTTGGGCCAACACTGACTCAGTCTAGCCTGTATCCTTTTTGCACCCCTGCAACAACAGCCTTCAAAAGATGAAATTTATAGTGCTAACATTAATGCTGTATGTTGCTTACTGTGTAGGATACATAACTTCTTCCATTTTCTGTGGAGCTCTACCAAGAACAGCATCCCTCAGTTGGTCCCTCCTCCATGTCCAAGCCCCTTGTTCAGGCACCACCTGTAGACATCCAGTGGTCATGGAGAACCATTACATCTGGAAGCAGAGCTGGGAATGGAATAGGATGGGTGGACAAGAGAAATAATTAGCCAAGACAACGGTTCTGATCAAGGCTCAAAGTTTAATTTTCAGCTCTGAGAGTTATATAGGCAAAACCCAAAGACCTATTCTTCATTTCAGCTGGATTGAGTTGCAAAGAAAGCTCAGTAGGCAGTCAGTCTTCAAAGCTCAGCCAGGAAGATGCAAATGCAAGCAAGGCCAGGAACTGACTCCAGCCAGGCTGTAAAAACCATTTGAGATTAGTTTAGTCAACTCAAGGCTGGGGGAAGGGCACAATTCATGTATGTATGAAGAAGATAATTCTTCCAATAACATAGAAGATGCAGTGAGGAAGTAAAGAAGGATACAAATGTTGCTACCTAGAATAAGTAACCAACAGAGTAGAAAACATCATAAGGAGTGTATTTACAAAGCAGAACTAGAGTGGCCTATGAGTCTTCCATGTTTGTCATTGGTTAGAGTGCTGCCCTTTCTACTTTCTGACACTTCAAAAACTTCATGATAGTTATTAAATGCTCAGAGTCTTGGTTTTCTCTTGTAAGACTTAAACCCTTTACCTTTGAATCTTAGGATTTTAAATGTGTCTCAAAGATGGCAAATCTACGCACCTGAAGAAATTGTCAAACTATCAGATCCTTGGAACACAGGAATTGTCAACTTACCAAAAGTAAAAGTGTGATTCCAGAAACTCCCTGCTGCCGTTGCTGCTACTGCTGCTGCTGCTGCTGCTAGTGGTGATAGGTGAAATCCAGATGTTGACAGCTACTGTTTCAAAACATTTAACATCCTGTTTCAGATGTAACAATTACTAAATAGCATACATTTTGGTGTGATAACGAGTTCATGTTAGTTCAAGTGATGACAGGGTCCAAATTCAAAAGTTATAAATGAATCATGAAGGTAAGTAGTCTACAGGGTTATTGTTAAATGTCAGGCAGAGAATAGTGATGGTCATATTTAGTATGAAAGAATGTGTAGGACTAATCAAGATTAGGAGTTGGGGCAAGTGAAAAAAAAACATGGGGATAGAAGTATGCTTTTTATAACAAACCAAAAATGAGAGTTTATAATGAATACCAAGAGCATAATAACAACAACAACTAAATTTGATCATGAGAAAAGTCAAACAGGCCAGGGCATGACTATAAGTCATGTTTTCAGAGTGGCTCATTACTGTGGCTGTGTGTGAATACAGAGTCAGGGGCTTGGCCTTTGTAGCCATAGAGAAGCAGGAGGGAGACAATATGACATTAGCTTGCCGGGGACCTCCTGAGTGAACAATGCACAGTCAGGAATCAATGCAAAAGGCAAGAGGAATTTATTGTAACTGCTACTTGGTAACTGAGACTGCCTTGGGTCATATATTTCAGCACTGAACAATGTCTACTTATCTAAGGGTTACAAGATCTCTTAGGATTATTAATTTTAACTAACATAAAATAATGGGCTTTTTAAATTTCCATATACATACTTCATTATATTTGTTAAGCTTCACTCTCATCTTCCTCTTTTATCCATCTCTTTTCTTTATGATTTCCTTCCTTACCCCAAAAAGTCCCTGACCAAGCTCGCTGAGTCAGTCAACAGGGTCTGGAGGGAAGAAGTAAGGAGGAAAGGAAAAAAAAAAGTCAGACAACACTATAGCATGACTCCAGCAAACACTGAAGCAATTTTATTTTTTTCAATGGTGCTTATGTGCCATTCTATGTACATGCAAGGAATAGAAAAAACAAGGCATAAAAAACAGTCCCATGGTCACTGGATCCAGGGACTATTCAAGATGATAAAGGTACAAGTAGCACAATCCTCAACTGCATTTTTCTTGAGCTTTGTCCTAGACCAATGTAAATATTTTTGCCAATTTCTTTGAAGTGACATCTCACACACACACACACGCACGCACACACACACACACATACACACACACACACATGTATGAGAGAAATGACAAAAAACACAGTGTATTTATCTTTCTGAGTTTGTCTTATTTCACTTAAATTAACTTATAATTTATTCCAATTCCCTTCAAATAATATTTTATTTAGAGAGAAATCACATTTTCAGTAGCTCTTCATTTGTTTGTGGATATCTGGGTTGACAACATATCTTGGCTATTGTGAATAGTTATGCAGTAAGTGTGAGTGTGAGAATCTCTATGGTGTATTGACCCAGAGTTCATCATATATTTGGAGGTGTGTCTGTGGTATGCTTACAGAAATGACTTCATGGATATCGAAATATTGATGTGCTGTCATGATATGGATTCCTTCATGGATATGCAAGTGTAGTTTTGGCATGCTGACATCCCATTCCTTTGTGATATGTGAGCATCTCCATGATACAAAGATATAGATCCTTTCAGGTAAGTGCCCACAAAACAGATATATTTTTTAATTTATTATTTATAATAATTCTTTAACCCAAATTTTATTCCATGTTTTAAGATATTATATCATTGATATGTCTGTTCTACTAAAGTAAAAACTCAGGGATCATCCTCAGAGAGTCTGTAGGACATCTAGAAGAAAGTGCTGAATGGTATACTTTCCTTGCCCAAAACAAATGGATAAAAAACACTTCCCATTATTGATAAAATACTTGCAGGGCTAATGAAAATATAGACAAACCCACTGAAAAGTTTTAAAGATTCAAGATAATTCTAGCTTATGTATGGAGGTAGAGAATCATCAGTAGAAGTGGATTTGAGCACATGAACACTAACAAAGATCATTACAATAGCCAAAGCAAGACATATGGGTCCTCTTTGGAGATCCTTTTGGATCAATAGGCAGATAAAAGCTACAAGAATTACCTGACATAGCATGGAGAAGGAAGTACCACAACCCCAGAGTTTTTCATAACATAGTGCTAAATCCAGGCTCTGTTTTCCTACCAAACATCCAGTTACTTCCACTAGTAGTCCAGAGATCACTATTGAATAATCACTGGAATAAGAATCTTTCTATTACCATGATTATTCTGAGCATATTGTAGTCACTCCATTATTTGTTAGGCAGAAAATATCTATTCACCCTGTTTTCTAGCTTTGTGACACTTTTCTTAACAGCCCTGCTAGGCAGTGACAGTATTCACCTCTAATGTTCTTTCAATATATTATCAACATGAATGACTCTATATTTGGCATATCCACATTGTTCTGTAATAGACTCCTAGAAGCACCCTAGTGATGATAATTTATATGGAGATGATATTTAAGAAAGTGTCTGGGAGATATTGTTTGGTGTGAGGCAAACAGGAAAGGAGAAAAAAAGAAAAGCAAGTGTATGTGGAGGGATGTAGGAGTCGGGGTGTAGCTCCCCACAGAGGGTAGCTTCAGCTTCATTCTGCACTGGGAACCTTCAATATGAATGCTGGGCTTTCCTATCTTATCATCATTAAGTCTTCCCAGGAGGAGGCACATTGATTAACAGGAAATTCCAGTTTTGAATAGCAGGGCAAAGAGGCTCTTTTGGTCCAAGAAAAAGTGGTTGAAAATGACTCATTGTTGAACGTATAAATAATTTTATAAAAGTGATGGGGTGTTCTGAGAAAACACTAGAGAATTTTGGTGGAACTATGCAGCACTCATTCACTTGTAAGGGAAAACAGTTATTAAGACAATGAGTCTGAGAATATATGGAGAGTATTGTTGAAACAGCACTATATATAGCCTCTTGTACTTGGGAAGACTTTTCCTGAGTGCTCCTCCTGGTTTCTAATGAGTCCAAACTCCTGAAGAATAACAGATATATTGAAACTTTCTTTTAGTTGATACATAGAAAATTGCCACTGTTTGGTTATTTTTGAAAAACAAACTGGGAAAGGACACACAGTTCCTAGGTCTGAATTGAACACACTCAGCAAAGGGAAGGATAGATTTATTAGGGAAGACAGGATCTCCAGTCTGCCAGAGGACCTCTCTACAAGTCCATTAGTAGGTAAAGGCCATTTTTTTGCAGTTCCTGCAATTGCTGTTCTTACAAACTGAACATTTTTGTTTTTACTTTTTATTATAGTTATACTTTTTTTTTGATCTCAGGAATTTTATTGCTGGTGATTATGCATGAAGTGGAATGCACATAGCTTGATTTTTTTTGAGTAAGTTGTTTTTTTTTTTATTTTAAGATGTTTATTTTTTTTATTTTCTAAGTTTTTTTTTATTTACATTCAAAATCATTTCCCCTTTCCCATTTCCTCCCTCCCCGAAAGTCCCATAAGCCCCCTTCCCTCTCTCTTTTCCCCATTCAACCCCCTCTCGCTTCTCTGTCTTGGCATTAATAAATCTAATAAAAAATTATAGTTATACTTATTAATTTAAACTTGTATAATCTAATGAAATATGAGTGTAAATGTCATGTTGCAACTTTGCAAATTAAGTTTAATGCTTTTCAGGTTTTTAAACTTTAAGTTGCTAAAAAAAACTGTTCTGGAATGAGGTACCAGCAAGTAAGCTGTGAAATGACAAGTCTTAACAATTGGGAAAGTGTGATCACAAGGTGTGTCTTTATAAGGACTGCTTCTGTCTGACTGCAGAGCAAACAAACCCAAACTAAGAATTATAGGCCGGGCGGTGGTGGTGCATGCCTTTAATCCCAGCATTTGGGAGGCAGAGGCAGGAGGATTTCTGAGTTCGAGGCCAGCCTGGTCTACAAAGTGAGTTCCAGGACAGCCAGGGCTACACAGAGAAATCCTGTCTCAAAAAACCAAAAGACAAAAAAAAAAAGTTATAGTGGTTGATTTAGACCTTTTCCCACAAGAAATAGTACAAATTGTTTATAAGTGACTTACAAGGAATAATAGAGCTGTTATTTCTGCTAACCAAAAGTTCCAATGTGTAAGAGTTTCATGGCTATTAAATATAATGACTTCGTGAAGTCATTCTATGTGAGGTTCACCTTTTTCTCAATTTAGTTTATTAATATATTTATTTATGATTCAAAACAATACAAAATTAGTTTCGAGATAAACAGTCGCTGAGCAGAACAGAGACACCTGACTCTCAATGTCCACCTGTGCATGTCTTTTTAAAAGCAAAGTATTATTTTAAAAACCATTTCTTTTGGGTCTCCTTGGGATGGACCAGATCGTATGCCAATACCATTGACTGAAAGGTAGAACTTAACAGTTCATAAGGCGTGGGAAAAGGACAAGGAAGAAGAAAAATATTTGGCATAAGGGGAGCAGGGAAAGAGCTGGACAGATAAAACAATGGGGTGAGAGAAGACTCGGCATCCATGAAGGTAAACATGATGGTAAACACCCAAGCCAAAAGAATCATCCTTGCCCATTTAAAAAGCAATAAGATGGGCTTATATGATGGCTTCAGCCATAAAGTACTTTCTGTTCAAACATAAAAACTTGTGTTATCATTTGCAGCACCTGAATTAGAAACTTGGGTTGATGGTACTTGCCTATAATTCTAAGGCTGGAAAGGCAGGGATGGGAGAAACCTTTAAGTTCACTAGCCAGAAAATCTTTCTGAATTTGTGATCTCCATGGTTAGGGAGATACTGTGTGCAAAAGCATAATGTGCTGAGAACTGGGAGACATTCAATGTCAGCCTCCACACATAGAGAAAACATATATTTGTGTACATAGATGAACAGATAAACATACACACACCACACAGAAATGAAAGTATTGAATACATGTAAAATTATAAATAATTAAATAAAACCAAAGAAATGTTAGTTATAATACCTCATTTCTCTTTAATGTTGGCTGAGTTACTGGTCTTAATCATACTCCATAAGCAATCAGAATATAGTGAATAAAATTTTTCAGTAAAGAGAAAACAAAAGAAATTCACTCTATCTATATATTCCCTATATATCTATATAGCCTTTTTAAAAACTAGGTAGTACAGGTTCTTGCCTGTGGTATGAGATCCTTGGGAGATAGTTATAAATAGGAGAAAATATTTCACAGGACTATTATCTTGTCTCTACCTGAGAAATCATGCCTATGGCCAGCACAGTATTAGTTCTATTTAAAATATTAGGGATTTCTTACTATGAAGATGATTAATACTAATATTATTGAAAACTACTAGAAGCAGAAAAGTTTACTACATCTTGATTAAATTATCTGTGCTTCCACTGAAAGCACTAGAAACACATCAGCCAGCTTCCCAGTATATGGAATGAAGTGGTGACTGAAAATAATCATTCCCAAATGCTTATCATGTCTTCCCAGAGTTTGAGAAATAACTTGCTCTTTCTCCCTAACCCATGCTGACCCAACCATTTTAAACCAGAAATAGAGGCCCAAGAAGATGCTAGGTCCCAAAATCTAAGAGAGCCATGCTGGCATGCATGCTATGGAAATGACTCCCTTTTTCAGGCATAAGACTAAATGGCTATTCCTGGTTGTCAACTTGTCTATATCTGGAATGAACTACAACCCAGAATTGGAAGGCTCACCTGTAATCCTAATCTGGAGACTGAGAGATACAAGTTTCTGACCTGGATCTTGGCATGGAGATCTTGAGGCATAATGGCTATGAATTCCAGAAAATTAAGACAGGGAGATCTCTGAGTTCAAGGTCATCTGGAATTAAAGGTGTGGTAGCACAGGCCTTTAATCTGGGCCACACCCTCTGCTGGAGACCTATATAAGGACATTGGAAGAAGGAAGATTTACTCTTACTCTTCTTTGCCTGCTTGTCTCATGGGACTGAGTAACTGCTAGATGTTTGGACTTCAACCACAGCTGCTACTGACCGTTGTTGGGGAGGTGGACTACAGACTGTAAGTCATCAACAAGTTCCCTAACTATATAGAGACTACCCATACCTTCTGTGACTCTAGAGAACCCAGACTAATATCCACACTATATCCACGCTACACCAGAGAGGCCTGCCATACATGGAATAAGGAGATAGGTATGGCTGCTGCTAGGATCCTGAAACAGGGGATAACAATGATCTTTAACAAATTCCTCCCCAGTGTAGCTTCCTGGAACATGTACCCCTCCCAACTTTTAATGTCTTTCTTTGTGTATTCCACTGTCAACCCTTAAAAACATTTGTGTTGTTCTGCTAAAGAAACAAATCCATCACAACATGCCAAGTTATAAAGAATGAAATTTGGTGCAGTCTGCCAAGTTCATTTGCATTTTAAAAGGACTACAGAAGGACCACAATGCTTACACATAAAGAGTGAACTTGTTAATAGCTGAATTTCAATCACGAGAAAGAGGAAAATATTATTATGCAAATTATACCATATAGGCAATAGACTGCTTCACTTCAAGTCCTAACACTAAAGAGAAATTAAGCTTATATATTTTTTATTTTTTTTAAACAGTACACAAAAATGCAGCAATTGTTCTTTATAAATCTCTTTCTCTGCATGGCTCTCAATCTATGTTTATACATATCCAGCTAAACTATTTTTTAAACGAGAAAGTTTTTAATTGTATATATTGCCATCTTTCATTGAATTTTAAAATGCTCAAAATAAACAAAGATAATTATGGAAAAGATTGCATCAAATTTAATTGTGAAAATGAATAATATTCACCAACTGTGTAATGTACTCTGAATTGTTTCACATATTAAGAAACATTATTTTTATGTTAGTTTTCTCTATTTTAAACCAAAAGCAATTCCAGGGTAGGAATTATAACTTATTTTATATTGTCCATACATATAGAACTCTACATAAATCTTTAGTGTTATGATTGTGTTTACCCTTTGAAATGGGTATTTTGTATTTACTCTACATCTAATATATATTTTTTAAAAAAGGAAAACAAAGGAAGAAATCACAAAATAGCACATAGCTGGTCTATTTCCTGAATACAATGTCTTCCTTTCTTGCTAATGGACAGTGTAAGACAGTCACAAGGGAAAAAGGCAAAAGACTCACATATAAAATCAAAACTAATTCAGTCTATTTTAGTTTTGTTGCTGGAAATTTTAGAGAAAATATCTGGATCTTACTTGTTCTAACATGTTAAGTTCAATGACCATTTCCTAGGACACTGACTAAAACAACAGTAGGAGCTGGGAGATAGCAATCTATTGGCAAATGGTTTCTGATGAAGCATAAAGACCTGAGTTCAGATACCTAGCACCCAAGTAAAAAGCCAGGTACAGAGGTGTAGGCCTAAAACTCCAATACTCGGCTGAAAAACACAAGAAGATGCCTGGCAGTTGGTGACCAACCAAGCTGAAAAAATCAAAATCATTGAGCTCAAGGTTCAGCAAGAGATCCTCACTCAGCAAATAAGGGAGAGAATGGATGATGAAAGAAGACAATTTGCAAGAACCTCTCACCTTAGCATGCTTGTACATACATACATACATACATACATACATGAGAGAGAGAGAGAAAGAGAGAGATATGAAAGGAGAGACAAGAGACCAGAGATGAGAGATGTGCAGAATGTGATTTATTCAATGAGGACACAATGAGAAGAATCTTTGGAGGCTCTGACATGAGGCTTATATTTACATAGAGGACACGAAGTAAGCATAACCAAGCAATCCTCTTCAAAGTCTATCCTGCACATAATTAAACCATCACTGACTCTGCTATTCTATCCTGTAAGCTGTCAAAACTGGGTGAAATCTTTCCCTGGCAATTAAGTCTTCAGCTGTCACTAAGTCTTCAGCATTTTTGTCTGATGGAAGGAGAATTACCTGAGAAATTTTAACTCTATCAGATCAAATGTTTTAAATGTCTGACAACTGAAGAGATAGGACAGTTGTCTCCTTAGAACATCTCCTCACTTGATATCCAGCTTGTTTTCTTAGAGAATATATGGCCAGTAAAACATTTAATATCCTTTCAGGCTCTTTATTTTGTCAAAATATCACCTTACTTTATAAATATTCCAAAATTTCTTCTAACTCCAGAAGAAGGAATTGCTATGCTAGTAAAAGACTCACAAATGGATGCTGGCTATTTCTGCATCAAAGTGGTGAATGATGTCCCTTTTTGCTGAGTGTATATAATCCTTTGCTGGACACATGGATGTGACTTTAGTCTCCCTTTGTCATCTAAGTCATCCCCCTTTCCATGAATATACACAATGATTACACCTCAGTCCTAAGAACTTTTCCAGTTGAAAAATTAGAAAAGAAAATGGTTTCTATAGACAATTTTGACAATAGCCCGTTGTCATCCAACCTGTTTACATGCCAAGCTATGGCCACAAGCTATTAATAAAACAATAAAGCTAATTTATCTTTTACCATGAAAAGGGAAGAGATAAAAAATATGTCTGATGCATGTATTAAATCAGAAATTCATGTTCTAGATCTTACCTTATTAGATCAAATTTCAATTATGATGATAAATTTCTCTCAGTTTGCTTTATATTTCTGTGATAAAACACCATGAACAAAAGCAACTTAGGAGAGGAAATGTATCATTTTATCTTACATCTTGAGAGTAATAGTCCATCACTGAGTGAAGTCAAGGCAGGAACTTAAGGTAGGACTGGAGGCCAGACCCAAAGCTCAGGCCATCAAGTTATACTGGGTATTCTCTTGCTTCATGGTTTACTCAGCTTGTTTTCTAATACAGCCCAGGACCAATTGTTATGGCTGGCAATGACCACAGTGGCCTGGGTCCTCCCACATAAATCACCAATGAAGAAAATAACCCCAAAGAATTGCCTATAGTCCTATCTTATGCTTCTTTGGTGCAAGCACCTTGTGATATCATTTCTGCAACTATTCTTAGTACTTATCATTTTCCTAATCTATTTATTGTTCCTTCTCTTTCCTCCTTCCATAACTAAACTCATATTTGGAGGCCTAGCAGGAGCCTGCTTGATATACAGAAGCTAGATGTTACCGATAATATTAGAGTGAAAGCTGTTCATGAATCCAAGAAACATGTAACTGTAGAGGACGTTCTACAAATTTGGGGAAATTGCACCCAATGAAAAATTGGATATGGTGATAGTTACAACAATTTGGGAAAGTTTGAAATATTATGGTCACTCATTATAGGTGAAAATGAGAGTAACCTAGAGCTGTGGGGCAGATCTGAGCAAATCTGCAGCTATTCCCCCAGTCTTAGTCTCAATTCTGTATAATAAAAACAGGACATTTTTATTATAAAACTAAGGATAGAATAAAATACAGATATTTCCCCGAAAGTCAGAAACGGGTTCCTTAGATTCAGGGACAATGGTGACAGTCCCCTAGGAATTCTCCAAACAGGTTAAGTGGGGATAATTTGTTGACAGACAGATGGGGTCCTGGATGTATGACCCAGATTAGAGATCTTGTGGGATTAGGGTATGGGACCCAGTGCTAGAAAGGGATATTGGTGAAAGAATGTGCCCTTTGCTGTTTTTAAGATCACCTTGTAGCACACTACCATGAGACTGTATTCCCAAAGAAAAGAGAATTAAGTGTCTACAAGAAGAATTAAAATGCAGAAAATTAGAACAGTTAGGAGAATTAAATAGGTGGTGTACAGGTTGGGCCCAGGAAGAATTACAAAGACTGCAGGGTTAGCAGTATGACCTTGTTTGGACTTTTATGAAACCATACCATGTTGTACATGTGTGAAAGATATTAACTTTGTAACTGCAATACTACTGCCTTCAACCTCACCAAGAGACTGGTGGTCAGAAGATATAAAAATAAAAGTGCTTGTTATAAAATTTTATATTTGAGATTTTATAATTCCTTTTTCTGTTCTAAATCTTTACTATTCTGAATCACAAGAAAATGTTGGCACAGGAAAATAGAGAAGCATTTACCCACGCACCCCCCCCATAAACTTTGTAACCCAACTTCCTTATGTGATTTCAATAAAAGACTGGGACTGAGTCAAGTCTAGAGAGCACTCTGACTCCTGAGTTCAGGAGCTCTCACTGCAAAAACAGCCTGTTGATTTGTACCTCAATTGTGTGTTTTCTTATTTGCCTACCAGATGTCTCTAGTCCTTGACATCCCCCAACTCATGAGGCTGGACCCCTGCATACCACATTAGCATCACTTAGCAGATGAGGACCAGAGATTGTTAAGTTCTTTCTAGGCCTCCAAAATCAAAACAAAACAAAACAAAAACGAAACAAACAAACAAACAAACAAAAAAGCAAAACCCCCAAGGACTCCAGAGTGGTGAAGAGAAATGTGTTTTCTCTGAGTTTCACTGATACTTGCCATATAATCTCCAGGAATGACAGAGACAACTAACTAACTCTACAGCTGACCACAGACTGGTGTTAATGTGCTAGTCTTAATCTCATCATATCAAGGTTAAACTACACACACACACACACACACACACACCAGTACAAGGAATTTGTATTACATTTCTTATGTATTCAAAATTTTTCAGTTGTTTGGTGCATATCTCATTTTCCATGTGTTCACATTTCCAGGATAAATCTTTTAAAGTGTTGTGATTATGTTATAATCCCCATTTATTGGAAAACACTGTTATCTTGCTAACCAAATATCCCTTTTTACTTCCCTTACTTCCTGACCCCTAAATAAAATTGGAATAATCTATTCATTTACACAAGACCCAAAATTTCAATGACACTCATTTCCAGCCAATGACGGGTCCAGAAAACTTAGAATGAAGACTTCCTGCAATAGCACTAAATTTTGTAGTCTTGACATTGTCATTTCATTTTCTCTTCCTTTATTTATTGAGAAATAAGTACTAATTCTCACATCCCCATTTTCACAGCTTCTATTTATACCATCAAGCTTCTAGAATCTGATTTAAACCTCCATCAGAACATGCCTAGTGGATAACTTCTCAATACTTTCCCTTGAAGAAAGCTGTCTCTAGAATTGACTGTCATTTGCTCTTTCTGTATATATTTGTGTTAAAACTCTTGCTTGTTTTGATTTTTTTTATTGTCAACTTGTCACAAACAAGAGTGACCTGTATAGAAGGACTCTCAAATGAGGAATTGCCTAGATCAGGTGGCCTGTTGTCTTATTGGTGGGGAATTATCTAGAATATTTTATTTTTTGAATGAGCCTAGCCCAATATGGGTGGTGCTGCTCCTGGATAGCTTCAGCTAGATAAGAAAGATTTTTGATCAGGATTCATAGTGTGTAAGCTAGAAAGCTAAGTTCTTACAGTGTTTCTGGTTCAGCTTCTGCCCTGACCTCCCTCGATGATAAACTCTGACCTGCAGTTGTCAGAATATAAACCTTTCTTCTCCCAAGTTGCTTTCATCACAGTGTGGATCACCCCAATACAAAACAAAATAGAATGAAGTAGTCAATACATTCAGAAAAAAAATATATCATTATTTTTACTTTGGGTAAAACCTAAGAGTTTTAGCTATTTTTTAATCATACTGTCAATTTAGATTCTCATAAATGCTGTCAAAGTATATAAAAGGAGAAAATCAGTTAAATTAATTAATGACTTCATGGATCACAATCTCAATAGCTTTTGTGCAGCAATGAGTAATTTGATTCATATTAATTTTTGGTCATTTCTCTCTATTGGTGTACTTTATCTTCCACTTGATAAAAGCAAACAAAATTCAACAAAATTGTTGGTTTTCACATAATAGAGCTAATTACAATAGAAATATTTCCATGATATGAATTGCCAAGCTGATGCTTTAAAAGCATGGCATAGAATGAAAAGCTGCCTTCCGACTCCATCCACATGTACCTTGTGTTTCTTGGTCAGTTTTACTGTCAACTTGACAAAACCTATACCAACCTGGAAAGATGGAAATCTAATTAGGAATTATTTGAATCTGACTAGCACATAGACGTGTCTATAAGAGATTGTCTTAATTGATTATTGATTTGGGGAGGCCAGACTACTGTGGAGAGAACCATCTCTGAACAGGTAGTCCAGATCACATAGAAAAACTAATTGAGCATGACCCTAGGAACCAGCCAATGAACAGCTTCCTCCATGTTTCTTGCTTGAGCTCATGCTCTGATTTCATTAATGATGAATTCTGACATTGAAGTATTAACTAAAATAAGCCCTTTACTCCTCAAGTTGCCTTTAAAATTGGCATTTATTGTAGTAACAGAAAGGAGACTAGAACACTGTGGAACATGGGCACACATGCACATAGCTAAACACATAAAGCGTAATACAAAATTAAGACAACAAGCAACAAAAATGTTATTAGAAAACGGACAGTCCCAAGGTACCAGAACAGAATCCTCACCATACCTGCTACAAATGTTTCATTATTACTGTTCATTGTAAACATATGTAAAAATCGTATATTTATCATTTTAATCTGAGCAGATGATCATTCAGTGATGTTACATTAATTTACAATAGTATATAGTCACCAAAACTATCTGACTGCAAACCTTTTTCATAAATTCAACACTGTTTGGTGCTAATAATAGTTCTCCTTTAACTTTGAGGCCACAAGCATCCCCATGCAGACCATATCTTTCACGGTTAATAAGAACAATTCTGAAAATAAAGATACTGAAAGGAGAAATGTGTTTTATCCAGAGAGGTTAATCCTGATGACTTATAGAAATAATTGTAGTAACAGACTATGCCCTGAAAATAGTTACACTAAAAACCATGGGCATTGTTTTTTAAAAGTTAATACCAGGGTAGACTCAAAAATACAGTTGTGGGATTCCTTGGCAACCTATAAAAACATAAAATGAACTGAAATGGAATGGTAATTCCTTCAAAATGTTCCTAAAAACAATTTTTCTATGTAATGTGATATAATAGTCACTGGTTAAGACCACAAAAATATCAAATGTACTAGACACTTCAATAAGTATCATCTGGTCTATGTTACTGCAAACAATGCTCAGGTGCAAGGTACTGCCCTTGAAAGGCACAGAGTCCTAAACCAACATCCAATTCAATTCAGTGAGGAATTTATGGCAGGTCCATCCCTGTGAGTAACAGTAAACAGAGACACAGTTGTTTCAAGAAGAATAAAAACTTTCTGCTCTCCATTGGAGAATTTCAAACACAGAGGGCAGTGGAAAGGTCTGCAGGCGATGAATTCATTCTTCCAAGGACAGGATCAGCCTAAAATCTTACAGTTGGAAGGAAACCTCGGGTACAACCTCTTCCTCAGAAAATAAGGAAATTATTTACTTAGAGTGGACAAGATGAAGTCAGTTTTAAATATTTTGGTACAAATGGTAGCATACCATGTGTGCAAGCTCAAGATTGCTAAGTTTATTAAAACTACTTTCAAGATTCATTCAACTCTTTAGAAATAACTATAACTCATCCACTTCTTCATAACACAAAGTGGTATTTCTCATTCTCCAAAGTAGTTTCTGGCTGCTTACAAGACTTACTGTTTCATTTTTACAAACACTTCTATTTTACAGGAAGCTTGTTGAGAATCTATAAAGGCATATCTTATGGACATATGCCTAGCAATATGATTAATGGGCAGTATAAAATGGAATGAGCACACTGAGATCTGAAAAATAAGAAGGCAGTACAGAAAGACAGGGAGAATTAAGAGGATATTGGATATAAAAGGAACCCTTACCCTAGAGTCTGGTTGAAGTCTCTTGTTGGAAAATTTGCTGTAAGATAGCTTGCAGAGAGAAAATGTTGCTTTTGTGTAGAGATATTTCATTTATGATGTTAAAGTGACAAGGAACCAATTGTTTGGCCTAAATGTATTTTTCTTTCAAGTATGCTCTTGACCCTTCCTAGATGTGAACCTGCAATTTTCTGGGAATTATACAAACAAAACTATAGCCTTTGTTACAGTAAAATATATATTAACTCCACTTTGCATATGTTATGACCCATAGTTTTGCCTTATCAGATGTAATCCTACCCAGTGATCATGGGGAAGAACCTCATGAACTCCTTAAGCTCTCTAGCAACCCTTTGCAATGTGATCTCCAAGCTCTCATAATTATATACATGTTATCTTAATATCCTTAAAATGATGTTAATTAAATTAGGAACCAAAGGATGGATCTTCCAGTCTTCTTGAAAATTCATAGTAAGTAAGAATTTCATAAATAATATATGAAGTCACTAACCACAAGTAAAAAGTTGATAAATGGTATTACACTAAACTTGAACAATGTATTAAACCAAAGACAAAGTAAGCAACTATAATGTAAGGTAGCATCTGGGAGAAGATATTTTTAACATGTATATTCAAGCAATAAAGTAGTAGTTGTTTAAAATACATCCTGTTCTAGCAAAACAGACACCACTTCCACATTCCTTTACTATATCTATCCCCACTCTTGGATTCTGTCCATGTATTGATAATTTTTTTCTTTGATTGTTTGGAATCTTGCTCATTCCTTGCACAAACTAAGGAACCCTGCACTCCTTCCCCTTGTTTTTGATACTTAATAACAATTAACATCAATGGGCTCAATTCCCCAATAAAAAGACATAGACTAACAGACTGGAATGTAAATAAGACCCAACATTTTGCTGCATACAGGAAACGCATCTCAGTGTCAAAGACAAACACTACCTCAGAGTAAAGAGCTGAAAAACAGTTTTCCAAGCAAATGGTCCCAGGACACAAGATGGAGTAGCCATTCTAATATCTGATAAAATAGATTTCAACCAAAAGTCATCAAAAAAGACATGGAAGGACACTTTATATTCATCAAAGGAAAAATCTACCAGGAAGAACTCTCAATTCTGAACATCTATGCTACAAATACAGGGCACCATCATTCGTAAAAGAAACCTTACTAAAACTGAAAGCACACATCACACCCCACACAATAACTGTGGGTGACTTCAACACCCCACTCTCCTTACTGGACAGATCAGGGAAACACAAACTAAACAGAGACACAGTGAAACTAACAGAAATTTTGTACCAAATGAATTTAATAGATATCTGTAGAACATTTAATCCTAAAGGAAAAGAATATACCTTCTTCTCAGCACCTCATGGTACCTTCTCCAAAATCAACCATATAATTGGTCACAAAACAGACCTCAACATATACAAAAAAATCAAACTAATTCTATGTCTCCTATCAGACCACTATGGAGTAAGGGTGGTCTTCAACAGCAACAAAAACAACAGAAAGCCCACATACACATGGAAGATGAACAATGCTCTACTAAATGATACCTTGGTCAAGGAAGAAATAAGGAAAGAAATCAAAACCTTTTTAGAGTTTAATGAAAATGAAGGCATAACATACCCAAATTTATGGGACACATTGAAAGCAGTGCAAAGTGGAAAACTCATAGCTCTGATGGCCTCCAAAAAGAAGCTGGAGAGAGCATACCTAGCAGCTTAACAGCATACCTGAAAGCTTTAGAACAGAAAGAAGCTAATACACCCAAGAGGAGCAGAAGGCAGGAAATCATCAAACTCAGGACTGAAATTAACCAAGTAGAAACAAAAAGAACTATTCAAAGAATCAACAAAACCAGGAGTTTGTTCTTTGAGAAAATCAACAAGATAGATAAACCTTTAGCCAGACTAACCAGAGGGCACAGAGACAGTATCCAAATTAACAAAATCAGAAATGAAAAGGGAGAAATAACAACAGAAACTGAGGAAATTCAAAAAAATCATAAGATCCTACTACAAAAGCCTATACTCAACAGAACTGGATAATCTGGAGGAAATGGACAATTTCCTAGACAGATACCAACTATCAAATTTAATCAGGATCAGACAGACTATCTAAATGGTCCCATAACCTCTAAAGAAAAGGAAGTGGTCATTGAAAGTCTTCCAACCGAAAAAAGCACAGGACCAGATGGTTTTAGTGCATCAGACCTTCAAAGAAGACCTAACACCAGTACTCTTCAAACTATTCCACAAAATAGAAACAGAAGGAACACTACCCAACTCGTTCTATGAAGCCACAATTTCACTGATACCAAAACCACACAAAGATCCAACAAAGAAAGAGAACTTCAGACCAATTTCCCTTATGAATATAGATGCAAAAATGCTCAATAAAATTCTTGCCAACCGAATCTAAGAACACTTCAAAACGATCATTCACCATGATCAAGTAGGCTTCATCGCAGAAATGCAGGGATGGTTCAATATATGGAAATCTGTCAATGTAATCCACTACATAAACAAACTCAAAGAAAAAAACCACATGATCATTTCATTAGATGCTGAAAAAGCATTTGACAAAATTCAGCATCCTTTCATATTAAAGGTCGTGGAAAGAACAGGAATGCAAGGCCCATACCTAAACATAGTAAAAGCAATATACATCAAACCAGTAGCCAACATCAAACTAAATGGAGAGAAACTTGAAGCATTCCCACTAAAATCAGGGACTAGACAAGGCTGCCCTCTCTCTCCATATTTATTCAATATAGCACTTGAAGTTCTAGCTAGAGCAATTAGACAACAAAAAGAGGTCAAAGGGATACAAATTTCAAAGGAAGAAGTCAAATTATCACTATTTGCAGATGATATGATAATATACTTTAGCGACCCAAAGAACTCCATCAGATAACTCCTACAGCTGATAAGCAACTTCAGTAAAGTGGCCGTATATAAAATCAACTCAATCAAATCAGTAGCCTTCCTATACTCAAAGGATAAACAGGCTGAGAAAGAAATTAGGGAAATGACACTCTTCACAATAGCCTCAAACAATATAAAGTATCTTGGTGTGACTCTAACCAAACAAGTGAAAGATCTGTATGACAAGAACTTCAAGTCTCTGAAGAAAGAAATTGAAGACCTCAGAAGCTGGAAAGTTTTCTTCTTTCGAATGTTAAGCCTCCTGTCCAAAGTCTATTTAGTATTGGTTGCATCACAAAGGCATTTAAACTTGTGTTTCTGTGTTTAGCAATACTGAGCTTTAAAAAAAAACCTCATCAATCATTCAGGCTTCCTCCCCTCTAAATGGCAAGTTCATGTCATTTGGTCATTTTTGTACTTGGTTATTTCTCATCTGACATTGATTGTAGTATAGTTATTCTCAAAACTACTACTTCAGTGATGGTTTTCAGTTGCTGTTAAGATAATCTCTTTTAAGAAAGAGTAGTAGCTACAGATTTTGTGGGTATAAGAGTAAGATAGAGTATGTAGTAAGGAATAATGCTGGTCTAGCAAAGTGGCAGTAGATGATTCTTTTCTAAGTTCCATGACCTCATTAGCCCTAGGAAGCTGGCTAGGATTCCAGCTGAAGATTTCCCTCTTGAGTCTTAATTGACTCGAGTGAGTCTTAATTCCTATTAGACTACTGTTGGTTGTTGCTGTCATGTGAGTACCCTAATTTCACCTTTAGGCATATCTTGCCATGATGGTGACTATCATGGCTCATAGATGTTTCAGCTATGTAGGTCTGTTTAATTGTATCTCTCTGTTGGCAGTATGGATAGTATTTTCTGAAATCACAGTAAAAGAGGCTTTCATGTAAGATGCAGCCTGATCAGGATCTCAGGTCCCAAGTCCCAAGTCTGCAGCAATAGGGACCTGCTGTCAACCCCTGAGAAGCAAACAAGAGCTACATCAATAATCTGTACTGTTTATTAATTCATTTAGACTACACTCACAACTCCAAAAGAGGGGTTCTTGTGCCTGGTACTGGTATTTTATTAGTCTATGGTTTTGGTAGACAGCTTTGTCAACCCAAGTGGATACCATCACAGAAAACTACAACTGGGAACAGAGCAGAGATCAACAGATCATGAAGAGTCCATTATCTATATACGTGTATATCAAAGTTTCTGCATCTGTGGCTCAAGGAGTATCAAAAACAGGAGGAAGGAGTGCAGGGTTCCTTAGCTTGTGCAAGGAATGAGCAAGGTTCCAAACAATCAAAGAAAAAAATTATCAATACATGGACAGAATCCAAGAGTGGGGATAGATATAGTAAAGGAATGTGGAAGTGGTGTCTGTCTTGCTAGAACAGGTTGTATTTTAAATAACTACTACTTTATTGCTTGAATATACATGTTAAAAATATCTTCTCCCAGATGCTACCTTACATTTTAGTTGCTTACCTTGTCTTTGGTTTAATAGATTGTTCAAGTTTAGTGTAATGCCATTTGTCAACTTTTTACTTGTGGTTAGTGACTTCATATATTATTTATGAAATTCTTACTTACTATGAATTTTCAAGAAGACTGGAAGATCCATCCTTTGGTTCCTAATTTAATTAACATCCTTTTAAAGTGTCTCTCATGATTCAATATTACAACAAAACCTTTCCCAGTTTGTGGGTTCTTTCTCATTCTCGAGGTCTCCTGTCCTCTCAGATCATGTACCTTCCTTGCATGATACACATGAAGTAGAGGAATGAGCTGTATGCAGCATTTCCTAGACATAAATTATTTTCCTTTAGGAGATACAGGTCAGAGATTAGAATAATGCTTCTCCAGAGCCCACCAGATTGACTGAGTCTTCTCTGTGAGAGGTACAAAAGATTGCCTCTGAGAAGGAAAAGCATAAGATACTCAATCTACACAGCCTGTGCTACACAGAAAATACTCAAAAACACCATTTACAAGTGCATGCCAATTTCAGGAGCTAAGGAAGATTTTGTTTTGTTTTGTTTTATGTTTTAGTTTCCATAAAACATTATCATCAGGGACTGAAAAACAGCAAGGGCTCACATCTCTCCTACAAAGCTAGGTAGGACTGAGATGAATTCTGTAAGACAAGCAGGTCCCCAAAGAGTAGAGCTCAGCAAGACCATTCTGGAGGAGCAGTCACACTCAAACCCAGGTCTGGTCTCTCAGTATTTTAAAAGTTGCTCTAGAATGAGTAGCTGAAAACTGGACCCATACAATTAGTGATGACTGCACCTACTTTATTCCAAATGTAGGTGGTAAATCATTCCTAAAGATTTTGAAGAAATAAAGTCATCTGGCATAGTTTTCTAACAAAAGACCCACACTGGGTTTAACACTATGAGGGTTAGATATGATCCCAATTAAACATGCCTTAAGCAAGCTTCAATACTTAAAAAAGACTTTTGCTAATAAAGATGTATAAAAGGAGTCAAATTTTTATTTACTCAACAGAATCCTGAGGTATCTTATGTACCACAGTATTCTATATATAAGGAGCCACATGTATCAAGACAATAAACTTATCAGAGTTAGACAGATGCCAGAGCTTCTGCTCTTTTAAAGGACTCAAATTTGGTTTTCAGTATCTATGTCAGGTCACAATAGCTGTAACTGTGGTTCCAGTATACTTGGTGCTCTTTTCTGTTCTTCAGTATATATGTCATATACATTATTTTGCTATGATTTAAAAAAAAAAACAGAATGAAGAAACAGAGTATGATGAGCTTGAAGGACAACTCAGCAATTAAAAGCACTTGCCGCTCTGCCAGAAGACCTTGGTTTGGTTCATAGTGCCCACATAGCCCATAATCATAATCTGATCACAATTTTAGCAGATTGTAGCATCTTCTTCTTTCCTCTGCATGTACAAGGCACACTCATGGTGCATATATGAACACATTCAGGGAAAGACTCATACACAGAAGTCAGAGTAAGTAAATTTAAAAAGTAGAGTATTGTTCTTTCATAAAACTTGCTAAAATTTATAAGATTAAGTATGAAAAGAGGAGCCCTGGCTCTTTTTTCCCTTAAAGCTTTTAAATAAAATGTATTTTGTGGAATTAATGTTGATAAAATCTTCTGCAATTAAAAAGGAGAAAAGTAGAAGAGAAAGCAGCATCAAGATTTATGCCAATGTTACTGATCAGCAAGTTTCCAAGTGTCAGTAAACTTTTATGGAAAATTAATTTCATGCTTGTTTTCTCTGGTAAAACCCCTTACTGAGCTTTTATAAAGAGAGAAAATTGAGATCAGCTATAGGAATACCAAAAAGAGTTGATGCAGTTAAAAAGAATTGTCAGGTTTACAAGTCTTATGGTTTAAGGTCTTGCTCTACCTCAAACCCTCTGTTAATTGTCCTGTCTTCTGATCTAAAAACTCAGAATATCATTTTTTGGGTTCCCACAAAAATTTCTAGAAAGATGCATCTATATCCAGACTTAGCAATCAATAACAACAACAACAACATTGTGATCTGGACATATGGCAGCAGTTGAGAATGCTTCCTTCTCTTGAGGTGGACATGAATTCACTTCTCAGGACCTATATCAGCCAACTCTCAGTCACCTGTAACTCCAGCTCTAGAGATTTCAATGCCTTTATCTGGCCTCTCTGTGCCACCTGCAGGTACATGATACATATGCATACACATTCACATAATAATATTAATCTAAAAGAAAAAAAATGATAGCAAACCATTCATTGAGCAGATAGGTAACACTTCTACATGGAATCATTGGCCATCTTTGGCAAATCTGTGTAATCCTTGCCGTCCAATTCTCTAACCACTATGTTCTAGAATCTGACTTGGTGTGCTTCCTTGTGCAGTACTGAGTCCTTAGTGCACTCATCTTGGTTAGGAAGCTGCATTATTTTTCAAATTCTGTGAGAAAATATTTGAAAAGAAATAAACATATTATTTTGTTAATTTTGTGGAGCAATCTGCTTATGAAGAAATTCCAAAGCTTCATCTTGCAACTGTTTTATTTTATTGTGGTTGCTGTTGTTATTGGGCATTTGAAAGCAGCTCAAGCATGACAGTCTAAACCTTCTGCTCTTCTAAATCAGAGCAGGGAACAGATGGCTGCTGACCTTTAGCTTCAGTCAGGCCCTGCCTGCATGAGTTCTATCTTATTTATGAAAAACAATATTTACTACTTTCAAATATATTTCAGTTTGTAACAGTTTGTGCAATACTCAAGCAGCCATTTCCATAATTATTGAAGTCTTGACATAATGTGCATTTTCTAAATTAAATTCCTCTTCGAGGAATGAGTTATTTCAGAGTTTAAATAATCCAAACCTCAAGTGGAAGTCTAAGGGAATATGAACCCTTATGTCCACTCAAAATTATCTGGTACATTTATTAGTCAAGTGAGCAAATCAAATATCAACAGAAAAAATGACCACTGTAATGGTCCAAACTAAATAGAAAAAATGAGCTGTTGAGAGAAAACATATTATTCTTATGCCAGATCATGTGATCATTTATGAGAAAGATATTTTATAAGTGAAAAGTTTTTGTGGTGTATTCTATTTCTTTAACAATTAAACAAACATTCTCTGAGGATGAAATTGATGTGTTACATACGAACAATTAGATTCTTGAAGTAATTGTGAGCATGCCTGTAAAGCATACACTGGCCAAGAACACAGGGGGAGCTGTGCTAACCACATGGTTATCGTACAGATGACAAACTCCTTCACATAGATTTCCCCATTTAATCTTCACATATGAAGTGCTGCAAATAGCATTCTTTTAGGTGGTCTTCTAGAAAATGACTTAGCAATAATTTTCTCATTTCAGATGACACTTATGCAATATTTAAAATTACCTGAAATTGCGCTTTTATTAGTAAGGTCAAGACAACTTGCACTATATTCCAAGGGTTGTCAAAATAATGGTGTAAACTTTGGAGGGAATTTAAAAATGTGTGATTTGAGACTAGAGGATGTCTCAGCAGTTAATAGCACCTGCCTCTGTTAAGGATGATCTGGGTTCAGTGCCCAGCATTCATATCCGGAGACTCATCTCCACATCTGTTCCAACTCTAGAGGACTCATACTCTCTTTAGAGCATCCGATAGCATTATATAAGCCTGGTGCATTTACAGTAATAATAAATACATGAATATAAATAAATGCAAAGATAAAAAAAACTTGAAAAAGAAAAGGGTCACAATTTAGTGCAAATTGTGTGTTGAGAAAACAGTCTCTGGGAAATAACTTACATCATTCTCTTTATATGCAAAATGTGATTCGTAAAACTAATAAGCCAGACTGAAAGATTTACCTGTTAGGAAGTGAAAGCTATTGTTCTATTTGACTATTTGATTCTGAGCATGAGTTTGGGGCTTTTTTTTTTTATCATGTTTTGTGTTATTTTCAACACTGCCGATATTATCCTGATACTTTTTATCTGAACAGAAATCAAGATGTTTGCTTGTTTATTGCCTTTTCAACAGCTGTTTAGATTTCATCCTTATCCCAATAGATTCAACCCAGTTTGATGACTTCCAAACAACACATGGCACATGTGCTGGCTGGAATCTGATAAAGGTTTCCTTTGGTTCTCAAAAGTAATTAAAATAACATAGATTGACAAAACCAGAATTCAAAATGCCACCTGAATAAGTTTTCCTGAGGATTAACTAGAAACATTGAACTTGTCATTGAAAAGGAAGCTACCAGTGTTTAACGTCTCCTGTTTTTTTTTTTTTTGTTTTTTTTTTTTAGCTAAAAGCAAAATGTACCATCTGAAACTTCCATTATAAAGGAAAAATCTTTATACTACTATTTCCACATGCATTGCTATAGTGTTAATTAATAATTAATTAATAATTAAAAAGTACAATGATACAGCTTATATAATTAATATTTTGTGGGTATAATTTAGTTGGATTTTGAAAGATATATATATATATATATATATATGTGGAACATCATACATCATGTAACTGATTTTTAACAGATTATATTTGCTCTCTGGGAGAAGAAAACAAAACTGCAGGACATCATATCTAATCTTGAATGTGAACATGAGTAATATGGAATGAACTTAAATTCAAGCTGTTGGGCACTCCTGTGAGAAACATTCTTAAGCACATCATTTGAAACAAAAGAACCCCCCCCCCAAGTCTTGGCTGCACCGTCTAGTTGGAAGCCCACATTACAAAAAAAAATAAAAAAAATAAATAAAAAAGGAAGGATAATGATTTTTTTTCCTGCTTGCCCACACTTGGACTGGCCAGTGTGCCTTAGCCCAGGGATTTTTATATTAAATCCACTTTTTCAGGATTCTAACATTGACTGAAGACCAGCAGCTCTCTAACAATCCTTCAAGGCTCCAGTGCTAAACTGGGGCTGCTGAAACACTTAGCCCTATGGACTGAACAACTATGGAATTCTCAGGTTTTCTATTGTGCTATGCCCACTGTTGAACTACCCTGACAACAGAATGTAAGCCAGTCCAATAAAACCTTCTTTCACACACACACACACACACACACACACACACACACACACGGAGTTGGAGAGAGATACAGACAGACACAAACCACATACATAGACATACACAGAGACACACATATGCATTCCATCAGTTCTGTTCCTTTAGAGACCCTGGTTAATACAAATAATATGTCCAAAATATTGAACTATTTTTATTTTATTTAAAACATTATAATTAAATTTACCCTAAACCCCTTTACAAAAGAACATATCTTAGAAATGAGAACAGTTCACTGATTTTCTTAGAGCCAGGACTTATAAGAGAAAGGCATTATTAAATATGTAGAAAATCAAAACTGACATGGAAAAAATCAAAGAATCATTGCTTATTAGGCTTGTAACTATTCAAATATGTCAAGTATATTCTCATGGGTATCTCAAGGACTGGAATACACTTCATGTTGCAGAAGTGACTAATTCAAAGGAGTAAAGACATTAATTTCAAACACTTTTGAAGTCATAATTTTGCTTTAATATCTAATAAAATATTTCTGCTATTATTCAGATAATGGGTGTTTTCCTACACGCATTGAGAGAAATCCTGAAGTATCCATATGTTGAAAAATTCAGTTGACTAGAAATTCACCAAATGTAAACAGCTACATGATGGTCACTCTAAGTTATAAACCTCTTACCTAGATCTTAGTTTATTTCTTGGACTTGGATGTCATACATTTCCCACAAGAACTAGTTGTGGGCACAGTTAAGGATCTACAGAGTCCATAGCAATGTAGATCACTATTATATGGATCCAGATATTTTATAAGTTCATTCTAATTCCAATAACAATTTCCATAAGAACAATAGCCATAAAATACATAAGCAGAGATATAACATTTAATACACAGTTACCCCAGGATTTATGCCATTGGGATGGTTCTGGCTATAACACTAACTAAGGAAAAGAAAAAAGGAGGCAAGAAGAAGTTAGGGGATGGGAGGAAAAAGGAAGGGACAGGAGAGGAGAGGAAAGGAGAGGTATTACAATAATCCAAAATGAAGGAAATCTTTAAGAATAAATATAAAACAATATTGTGTTGAACTATACCTTCTAATCATTGATATAAATATATTTCACAAGTGTAGTTTCCCTCATTATGTTGGAGATTTCCTTCTATTATAGTTTGTATGGCTAGATTGGTAGATAGATATTGTTTAAATTTGGGTTTATCATGGAATATCTTGATTTCTCCCTCTATATGAAATATCCTGGTGTGATGCTAACAAAGCAAGTGAAATATCTGTATGACAAGAATTTCACTTTTCTTTTTTTTTCTTTTATTTTTTTGATTTACATTCCAAATCACTTCCCCTTTCCCGTTTCCTCCCTCCCCGAAAGTCCCATAAGCCCCCTTCCCTCCCTCTTTTCTCCATTCAACCCCCTCTCGTTACTCTGTCCTGACGTTCCCCTACATCCAGTCTTTCCAGGACCAGGGGTCTCTCCTTCCATCTTTTTAGAAATATATTGATATGTGGATTGTGTCTAGGGTATTCCGAGATTCTGGGTCAATATTCCCTTATCAGTGACTGCATACCATGTGTGTTCTTTTGTGATTGGGTTACCTCACTAAGGATGATATTTTCAAGTTCTGACCATTTGCCTAGGAATTTCGTGAATTCATTGTTTTTAATTGCAGAGTAGTATTCCATTGTGTAGATATACCACATGTTCTGAATCCATTCCTCCGTTGAGGGACATCTGGGTTCTTTCCAAATGTGGAGAAAGAGGGACACTCCTCCACTGCTGGTGGAATTGCAGGCTGGTACAACCACTCTGGAAAGCAGTCTGGCGGTTCCTCAGAAAACTGGGCATGACACTCCCGGAGGATCCGGCTATACCACTCCTGGGCATATACCCAGAGACTTTACCTGCATGCAATAAGGACACATGCTCCACTATGTTCATAGCAGCCTTATTTATAATAGCCAGAAGCTGGAAAGAACCCAGATGTCCCTCAACGGAGGAATGGATTCAGAATTTCACTTTTCTAAAGAAAGAAATTGAAGAAGACCTCATAAGATGGAACAATCTCCCATGCTCATGAGTCAGCCAAATTAACATAGTAAAAATGGCCATTTTACCTAAAGCAATCTATATATTCAATGCAATTCCCATCAAAATTCCAACTCAATTCTTCACAGAGATAGAAAGAGCAATTCTCAAATTTATCTGGAATAACAAAAACCCAGGATATCAAAAACAGTTCTTAAAAATAAAAGAACTTCTTTTATCACCATCCCTGACCTCAAGCTATACTACAGAACAATAGTGATAAAAACTGCATAGTATCTATACAAAGACAGACAGACTGATCAATGGAATAGAATTGAAGACCCTGAAATGAACCCATACACCTATGGTCAAAATCTGTGACAAAGGAGATAAAACCATCCAGAGGAAAAAATACGGCGTTTCCAACAAATGGTGTTGGTTCAACTGGTGGTCAGCAGGTAGAAGAATGCAAATTGACCCATTCTTATCTCCTTGTAGAAAGCTCAAATCTAAATGGATCAATGACCTCCACATAAAACCAGATATGATGAATCTAATAGAGTAAAAGTGGGAAAGAACCTTGAACACATTGGCACAGGTGAAAATTTCCTGGACAGAACACCAATAGCTTATGCTCTAAGATCAAGAATTGAGAAATGGGACTTCAGAAAATTGAAAAGTTTCTGTAAGGTGAAGAACACTGTCAATAAGACAAAATGTCAAAGTACTACTTGAGGATCCAGCTATACAACTCTTGGGCATATACCCAAAAGATGCTCTAACATATAACAAGGACACATGCTCCACTATGTTCATAACAAACTTATTTATTATAGTCAAAAGCTAGAAACAACCCAGATGTCCCTCAACAGAGAAATGGATGCAGAAAACATGGTACATTAACACAATGGAGTACTATTCAGCTATTAAAAAAATGACTTCATGAAATTTGCAGGCAAATGAATGGAACTTGAAAATATCATCCTGAGTTAGGTAACCCAGTCACAGAAGAACACACATGGTATCTACTCACTGATAAGTGAATATTAGCCAAAAGAAGCTCAGAATACCCAGGATACAACTCATAGACCTTATGAAATACAAGAAGAAAGAAGATAACACCAAATTATGGATGCTACAGTACTACATAGTTGGAGGAATAGAATACTCTCTGGGAAGTAGAGGGAGAGAGGGATCTGGGAGAGACAGAGATGAGAGGAAGGGAAAAAGGGGAGCCAGTTCCGATATGGAAGGAGATGGGGAAGAAGTACTGAGGGTCAGAAATTGAATGTATGTGTATAGCAGTGGGGGAGAGAGAACTGGGATAGCCACTAGAAAGTCCCAGATGCCAGGGACTCAAGAGGTTCCCAGGAAATCTTAGTGAGGAATTTAGCATAAATACCTAACAAAGGGGAGATATAACCTGTAGAGACTGTATCCAGTGGATAGGCACAGCCCCCAGTTGAGTGATGGGGCCACCCACCCACCTCAAAAATATTAATCCAGAATTCTTCCCATTAAAAGGAAATGTGAGAACAAAGAGTAGAGCAGAACCTGAAGAAAAGGCCATCCAGAGATTGCCCCACCTAGGAATCCATCCCATCTGCTGACACCAAACTCAGACACTATTGCTGATGCCAAGAAATGCTTACTGACAGGAGCCTGGTATAACTGTCCCCTGAGAGGTTCTGCCAAAGCTGGACCAATACGGATGCAGATGTCCACAGACAAATGTTGGACTGAGCACAGGTACACCAATGGGAAAGTTAGGGTAAGGACTACAGGAGATGAAGGAATTTGCAACCTCATAGAAAGAACAACAATACCAACCAACGAGACACCCCAAAACTCCCAAGGACTAAACCACCAACCAAAGACTACAAAACGGGAACCCATGGCTCCAGCTGGATATGTATCAGAGGATTGCCTTATCTGACATCATTGGGAGTGGAGTCCCTTGGTTTGGAGAAGCTTGATGACCCAGGATAGGGGAATTCTAGGCCACTGAAGCAGGAGTTGGTGGGTGATTGGGGTACACCCTCATAGAGGAGGAGGTGATGGGGGTTTATGGCAAAAAACTTGGAAGGGGGATAATATTTGAAATGTAAACAAATAAAATAACCAATAAATAAAATAAATACAAATAAAAATAAATAAATATACTTTAAGAGTCTTTTGGTACTCATAGTTTCCCTTTAAGGTTACTAGTATCAAGGTACACAGAGATCACCCGAGTATAAGACCGCTTGGGACACGGCCCACCAGGGATCCACCTGCACCCAGGAGCTAGGCAGTTCCAGAGACATCTGTGTACCTACCTTGCCAGGGGACATCTGCCCTGCAGGTTGTACTGTGGTTAGAGGGAGTCCCACATTTAGAGGTGAGGCCACTACAATCTTTGCTCATGTGACTGAGCAGACAGGTGCAAACAGGTACACAGGGATCACCTGAGTGTAAGATGACTAGGGACACGGCCTGCTAGGGATCCAGTTGTACCCAGGAGCAAGGCAGAGCCACAGCCATCTGTGCACCTACCCTGCAAGAGGACATCTGCTCTGCAGGGAGTCCCGCAATAAGAGGTGAGGCCACCATCTTCACTCATGCAACTGAGCAGGCTGTTACAGCCAAGAAAGCAGAGAACACCTGAGTGTAAAATCACTTGGAACTTGGTCCACCAGTGCCCCACCTGCACCCAGGAGCTGGGAAGACCCACAGTAACCTGTGCCATGGGAAAGTCAGTCACTCAGGGGTGCTGAGACAGACTTTCAGGCACACAGGAGAGACAAAGACCAACCAGTGACAGCAGGGACAATTAACACCAGAGATAACCAGATGGCAAAAGGCAAAATTAGGAATGTTACAAACAGAAATAAAGGCACTATAGCACCATCCGAACCCAATTGTCCCACAAGAGCAAGTCCTGGATACCCCAACACACCAGAATATCAAGATTTAGATTTAAAAATCACAGCTCATGATGCTGAAAGAAGGCTTCAAGAAGAACATAAATACCTCCCTTAAAGAAATACAGGAGAAGACAAGTAAACAGGGAGAAGGCCTTAAAGAACCACAGGAAAACACAACAAAACAGGTGAAGGAATTGAACAAAACCATCCAGGATCTAAAAGTGGAGGTAGAAACAATAAAGAAATCACAAAGGGAAACAACTCTGGACATAGAAAACCTAGGAAAGAAGTCAGGAGTCATGGATCCAAGCATCAACAACAGAATGCAAGACATAGAAGAGAGAATCTCAGACACAGAAGATACCATAGAAAGCTTTGATACAACAGTCAAAGAAAATGAAAAATAAAATCAAAATGCAAAAATAACCAATAAAATTCTTGTCAACCGAATCCAAGAACACATGAAAACAATCATTCACCATGATCAAGTTGGCTTAATCCCAGGGATGCAGGGATGGTTCAAGATACAGAAATCCATCAATGTAATCTACTACATAAACAAACTCAAAGAAAAAAACCACATAGTCATTTCATTAGATGCTGAAAAAGCATTTGACAAAATTCAGCATCCTTTCATATTAAAGGTCGTGGAAAGAACAGGAATTCAAGGTCCATACCTAAACATAGTAAAAGCAATAAACAGCAAACCAGTAGTCAACATCAAACTAAATGGATAGAAACTTGAAGCATTCCCACTAAAATCAGAGAATAGACAAGGCTGCCCTCTCTTTCCATATTTATTCAATATAGTACTTGAAGTTCTAGCTAGAACAATTAGACAACAAAAGGCGGTCAAAGGGATAAAAATTGGAAAGTAAGAAGTCAAATTACCACTATTTACAGATGATCTGATATTATACTTAAGTGATCCAAAAACTCCACCAGAGAACTCCTACAGCTGATAAACAACTTTAGCAAAATAACTGGATATAAAATTATCTCAAGCAAATCAGTAACCTTCCTATACTCTAAGGATAAACAGGCTGGGAAAGAAATTAGGGAAATAACGCACTTCACAATAGCCACAAACAATAAAATATATTGGTGTAACTCTAACCAAACAAGTGAAAGATATGTATGACAAGAACTTCACATCTCTGAAGAAAGAAATCAAAGAAGACCTCAGAAGATGGAAAATCTTCCTTGCTTGTGGATTGGCAGGATTGATATAGTAAACATGGCCATCTTTCCAAAAGAAATATCTAGATTCAATGCAATCCTGATCAAAATACCAACTTCATAGAGTTATTCATAGACTTAGAAAGAGCAATTCTCAAATTCATCTGGAATAGCAAAAAACCTAGGATAGTTAAAACTATTCTCAACAGTAAAAGAACTTCTGGGGGAATCAGTATCATGGACCTCAAGCAATACTACAGAGCCAAAGTGTTAGAAACTGCATGGTATCGGTACAGTGACAGGCATGTAGATCAATGGAATAGAATTGAAGACCCAGAAATGAACACACACACCTATGGTCATTTGATCTTTGACAATGGAGATAAAAGCATCCAGTGGAAAAAAGATAGCCTTTTCAACAGATGGTGCTGGTTCAACTGGAGATCAGCATGCAGAAGAATGCAAATAGAGTCATTCTTATCTCCTTGTACAGAGCTCAAGTTTAAGTGGATCAAGGACCTCAATGTAAATCCAGACACACTGAAACTAATAGAAAAGAAACTGGGGAAGTGCCTTGAGCACATGGGCACAGGAGAATATTTCCTGAACAGAACACCAATAGCTTATGCTCTAAGGTCAAGAATTGGCAAATGGGACCTCATAAAATTACAAAGTTTCTGTAAGGCAAAGGACACTGTCAATAGTATAAAATTGCAACCAACAAATTGGAAAAAGATCTTTACCAACCCCTCATCCAACAGAGGGCTAAAATCCAATATATTCAAAGAACTCAAGAAGTTAGACTCCAGAGAGCCAAATAATATTATTAAAAATAGGGCACAGAGCTAAACAAAGAATTTTCACCTGAGTAATATCAAATGGCTGAGAAGCACCTAAGGAAATGTTCAACACCCTTAGTTATTAGGGAAATGCAAGTCACAATAATCCTGAGATTTCACCTCACAAAAGACAGAATGCCTACGATCAAAATCTCAGGAGATAGCAGGTGCTGGCAAGGATGTGGAGAAAGAGGAACACTGCTGGTGGGATTCCAAGCTGGTACAATGACTCTTGAAATCAGTCTTGCAATTCCTCAGAAAACTCAGCATGATACTACCAGAGGACCCCATTATACCACTCCTGGGCATATACCCAGAGGCTTCCCTGGCATGCAATAAGGACACATGCTCCACTATGTTCATAGCAGCTCTATTTATAATAGCCAGAAGGTGGAAAGAGCCCAGATGTCCCTCAACGGAGGAATGGATATAGAAAATTTGGTATATTTACTCTATGGAATACTACTCAGCTATTAAAAACAATGAATTCATGAAATTCTTAGGCAAATGGGTAGAACTGGAAAATATCATCCTAAGTTTGATAACCCAATCACAAAAGAACACACATGGTATGTACTCACTTATAAGTGGATATTAGCCCATAAGCTCAGAATACTCAAGATGCAATTCATCTATCAAATGATGCCCAAGGAGAAGGAAGGAGAGGTCCCTGGTCCTGGAAAGGCTCGATGCAGCAGTGTAGGGGAATACCAGGACAGGGAATTGGGAGGGGGTTGATTGGGGAACAGGAGAGGGAAGAGGGCTTAGGGGACTTTCGGGGAGGGGTGTACCAGGAAAGGGGAAATCATTTGAAATGTAAATAAAAATATATCTAAAAAAAGGGTAACTAGTATCACCTTGAATTTTTTATAAAAGTAGAGAAGATGTTACATCTTCTCCTAATACAAGCATGGACAGGATAAGCTATTAAAAAGTAATAGGTAGGGGATTAGAACTCTGGCTTTCTACTTGCATATACTTCATTCTTTTTTGTAACATTTGCCACTGTCCATCATAAGGCAGTCAGCAAGAAATCTCTGATGCTTCAAAGAACATGGAAAAGAAGAAAGAAAGTCAAGAGGAGATAGCACAGACATAGGAGGAAAGAAGTTGGAGTACTAGATTGAAGGGGTGTCAGGGTTACAGGTCAGAAAACCTAAGTCTTAGATTTAAAGTTTATTTAAGGAGATATCAACAATCTTTAATCTTCCTTATATTATTTTCAATGTATGATTTATAAAACCCCAAATTAAGGAAACACATTCTGCTATTGCAGTGGAAACACTACTTACAGTAAATTAAGCAATCCAACCTGAAAAGATGTTTCTATACTTTTAGTTATAAAAATAAGAATCCTCTAGACATTGTGATTTCTTCTGAAACTTTTGAATTTCATAGCTTATATCAGTACCTGCAGAATTCTTTTTAAATACTGGATAGTATTGCATCTATGTACCAAAATTATCTTTTAGATCTCATTTTTCAGTTCTGTATCTATGTATATGTGCACATGCACACATGTGCATCAATGAGCTCAGTACATGTGGAGTCTAAAAGAGTGCCAGATCTCTTACAGCTAGTGTCAACTACAGTTGTGAACTGCCAGACATGCATATTGGGAATTGAACTTGAGTTCTCTGGAAGGGCAGAAGAACTTTTAACTTCTGAGCCATTTCTCCAGAGCTATGTGCCATCATTTAAAAGACAACTTTGGTTTTAGAAAGAAAAATAATCAGAATTTCCCAAATCAAGTTTTAAAATAAGGTTAGAAACAAGAGTATCCATCAGAAATTCTAGACAGTGAAGCCAAGGACAGGGAATTAAAGATTCAGAAATAGTCCCCATTGGTCATGGCTGCTGGAAGGTAGAAAGGGAATGTCAGAGGAGCCTATAATGTGCTCAGTCTGTTCTTAAAGAGAGTTACAAGAGGAATCAACATTAGGTCCTCTAGAAACATAAGTGACAATACCTAGAACTATATCTCCAGATGCTGAAAACTGAAATCTATGTGTTGCAACCTACCTGAAGACATATTATATAAGAATAACAAGTATCCCCCTAAAATATCTCTGTGTGGTTGTGTAGAAATAGAAAGCATGTAGATACTAATAAGTATTTAAGCTAGAAAGCACAAAGTTCCTATGTCTACAACAATATCATAATGATGTTTCTTCCTAATATTCAAATTCAAGTTCTAACAAGATACATATAATGCCTCTCTCCAACCCATACATACACTGTCACAGCCTACTTCTCTAATTCATTTCTGTGCATTTTCCATCAGCATTTCTGCAAAAAAAAAAAAAAACTCTTGCAGAAAGAAACATGAGAGCTGGCTACATTCCTGTAAACAACATGATCCTACAATATTGGTCCATTGGCCCTACTGATTCCTTCACAACCTTTAGGAATCATTCCACGGGGGAATGCACAACCTTAATCCTTTCTTGTGCCATATATTTTGTCTTTTTTTTCTAAGTTTTTTTACTTATATTCCAAATAATTTCCCCTTTCCCGTTTCCTCCCTCCCCAAAAGTCCCATAAGCCCCCTTCCCTCCCCCTGTTTCCCATTCAACCCCCTCTTGCTTCTCTGTCCTGGCATTCCCTACATCAAGTCTTTCCAGGACCAGGGGTCTCTCCTTCCATCTTCTTGGAAATCTATTGATATGCGAATTTTGTCTAGGGTAATCTGAGCTTCTGGGTTAATATCCCCTTATCAGTGACTGCATACCATGTGTGTTCTTTTGTGATTGGGTCACCTCACTAAGGATGATATTTTTCAGTTCTGATCATTTGCCTAGGAATTTCATGAATTCATTGTTTTTAACTGCAGAGTAGTATTCCATTGTGTAAATATACCACATCTTCTGAATCCATTCCTCCATTGAGGGACATCTGGGTTCTTTCCAGCTTCTGGCTATTATAAATAAGACTGCTATGAACATAGTGGAGCATGTGTCCTTATTGCATGCAGGGGAAGCCTCTGGATATATGCCCAGGAGTGGTATAGCAGGATCCTCCGGGAGTGTCATGCCCAGTTTTCTGAGAAACCGCCAGACTGCTTTCCAGAGTGGTTGTACCAGCTTGCAATCCCACCAGCAGTGGAAGAGTGTTCCTCTTTCTCCACTTCCTCGCCAACAAATGCTGTCTCCTGTGTTTTTGATCTTAGTCACTCTGACTGGTGTGAGATGGAATCTCAGGGTTGTTTTGATTTGCAGTTCCCTAATGACTAAGGATGTTGAACATCTCTTTAGGTGCTTCTCAGCCATTAGATATTCTTTAGGTGAGACCTCTTTGTTTAGCTCTGTACCCCATTTTTAATAGGGTTACTTGGCTCTCTGGAGTCTAACTTCTTGAGTTCTTTGTATATATTGGATATTAGCCGTCTGTTGGATGTAGGATTGGTAAAGATCATTTCCCAGTTAGTTGGTTGCCACTTTGTCCTTTTGACAGTGTCTTTTGCCTTACAGAAACTTTGTAATTTTATGAGGTCCCATTTGTCAATTCTTGACCCTAGAGCATAAGCTATTGGAGTTCTGTTCAGGAAATTCTCCCCTGTGCCCATATGTTCAAGGTTCTTCCTTAGTTTCCTTTCTATTAGTTTCAGTGTGTCTGGTTTTATGTGGAGGTCTTTGATCCACTTGGAATTGAGCTTAGTGCAAGGAGATAAGAATGGATCAATTTGCATTCTTCTGCATGCTGACCTCCAGTTGAACCAGCACCATTTGTTGAAAAGGTTATCTTTTTTCCACTGGATGCTTTTTGCTCCTTTGTCAAAGATCAAGTGAGCATAGGAGTGTGGATTCATTTCTGAGTCTTCAATTCTCTTCCATTGATCTACATGCCTGTCACTGTACCAATACCATGCAGTTTTTAATACTATACTTTGTCTTAACTACACTTACTAAATATCTCTTTGTGATATCAATGCAGCATCTTCAATATTTATTGCCTTGCTCTATAAAGTCTGATATTTGTATTTCTAATTCTATGTCACAATTCTCTTCTATATGTGGTTCTTAGCTCCATGGCTTTATATATGAGTAAATGTATTGGAATAACTCCAGAAACCAGGGAAGTATAGTGACCATCAGCACTCTGGAGGCAGAGGCAGGTAGTTCTCTGAATTTGAGGCCAGCATGATCTACAGTACGTGTTCCATGAGAACCAAAGTTGCTAAATAGTTTGAAAAATACAAAAAAGGAAGAACCATGTGAAGGGAGAGAAGAATATAGCAAAGCACAAGTCATTTGAAGGGAGGAAATGGGAAAAATGAGAAAGGAAATAAGAAGGAAAGGAGATAAATATAGAATATTAATATACTTAATAACAATGTGGATGTGTAATAAAGCTAATCTGGAATTATATTTACTTGCCTAAAAATTACAAGTGAATTTTTGTATGTACATATGTAAATATTTTTCATGTTGTGGGTAGATGATAATGCTCCCCACAAGAGTCATACACTATATAATAAGAATCCTAGCAAAGACATATGAAGGCCTTTTTTAACCTGGTGATCAAGATTGTCCAAGAAACTTCTAAAATATAGGCTATAACTATAGCTGTTGGTTGGGTCCCAGGGTTTAAGTTAAGTTCCTATTGCTGAAAACACCATTCATTTTGGAAAAAGAATGCAAAGGACCTGAACTGAATCTTATATATCTATAATCCTATCTCATGAGGACTAGTTTTCATGGTACCAGAAGTAACCAACCAAGTGTCGATGGGAGGAAAGAAATGATAGTCTTACCCAGCTACAATACCTGTGAGCCACAACCACAACCAATATGACACAACTCTGAGGGTAGATAATGTCACACATAACTTGATGTCAACTGGTAGCTCTCTAATTGAACTTAAGGTCCACTCAATACCCCAGAGTAAACATGCCTAGTATTGAAAACCTAACCAACTATCTAGGTCAAGAGATTTCTTGAAAGATAATCTACAATTGCCACTTTACTGAACCAGTATAATTCCAGAGTGCATTCTAAATATGTATCCATAGACGAAAAAAAAAATTCATCTCACATTCGTCATCAAAGAAAAATCCTTTGAAATTCTGCAATTAAAAACAATGAACTTACTAAATTCCTAGGCAAATGGTCAGAACTTGAAAATATCATCCGTAGTGAGGTAACCCAAACACAAAATAACACACATAGTATGCAGTCACTGATAAGGGGATATTAACCCAGAATCTTGGAATACCCTAGACACAATTCGCATATCAATAGATTTCCAAGAAGATGGAAGGAGAGACCCCTGGTCCTGGAAAGACTGGATGTAGGGGAATGCCAGGACAGAGAAGCGAGAGGGGGTTGAATGGGGAGAAGAGGGAGGGAAGGGGGCTTATGGGACTTTCGGGGAGGTAGGAAACGGGAAAGGGGAAACGATTTGGAATGTAAATAAAAAAACTTATAAAAGAAAAAAAGAAAAAAGAAATAGATAACAACCATAATGGGAAACCAAAACCAATCATAACAATCCATAACCAATCCATAACAAAGCCTTTATTTAAAGCTTGGAGATCATTGTGGAATTAGGACAAAAATATTGTAGGACCAGAAGAACAGGAAGTTTACTGTGTGATTGTGTTTCCTACACATGTTAAAAAAAAAAAAACAAAGAAAGCTACACTCTTGAAATCTTGTCAACATCACAGCATACATAAGACCTCATCAAGGAAAACATCAATAGTCATGTAGTCATGTTAACATGGATGAGGGAAACTCACACACTTTAAACCCTAGACAAAGAAGTATAGGTAACTAAGGCATTGTGAGAGTAGAAGGAGTCTCAGGGAAGTGTCTCCCAGTTATCCAAATCAAATGGTGATCCCTATATTGTATATATACAAATAAAATTTTACAGACTGAGCAACTCGTACTTATAGATTTATGAAAAAGTGTGTGTGTGTGTGTGTGTGAGAGAGAGAGAGAGAGAGAGAGAGAGAGAGAGAGAGAGAGAGAGAGAGAGAGAGAGAAAAGGAAATATAGGAAGACTTGGGAGGAGAAAAGGAAAGGAAAGATGAAATCACATTATGTTTCAAAAGCTGAATTTAAATTGCCAATTTAGATTTGCTTTAGCCAATATCAAAGATGAGCTTCCCAGTGCAAGCCTCTCCTTACAAGTTGAGGCAGGCCCTCACAATTGTTTCTATTTAATGATTATCCTCAAGCTTCTGCAAGAGACCTGGGAACCTCAAGCAAGGACCATCTATGATGTTCATGAGAACACATTCAAAGAGTATCAAATACAAGGATGGGCTTTGAATCAGTTATTATATTCATACTAAGGCAATGAATACTGAGATGCATGCACAGGGTTTAAAAGAGGCCTCATGTTACAGTACTACTGGACACAAGAGGCTTCTCTGGTGGCTGACTTTAGTTTGAGAATGTCTTAATAATTACTATACAAAGATGCTTCAGACTTTAGAGATGTCTAGGACATGTGCCTAGCATTCTTTTTCTGACCTTTATTTAGTTGGGGTCAACCTTGCATCATGAGCTGCCAATTTTACTCATCTTCCTCCTAATTTTCTCTCATATAAATTATGTAACTTCTTTACAATGGTTGCTTCTCATTGTATCTGGAAGATTAAGTTATCTTTTTCATTTTATGTAAGTCCTATTGACCCTTTCTCCTAAGGTGAATGTAAATTTAATTCCATTGCTTTTGATATGGCAGATCAGGCCACCAGCAAGCATTGGTTTAGCAGCTTCTTATTGACAGTGATAGTTTTATTGAGTTTTAAATAGCATATCACTTTACTCAGTGACAAGATGTAATAACATCATGATTTTAGAATATTTTCTCCTCCAGGAAGAAACTCCATGCTCAAGAGTCACTGTGTTATCCCAGTGTTCTTCGGAATATTCTCCTGGAAACCCCTAACACACTAACCCCTACCAGTCTTCCCAGACCCCATCTACCATTTAAATAAAACCATAGAATATGCAGCCTTGCTGATCTGTTCTGACAATATGTTTGAGGTTCATGTACTTCACAGAGTGCTCAGTATCCATTCTTTGTTATTGCTGAACTTTTCTCCATCAAATGGTAATGAAAATTTTATTCATGTATTCACAAATTTATGCATTTTTAAAGGTTGTATGAATTTTCCTTTTGCCAATACTATGAATAATTTTGCTTTAATTTTTATGTTTAGGTTTTGAGGATATACATTTCATTTCTCATGGATATGCAACAAGAAGGGGATACTCCACATTACAGGTTAACTCTGCTGGGAGTACTTGTATCTTATAATGGATCAACAATGAACCACCGCCAATGAAACATCCACAATGAAGCATATGAGAGTTCCATTCCTCACCAACGATAATTAACGACAGTCCGTTTATTGATGTCCACCATTTTGATTTGAATTCTCCTAATGGCTAATGCTTTCTAGCATCTCTCCCTGTGCTCTTTAGTAATTGATTATATCTGCTTTGGATCAGTGTCTCCTAGGACCCTTTCCCCATTCCTTTGTTTTGTTTATTTATTTCTTCTTCAGCTGTGGGTAGAAAGCACATCTGTCTCAGAACTTGAAGGTGGACCTCAGCAGACAAATTGTGGGAATATATTGCTTTTCTTCTTTCATCATAGATGTGTCAGGAATGGACCTCAGTTCACTAATTTTTCAGCCAACAGCTTTAGTTGTTGGGCCATCACAATACACCCCTTGCTTCAATTTAACTGCATTGCATTTTTTAAATTTATTGTTTTATTTCAGCAATTATCATATCTTCTAGACATAAAAATTTGCAATTTTTTTCATCCTGTGTTGTCTTCCCATTTGTTTACATGTGTCCTATGACTCACAAAATGTTAAATATTGATGAAATCCAATTTACCCACTTTTCTTCATTGCTTGTGTACTTAGTGTCATATTACAAAAGCATTGCTACTCCATGCTCACAAAATCTACAACTATACTTTATTTGGAAAGTATTATAATTTTTAACTAATATCTTTAAACTTCAACATATTTTGAGGTTTCATATACAGAGTAAGGAACATATCCAACTTTCTTGTTTTATATGGGGATATCCATTAATTCATTTACAGGAAAAGTTATTCATTCTCCCTTTGAATTGTATTAGTTTTCTTAATAAAAATCAGTAAATCTCAAATGTGGGGCTTTATTGCCAGACCATTTATGTTAGCCTATTAATCTATTATGTCTGTATATATCACTTATAACAAGTTTTGGAGTGTCTCAGTGTTTCATTGCTATGATGACACATCATGACCAAGGCAACTCTTTTAAAGTCAAACATTGAATTGGGGCTGGCTAACAGTTTCAGAGGTATAGTCCATTGTTGTCATTGTAGGAAGCATGACAATGTACAGACAGACATGGTACTAGAGAAGCTGGGAGCTCTACACTTGATCTGAAGGCAGCCAAGAACAGACTCTCTTCCACAGTGGGTGGAGCCTGCTCATAGAAGAACTCAAAGCTCACCTACACACTGACACACTTCCTTTAATAAGGCCACACATCCTAATAGTGCTACTCCCTATGGCAAAGCATTCAAGCAAATGAGTCTATGGGTTCAAACCTATTCAAACCACCACATTAGGGTTTGCAATAAGTTTTAAAACAAGAAAACTTAAATCTTCTAATTAGTTAAATTTTAAAGACTGATTTTTGTTTGAATTTTGTATCAATTAAAAGAGCAGAGATTTTATCAGAGACTGGGTTGAATCCATGCATTTATATGAGAAGTGCTGTCATCTTCCATTTATTAGGCCCTCTATTTTTTCCTTAATATTCTACAGTCTCATGGTTTTAGTTCTATAATTATTTTATTAAGTTTATTCCTAAATATTTCATCTCTTGTGTTGTTGTTGCAGGTGAATTTTAAAATTATGTTACCTAGTTTCTCATTGGTCATTGAAAGAAAAGCATACATTGGCTGAAATACCCAACAAAGGGGAGAGAGAACTTGTAGAAATCATATCCAGTTGAGAGAGGGGCCACCCACCCATCTCAAAAATCTTAACACAGAATTACCCCTGTTTAAAGAAATATAGGGACAAAGAATGGAGCATAGACTGAAGGAAAGGCCATCCAGAAGCTGCCACACTTGGAGATCCATCCTATATGCTGCCACCAAACACAAACACTATTGCTGATGTTAATAAGCACTTGCTGACAGGAACCTGGTATAGCTGTCTCCTGAGAGGCTCTGTCAGAGCCTTACTGATACAGATGTGGTTGCTTACAGCCAACTAAAAGACTGAGAACAGGGACCACAATGGAGGAGTTAGGAGAAGGACTGAAGGAGCTGAAGGAGTTTGCAACCCCATAGGAAGAACAACAATATCAACCAACCAGACCCCCCAGAGCTCCCAGGGACTAAACCACCAACTAAAGAATACATATGGAGAGACTCATGGCTCCAGCTGCATATGGAGCAGAAGATGGTTTTTTTTTTTTTTCTGGCATCAATGGAAGAGGAGGCCCTTGGCCCTGTGGAACTGAGCAACTGCTAGATCTTTGAACTTCCATCCACAGCTATTGCTGACCTTTGCTGGGGAGCTGGACTACGACTGTAAATCATTAACAAATTCCCTTACTATATAGAAACTATCCATACATTATGTTACTCTAGAGAACCCTGACCAATACAGAAGTTGGTATTGATTCCTCCAGCATAGGGGGAGTGAGGTGGGAGTGGGTGGGTGTGTGGGGGAGCACCCTCCTAGAAGCAGGGGTCAGTGGCGATGAGATAGGGGGTTGGCTGAAGGAAATATCATTTTAAATGTAAATAAATAAAATAAACAGTAAAACATTAGAGTGGAAATTGATAGAAATAAAGAAAACAATACAAAGAAAAAATAGAAAGAAAAACATTTGGCTTTTGTGTATTGATACCATACCCTGCAACCTTGCTAACCTTATTTGTTCCAATAGCTTTTAAAAGTAGATTTTTCTGAAATCATTGAAAAAAAATTGAAATGTGGCCATGGTTTAAATAGTTAAGCTATAAAACTCCTCAAATAAAATCCAACGTTCAGAATTCATCCATTGGAAATATGTCAGAATATACTTTGTTCCCTATGATTTAGAAGTTCTTAACCAGCCTTTATTGGCCATAAGATAAAATATAAATACTGCAATTCATTTGTAAGACAGCTTCTAACATGATTATTAATGCAGTTTTTATTACTTTGGCTTATCTTTATCTCCTAGGCTTATCTGATTACAACATCATTTTGAATATTTTTTCTTGTTTGAGGATCACACAGGACTCTGATTTCTAATATGTACTACCTTACATTTAGGACATCTACAATATTCTCCTACTTTGGGTGACTTATATGAGTTAGTGTTGCACACCTGCAATCAAAACAAAAGAAAGGAAGAATATATTCTGGGTTGTACTTTCTCATGCTTCCATCTTGGCAAAACACCATGGTATTAGGCAAAAGACCATGGTGTTGGGATCATATGACAGAGGAAAGATGTTTAGCTCATGACAGACAGGAAAAGTGAAAAATCAGGAAAGATCCAGGGGAAGAAATTGCTCATAATGACATATCCTCAATAAACTGCTTCCTCAAATGAGGTTCCACTTCCTTTGTCAATATCTCCCAGTAGAACCACTGATCTATTGATTAAGTCAGAATCCACAAAATCCAGCTGCTTCCCCAAATCCCATGGGCTAGTAACCAAGTCCTTGGACATATGAACCCACTGGAGTTAAACACTAACAGGGCTCCTCCTCAACAAAATTCTCACAGGCCATTTGATAGCCTTAAGTAGAAAATCCTGTTCCTGTTGAGTCATCAGTGTTCCATGAGAACCCTTCACATGGATGCATATCATCCACAAAATGCTTTATCCATTTCTTAGTTTTACTCCACTTTCCTTATCAATTATTTAACAAACTTTGTTAATACATATGTGACTAACAAATGTGTATATTGTAGATTTACAGTATTTTTAATTTAGCTCTATTTTCACAATTAAACTATTATTAAGCTTAGCACTTAGGAAGCAAAGTTAAGAAAATCACTCTGAGTTCAAGTCTACATAGTAAATTACAGGAAAAACAAACCTCAAAACAGAAACAAAACTAGAAATAAATAAACTATTAAAATGGATGATTGCTACCTTCAATTAAAGCTACAAAGACAACAACTCACTAGTAAAGAAACACACTCTGACTCACTGTCATGTATCTTTAGCACTTAGGACAGACTGATTATAGGAGTTCAATATCTTTTTACTAAGATTGAATTGGATGAAAAATGAACAGAAAAGCAACTGAGGTAGTTATATATTGACACTATGTGGGTAGAAACAACAGTTAGGAATGTTATTGTTAGGGGATGAAGGAAAGGCCTGTTAAGCAATGAGATATGTAAACTAAATGAGATTAGAATCTGGCAGAAACAGCAAAAACAGAAAGAGCACAGGATTATAAGCAAATTGATAGGAGTGAGTTTCCTCCAGATGATAGTCTCATGCAGGCATACTCTACCTTTGAGGAATCACTCACAAGTGATTGATTGTCCCAGAGCTTCAACCAGATTCTTTGAGATCACACTAATCAAGATATACTAGTGGAAGAGGACATCTGCCTCCTACTCTAGCTCCATGTGCCATTATCACAAGCAGAAATAACCAAATTTCTGTTTGTCCCTCTTGTCTAAAGCCTAAAGGTGATTTCTAGTTCTCACCTCATGATGGTACCAACTCCAGATCATGAATCATGTGCTACCTTACTTTTTCCTATGGATTTAAATATTTAGTGTCTCCTTCTATAGTGACCCACTCAGGAGATAATTATTAGTAATGACTCATAATGAGACTTTATCCCAGTAAACTTATATTATTCATTATAGCTAGCTATATGTGTGTATATATACGTGAGTTCATGTGCACCATGTATGTGCTGAAGCCCATGGAAACCAGAAGAGAGTGTAGAAACTACTGGAACTGGAGAAACTGGCATTTGTGAGCCCCCCAACTTTGGTGCTATGGACCAAACTTGGGTCCTCTACAAGGGCAATAAATGCTCCTATGTATCCATTAATTTCTCTAGCCACAATAAATTAATCTTAAGTTGAAAATATAACTGTGTTTAGTATATCCAAGTCACAAACGCAACTTAGCCTATCAACTTCAACTGTGTGCAAAACATGTACTAACTGACAGCTGTAGACACAGTAAGGGGAAATACAAAGCGCAGTATCTGAACACAATACACTGTAAAATATTGGTTATGTACCTTGTTAGCATTTTGTCTAAACTCTGCCCCACAGTTACCTGGCAACCTCCTCTCTCTCTTCTTGCTTTTGCCTTCTTTCTTTCACTCTGTCCTCTAGCCCCTACCCCTCTCTCTCCCCATTGCCTTCCCCACTCTCCATGTGCTCATGGCAAACCTCTACTCCTCTATCCCTCTTTTCCTTCTCTGTCTCTGTCTCTCTGTCTCTCTCTGTCTCTCTCTGTCTCTGTCTCTCTCTCTGTCTCTCTCTCTCTCTGTCTCTCTCTCTGTCTGTCTCTCTCTCTCTCTCTCTCTCTCTCTCTCTCTCTCTCTCTCTCTCTCTCTCTCTCTCTCTCCTACCCTCTTAGTTCCCCACCCCATCCTCCCCATGCCCTGAATAAACTCTATTCTATACTATACTATCATGCAGTTGGTCCCTCAGGGAGAAGGGATGCCTCAGCATGGACCCACAGAGGCACCCCTACCCCTTCCCCCATACCTGACTACACCTCCACCAAAACATATCTTCTCTTTCCTTATCTTTTTATAAGCACAACATACGCTATAATTTCAAGCTGATCAGAAGCACTAGCTCCCTGCCACTGCAAGGCATTGAGAGAAAGAATCATTATGTTTTACATTATCCTGGGAAAAGACCAACATTCAAAATCATAGCTGTAGTTTCTATTGAATGTGACAGTATCAGAAAGCAGAAACATGTTCAGTTGAACTATCCAAGTTCTAATCTACCATACATGTTGGCAAAATATTTGCATCACCTGGATATTGTCAAAATTTCAGAGCCCAGAACTGCTGAGCCATCAGTGCACCCTAACAGGACACTTCTAGTGGTTTGTACACACAGTAACATGTGAGAAGCTCTGTGCTATATCCTCCACTCAAACGCCACCTGTATTCCTGTCTGAGAACTTCATTCTTCCCACTGACACTTCCATAACTCATTTATTTTATGAATTTAGAGAAAACATGTTGTCATGGTTGTTAGTAATGGAAAAGAATTTAAATTAGGGTGTTGTTATAATAAACAAAAAAAATGAAAGCACTATTTTGATGAAAAAAGTTTTCCTTGTTAGCCTGGTTAGTAATATAACTCATGTATATTGTAAGGAAGGAAGGAGGTCATTAATACTACAGAGTAAGTTTTATAAAGCATTTACCATATCTATGATGGGGCCTTCTTTTTCCTACTTCAAAGCTTTGAGCCATGCTGAAATATTGTGAGCTGCCTTATGTGCTTAGAGGAATCCCATCATAAGAGTTGCCGCCTCTTCTCATCACACCTGCATTGCAATGCCTTGATTACCTCAATGAGAAAGTTATTTGATAGATGTGCTTTGTTGCTGACAAGCCAGTCACCATCAGCATCCATCGATAAGTGCTCTAGGAGAAGCTCACTGCCTTCTAGATCAGAGATAGTTCCGAGACTGTTGACAGTTTCCACCAGCAGAGTTCCTCTCTCATCATTCAAACCATGGAATACAAAGCAAACCAAAGCATACAGGCAACCCACATAAACACATATCTAATCCACACATTATCATGCAGTGCTGTGCAGTCACACACAGGCTTGGATAAAGGCAGACTAAAAGAAGACATAAATGAGAGGAGAGACCATTGGTCCTATGAAGGCTTGACTCCCCAGTGTAGAGGAATGCCAGGTCAGGAAAGTGGAGGGGGATTGGTAAGCAGGGGGAAGGAGGATAGGATAGAGCATTTTTGGAGGGATAACAAGGAGAGGGGATAACATTTGAAATGTAAATAGTGAAAATATCAAATAAAATAAAATGTAGAATAAGAAAAAGATTTTCATGATTTCACAAGCTCCACATCAGTAAAATGATCTCAATCCCTTCATTCTGAATTGATAACCATATAATTAATGGAGAGAAGAGACAATGGTTCTGATATTTATGGAGCACAGGAGCCCTGTCTTGTCCTTTCATACCCATAAATCATACCACCAAAGAAGCAATCAACCAAGCTTAAACCACAAGCCCATAGTCACACACTAAGATTATGTACTTGCTGCTAGTAGCTCACATTTGTTTTGTTGCTCAAGTGGAAAAAAATCCTGTATAATCACTATATTCGCTTTTTTTAAATTTTCTATATTCTTTATTTACATTCCAAATGATTTCCCCTTTCCTGGTTCCTCCCTCCACAAAAACCCTCCCCCTGTTCCACATTCAACCCCCTCTAGCTTCTCTGTCCTGGTATTCACTGCACTTCTGCAACAATTCTTTCCGGAACCAGGAACCTCTCCTTCGTTCTTCTTTGGAGTGAATTGATATGTGAATTGTGTCTTGGGTATTGCAAGCTTCTGGGCTAATATCCCCTTATCAGTGACTGAATACCATGTGTGTTCTTTTGTGACTAGGTTACCTCACTTAGGATGATATTTTCCAGTTCCAAACATTTGCCAAAGAATTTCATGAATTCATTGTTTTTGATAGCTGAGTAGTATTCCATCATGTAAATATACCACACTTTCTGTATCCATTCTTCCATTGAGGGACTTCTGGGTTCTTACCAGCTTCTAGCTATTATAAATAGGAATGCTATGAACACAGAAGAGCATGTGTCCTTATTGCAGGCCAAGGAGTCCTCTGGGTATATGCCCAGGAGTGGTATAACAGGGTCCTCCAGAAGTGTCATGCACAGTTTTCTGAGGAACCACCAGACTGCTTTCCAGAGTGGTTATACCAGCTTGCAGTCCCAACAGCAGTGGAGGAGTGTTCCTCTTTCTCCACATCCTCGCCAACATCTGCTGTCTCCTGAGTTAGTTTTTGATCTTAGCCATTCTGACTGGTGTGAGGTGAAATTTCAGGGTTGTTTTGATTTGCATTTCCCTAATGACTAACCCCATTTTTAATAGGGTTATTTGGTTCTCTGTAGTCTAACTTCTTGAGTTCTTTGTGTATCTTGAATATTGGTCCTCTGTAGCATGTAGGGTTGGTAAAGATCTCTTCCCAATTTGTTGGTTGCCTTTTTGTCCAATTGATAGTGTCCTTTGCCTTACAGAAACTTTGTCATTTTATGAGGTCCCATTTGTCAATTCTTGATCTTAGAGCATAAGCTATTGGTATTCTGTTCAGGAAAATTTCCCCTATGCCTTTGTGCTCAAGGCTCATCTCCAATTTCTTTTCTATTAGTTTCCATATGTCTGGTTTTATATGGAGATCCTTGATAAACTTGGAGTTGAGCTTAGTACAAGGAGATAAGAATGGATCTATTTGCATCCTTATGCATGCTGATCTCCAGTTGAACCAACACCATTTGTTAAAAAAGACTATCCTTTTTTCTACTGGATGGTTTTAGCTCCTTGTTCAAAGATCAAGTGATCATAGGTGTGTGGGTTCATTTCTGGTCTTCAATTCTATTCCATTGATCTATCCGCCTATCACTGTGCCAATACCATGAAATTTTTAACACTATTGATCTGTAGTACTGCTTGAGGTCTGGGATACTGATTCCCCCCAGAAGTTCTTTTACTGTTGAGAATAGTTTTAGCTATCCTGGGTTTTTTGTTATTTCAGATGAATTTGAGAATTGCTCTTTCTAACTCTATGAAGAATTGATTTGGGATTTTTATAGGGATTGCAATGAATCTGGATATTGCTTTTGGCAAGATGGCCATTTTTACTATATTAATCCTGCCAATCCATGAGCATGGAAGATTTTTCCTTCTTCTGAGGTCTTCTTCAATTTTCTTCTTCAGAGATTTGAAGTTCTTGTCATACAGATCTTTCACTCTTGGTTAGAGTCACACCAAGATATTTTATATTGTTTGTGGCTATTGTGAAGGGTGTCATTTCCCTAATTTCTTTCTCAGCCTGTTTATCATTTGAGTATACGAAGGGTACTGATTTGATTGAGTTGATTTTATATCCAGCCACTTTGCAGAAGTTGTTTATCAGCTGTAGGAGTTCTCTGGTGGAGTTTTTTTGGTCACTTAATTATATAAACATATCATCTGCAAATAATGATAGTTTGACTTCTTCCTTTCCAAATTGTATCACTTTGACCTCCTTTGGTTGTTGAATTGCTCTAGCTAGAACTTCAAGTGCTATATTGAAAAGATATGGAGAGAGAGGGCAGCCTTGTCTAGTTACTGATTTTACTGGGATTGCTTCAAGTTTCTCTCCATTTAGTTTGATGTTGGCTACTGGTTTGATGTATATTGCTTTTACTATGTTTAGGTATGGGCCTTGCATTCCTGTTCTTTCTAAGACCTATAATATGAAAGGATGTTGAATTTTGTCAAATGCTTTTTCAGCATCTGATGAAATGACCATGTAGTTTTTTGTTTTGAATTTGTTTATGTAGTGGATTACACTGATGGATTTCCATATGTTGAACCATCCCTGCATCCATGGGATGAAGCCTACTTGATCGTGGCGAATGATAGATTTGGTGTTTTCTTGGATTTGGTTGGCAAGAATTTTATTGAGTATTTTTGCATCAATGTTCATAAGGGAAATTGGTCTGAAATTCTCTTTTTTTGTTGGATCTTTGTGATTTTGGTATCAGCATAATTGTGGCTTCATAGAATGAGTTGGGTAGTGTTCCTTCTGTTTCTATTTTGTGGAATATTTTGAAGAGTACTGGTGTTAGGTCTTCTTTGAAGGTCTTATAGAATTATGCACTTAAACCATCTGGTCCTGTGGGTTTTTTTTGGGGGGGTTGGAAGATTTTCAATGAACACTTCTCTTTCTTTAGGGGTTATGGGACTGTTTAGATGGTCTATTTGATCTTGATTTAATTTTGGTATTTGGTATCTCTATAAGAAATTGTCCATTTCCTCCAGATTTTACAGTTTTGTTGAGTATAGGCTTTTGTAGTAGGATCTTATGATTTTTTTATTTCCTCAGTTTCTGTTGTTATACCTCCCTTTTCATTTCTGATTTTGTTAATTTGGATACTGTCTTTTTGCCCTCTGGTTAGTCTGGCTAAGTGTTTATCAATCTTGTTGATATTCTCAAAGAACCAGCTCCTAATTGTGTTGATTCTTTGTTTGGTTCTATTTGTTTCTACTTGATTGATTTCATCCCTGAGTTTGATGATTTCCTGCCTTCTACTCCTCTTGCGTGTATTAGTTTCTTTCTGTTCTAAAGCTTTCAGGTGTGCTGTTAAGCTGCTTTCTTTGTGTCCCATAAGTTAGGGCATGTTCTGCCTTCATTTTCATTAAATTCTAAAAAGTCTTTGATTTCTTTCCTTATTTCTTCCTTGACCAAGTTATCATTCAGTAGAGCATTGTTCATCTTCCATGTGTATGTGGACTTTCTGTTGTTTTTGTTGCTATTGATGACCACCCTTACTCCATAGTGATCTGATAGGAGGGATTAGTTTGGTCTTCTTATATCTGTTGAGGTCTGTTTTCATGACTAATTATATGGTCGATTTTGGAGAAGGTACCATGAGGTGCTGAGAAGAAGGTATATTTTTTTCCTTTAGGATGAAATGTTCTATAGATGTCTCTTAAATCCATTTGGTCCAAAACTTCTGTTAGTTTTACTGTGTCTCTGTTTAGTTTGTGTTTTCTTGATCTGTCAGGGAAAAAAAACCCTGTATAATCACTATATTTGCTTTCAATTCAAAAATTAAATGAGCTAGCTTATCTTTACTTTAAATATGACAGCTTTCCTAAGTCTCCTAAGTTTAATATAAAATATTGCTATTTAATTTATAAACATAGTTATATAATGGTTAAATTTTTTGAGAATATTTCCTTTATTTAATTTTATTAAAATTTAAACTTTAAAAATTTTTCACACTCCATATTTTATTCAACCTGCCATCTACCCCCCCGAATGTTCCAAATCCCATACCTCCTCCCAATTCTCTGTCTTCATGAAGCAGACCCACCACACCACAGTCCCAACCCCACTGACGTCTAAACTACCTGGGGCCTCCAGTCTCTTGAGGGTTAGGTGCTTTATCTCTGATTGAACACAGACCCAGCAGTCCTCTGCTATATATGTGTTGGGGGTCTCATATCAGCTGGTGTATGCTGTCTGTTTGGTGGTCCAATGTTTGGTAGATCTCAGGAGTTGAGATTAATTGAGACTGCTGTTTTCCTACAGGGTGACCCTCCTCTTCAGCTTCTTTCCTTAATTCAACCACAGGGGTTAGCAGTTTCTGTCCATTGGCTGGGTGCAAATATCTGCATCTGACTCTTTCAACTGCTTGTTGGGTCTTCTGGAGTGTGGTCATGCTATGTCCCTTTTTGTGAGTGCTCCATAGCCTCAGTAATCATATCAGGCCTTGGGACCTTCCATTGAGTTGAATCTTACTTTGGTCCTGTCACTGGACCTTCTTTTCCTCAGTCTCATCTCAATATCCATCCCTGCAGTTATTTCAGACAAGAATAATTGTGGATGGCAACCCCCTCCCTCATTTGATGCCCTGCATTTCAAGTTGGAGGTGGGCTCAGTAAGTTCCCTCTCCCTACTGTCAGAAATTTCATCTAAGGTCTTTCCCTTAGAGTCCTGAGAGTCTCACAAACCAGGATTCTGGCGCATTCTGGAAGGTCCACCCAACCTCCTACCTCCTGAGGTGGCCTGTTTCAATTCTTTCTGCTTGCCCTCAGGACTTCAATCCTTTTCCCTCACTCAATACCAGACCAGGTCCTCCCCTCCCTCCCTATCCACTGTCCACTTTCCCTCTTAGGTCTCTCCCTCCCTCCCCACTTGTGATTGTTTTCTTCCCCCTCCCAAGTGGTACTAGGGCATCCTCACTTGGGCCCTTAAGCTTGGTGACCTTTTAGAGTTCTGTGGACTGTACCTAGGGTATTCAATACATTTTGCTGGGAGGCCAATATCCACTTATTAGTGAGTACATACTATACATGTCCTTTAGGTTCTGAGTTTCCTCACTCAGGATGATATTTTCTAGTTCCATCCATTTGTCTGCAAAACTCAGGATGTCCTTGTTCTTAATAGCTGAGTAGCATTCTGTTGTGTAAATGAACCACATTTTCTGTATCCATTCTTCTGTCCTGGGACATCAGGGTTATTTCTTACTTCTGACTATCACAAATAAGTCTGGTATGAACATAGTGGAACACATGCTCTTGTGACATGGTGCAACATCTTTTAGTTATATTCCCAAGAGTTCTGTTGCTGAGTCTTCAGGTAGACCTATTTCCAATTTTCTGAGGAACCTCAAGATTGATTTACAGAGTGGTTGTACCAGTTTGCAATCTCACCAGCAATGGAGGAGTGTTCCTCTTTCTCCACATCCTCACAAACATGTGTTGCCACCTGAGATTTTGATCTTAGCCATTCTGATTGGTGTAAGGTGGAATCTCATGGTCATTTTGATTTGCATTTCTCTCGTCACTAAGAACTTTGAACCTTTCTTTAAGTGTTTCTAAGCCATTTGAGGTTCCTCTGATGTGAATTATCAGTCTAGCTCTATATCCCATTTTTTGATTAGGTTTGGTTTTTTGGTGGTTAGCTTCTTGAGTTCTTTATATATTTTGGATATTAGCCCTCTATCAGACTTAGGGTAAGTGAAGATTTTTTTTTCCAATCTGTAGATTGCTGATTTGTCTTATTGACTATGTTCTTTGCCTTACAGAAGAAGCTTTCCAATTTGATGGTGTCTCATTTATCAATTCTTGATCTTAGAACTTGAGCCCTTGGAGTTCTGTTTATGAAATTTCCTCCTGTGCCGATGAGTTCTAGGTTCTTTCCCACTTTCTCTTCTAATAGACTCAGTGTATCTGGTTTTATGTTGAGGTCTTTGATCCACATGAACTTGAGCTTTGTACAAGGTGACAAATATGGGTCTACTTTCATTTTTCTGCATACAGACAGAGAGTTACACCAGCATCATTTACTGAACATGCTTTCTTCTTTCCATTGAATATTTTTGGAGTCTTTGTCAAAGATCAGGTGCCCAGAGGTGTGCTTTTATTTCTGGGTCTTAAATTTATTTCATTGATCAACCTGTCTATTGCTGTACTAATACCATACAGTTTTTTTTTAATTTATTTATTTTTTTTAATTTACATTCCAAATCATTTCACCTTTTCCCATTTCCTCCCTCCCCGAAAGTCCCATAAGCCCCCTTCCCTCCCTCTTTTCTCCATTCAACCCTCTCTCGTTACACTCTCCTGGCGTTCCCCTACATCCAGTCTTTCCAGGACCAGGGGTCTATCCTACCATCTTTTTAGAAATCTATTGATATGCGGATTGTGTCTAGGGTATTCCGAGATTCTGGGTCAATATCCCCTTATCAGTGACTGCATACCATGTGTGTTCTTTTGTGATTGGGTTACCTCACTAAGGATGATATTTTCAAGATCTGACCATTTGCCTAGGAATTTCGTGAATTCATTGTTTTTAATTGCAGAGTAGTATTCCATTGTGAAGATATACCACATCTTCTGAATCCATTCCTCCATTGAGGGACATCTGGGTTCTTTCCAGCTTCTGGCTATTATGAATAAGGCTGCTATGAACATAGTGGAGCATGTGTCCTTATTGCATGCAGGTAAAGTCTCTGGGTATATGCTCAGGAGTGGTATAGCCGGATCCTCCGGGAGTGTCATGCCCAGTTTGCTGAGGAATCGCCAGACTGCTTTCCAGAGTGGTTGTACCAGCCTGCAATTCCACCAGCAGTGGAGGAGTGTTCCTCTTTCTCCACATCCTCGCCAACAACTGCTGTCTCCTGTGGTTTTGATCTTAGCCATCCTGACTGGTGTGAGATGGAATCTCAGGGTTGTTTTGATTTGCATTTCCCTAATGACTAAGGATGATGAACATCTCTTTAGGTGCTTCTCAGCCATTAGATATTCTTCAGGTGAGAACTCTTTGTGTAGCTCTGTACCCCATTTTTTAATAGGGTTACTTGCCTCTCTGGAGTTTAACTTCTTGAGTTATTTGTATATCTTGGATATTAGCCCTCTGTCGGATGTAAGGTTGGTAAAGATCATTTCCTAGCTAGTTGGTTGCCGCTTTGTCTTTTGGACAGTGTCTTTTGCCTTGCAAAAACTTTGTAATTTAATGAGGTCCCATTTGTCTGTTCTTGATCTTAGAGCATAAGCTATTGGAGTTCTGTTCAGGAAATTCTCCCCTGTGCCCATATGTTCAAGGTCCTTCCCTAGTTTCCCTTCTATTAGTTTCAGTGTGTCTGGTTTTATGTGGAGATCTTTGATCCACTTAGAATTGAGCTTAGTGCAAGGAGATAAGGATGGGTCAATTTGCATTCTTCTGCATGTTGACCTCCAGCTGAGCCAGCACCATTTGTTGAAAAGGCTATCTTTTTTCCACTGGATGGTTTTAGCTCCTTTGTCAAAGATCAAGTGACCATAGGAGTGTGGATTCATTTCTGGGTCTTCAATTCTGTTCCATTGATCTACATGTCTGTTACTGTACCAATACCATGCAGTTTTTAACACTATTGCTCTGTAGTACAGCTTGAGGTCCGGGATACTGATTCCCCCAGAGGTTCTTTTACTCTTGAGAATAGTTTTAGCTATTCTGGGTTTTCTGTTATTCCAGATGAATTTTTGAATTGCTCTTTCTAACTCTATGAAGAATTGAGTTGGGATTTTGATGGGGATTGCATTGAATCTGTGTATTACTTTTGGTAAGATGCTCATTTTTACTATATTAATCCTGCCAATCCATGAGCATGGCAGATTTTTCCATCCTCTGAGGTCTTCTTCAATTTCTTTCTTTAGAGACTTGAAGTTCTTGTCATACAGATCTTTCACTTGTTTGGTTAGAGTCACGCCAAGATACTTAATATGGTTTGTGGCTATCGTGAAGGGTATTATTTCTCTTACTTCTTTCTCAGCCTGCTTATCCTTTGAGTATAGGAAGGCTTCTGACTTGCTTGAGTTGATTTTATATCCGGCCACTTTGCTGAAGTCGTTTATCAGCTGTAGGAGTTCTCTGGTGGAGTTCTTTGGGTGGCTTATGTATACTATCGTATCGTCTGCAAATAGTGATAGTTTGACTTCTTCCTTTCCAATTTGTATCCCTTTGACCTCTTTTTGTTGTCTAATTGCTCTAGCTAGAACTTCAAGTACTCTATTGAAAAGATATGGAGAGAGAGGGCAGCCTTGTCTAGTCCCTGATTTTAGTGGGATTGCTTCAAGTTTCTCTCCATTTAGATTGATGCTGGCTACCGGTTTGCTGTAAATTGCTTTTACTATGTTTAGATATGGGCCTTGAATTCCTGATCTTTCCAAGACCTTTAGCATGAAAGGATGCTGAATTTTGTCAAATGCTTTCTCAGCATCTAATGAGATGACCATGTGGTTTTTTTCTTTGAGATTGTTTATGTAGTGGATTACATTGATGGATTTCCTTATATTGAACCATCCCTGCATTCCTGGGATGAAGCCTACTTGATCGTGGTGGATGATCGTTTTGATGTGTTCTTGGATTCGGTTGGCAAGAATTTTATTGAGTATTTTTGCATCGATATTCATAAGAGAGATTGACCTGAGATTCTCTTTCTTTGTCGGGTCTTTGTGTGCTTTTGGTATTAGTGTAATTGTGGCTTCATAGAACGAGTTGGGTAGTGTTCCTTCTGTTTCTATTTTGTGGAACAGTTTGAAGAGTATTGGTGTTAGGTCTTCTTTGAAGGTCTGATAGAATTCTGCAGTAAAACCATCTGGACCTGTGCTTTTTTTTGTTGGAAGACTTCCAATGACAACTTCTATTTCTTCAGGGCTTATAGGACGGTTTAGATGGTCTATTTGATCCTGATTTAATTTTGGTACTTGGTATCTGTCAAGGAAATTGTCCATTTCCTCAAGATTTTCTAGTTGTGTTGAATACAGGTTTTTGTAGTAGGATCTGATGATTTTTTGAATTTCCTCAGTTTCTGTTGTTATCTCTCCCTTTTCGTTTCTGATTTTATTAATTTGGATACTATCTCTGTGCTCTCTGGTTAGTCTGGCTAAGGGCTTATCTATCTTGTTGATTTTCCCAAAGAACCAACTCCTCGTTTTGTTGATTCTTTGTATGGTTTTATTTGTTTCTACTTGATTGATTTCAGCCCTGAGTTTGATGATTTCCTGCCTTCTACTCCTCTTTGGTGTATTTGCTTCTTTTTGTTCCAGGGCTTTCAGGTGTGCCATTAAGCTGTTAGTGTATGCTGTCTCCCGTTTCTTTTTGGCGGCACTCAGGGCTATGAATTTTCCTCTTAGCACTGCTTTCATTGTGTCCCATAAATTAGGGTATGTTGTGCCTTCATTTTCATTAACTTTCAAAAAGTCTTTGATTTCTTTCTTTATTCCGACCTTGACCAAGTTATCATTGAGTAGAGCATTGTTCAGCCTCCATGTGTACGTGGGTTTTCTTTTGTTTTTGTTGCCATTGAAGACCACCCTTATTCCATAGTGATCTGATAGGAGGCATGGGATTAGTTCTATCTTCTTGTATCTGTTGAGGTCTGATTTGTGACCAATTATATGGTCAGTTTTGGAGAAGGTACCATGAGGAGCTGAGAAGAAGGTGTATTCTTTACCTCTAGGATGAAATGTTCTATATATATCAGTTAGTTCCATTTGGTCCAAGGCTTCAATTAGATTCACTGTGTCCCTGTTTAGTTTCTGCTTTCCTGAACGATCCATTTCAGAGAGCGGGGTGTTGAAGTCACCCACTATTATTGTGTGCGGTGCGATGTGTGCTTTGAGTTTTAGTAAAGTTTCTTTTACGAATGAGGGTGCCCTTGCATTTGGAGCATAGATATTCAGAATTGAGAGTTCTTGATGGTGGATTTTTCCCTTGATCAGTATGTAGTGTCCTTCTGTGTCTTTTTTGATGACTTTAGGTTGAAAATCAATTTTATCCGATATTAGGATGGCTACTCCACCTCCTTTCTTGGGGCCATTTGCTTGTAAAATTGTTTTCCAGCCTTTTACTCTGAGGTAGTGTTTGTCTTTGACACTGAGGTGCGTTTCCTGCATGCAGCAAAATGCTGGGTCCTGTTTACGTATCCAGTCTGCTAGTCTGTGTCTTTTAATTGGGGAATTGAGACCATTGATATTAAGAGAGATTAAGGCATAGTGATTATTGCCATCTGCCATTCTTGACGCTATCTTTATGTTTGAGTGGTTATCTACTTTTGGGTTTGATTCAAGAAGGTTATTATCTCATTTTTTCCAGGGTGTTGTTTCTCTCCCTGTATTGGAGGTTTCCACCTATTATCCATTGCAGGGCTGGATTTGTGGAAAGATATTGTGAAAATTTGGTTTTATCATGGAATATCTTGGTCTCTCCATCTATGGTGATTGAGAGTTTTGTCACTTAAGTATACTATCATATTGTCTGCAAATAGTGATAGTTTGACTTCTTCCTTTCCAATTTGTAAACCCTTTGACCTCTTTTTGTTGTGAATCTGCCTGCCTTTCTTTTATTGTTAAGAATTGTTTTCACTATTCTGGGCGTTTTTTTGCCTTTGAAGATATATTTGAGAATTGTTCTTTCTAAGTCTTTGAAGAATTGTGTTGGGATTTTGATGGAGATTACATTGAATCTGTAGATAACCTTTGGTAGGATGGTCAGTTTTACTATGTCAATCTAACCATGAGCATGTGATATCTCTCCATTTTCTAAGAATTTCTTTGATTTCTTTCTTGAGAGACTTGATCTTTCCCTTGTTTGCTTAGAGTGAGCCCAAGGTATTTTTTATTATTTGTGAAAATGGTAAAGGTAGTTGTTCCCCTAATTTCTTTTTCTTTTTCTATTTTCTAAGTTTTTTTTATTTACATTCCAAATCATTTCCCCTTTCCTCCCTCCCCGAAAGTCCTATAAGCCCCCTTCCCTCCCTCTTTTCTCCATTCAACCCCCTCTCACTTCTCTGTCCTGGCATTCCCCTACACCCAGTCTTTCCAGGACCAGGGGTCTCTCCTTCCAACTTCTTGGAAATCTATTGATATGTGAATTGTGTCTTGGGTATTCCGATATTCTGGGTTAATATCCCCTTATCAGTGACTGCATACCATGTGTGTTCTTTTGTGATTGGGTTACCTCACTAAGGATGATATTTTCACGTTCTGACCATTTGCCAAGAAATTTTGTGAGTTCATTGCTTTTAATTGTAGAGTAGTATTCCATTGTGTACTAAACAAAGAAAGAATATTAAAAGCAGTAAGAGAAAAAGGCCAAGTAACATATAAAGGAAGACCTATCTGAATCACATCAGACTTCTCACCAGTGACTATGAAAGTCAGAAGGTCCTGGGAAGATCTCATGCAGACACTAAGAGAACACAAATGCCAGCCTAGACTACTACACCCAGCAAAACTCTCAATCACCATAGATGGAGAGACCAAGATATTCCATGATAAAACTAAATTTACACAATATCTTTCCACAAACCCAGCCTTGCAAAGGGTAATATGTGCGAACAAGGAGAGAAACAACACCCTGGAAAAAACGAGATAGTGACCTTCTTTCATTAAACCCAAAAGTAGATAACCACTAAAACATAAAGATAGCATCAAGAATAGCAGGTGGCAATAATCACTATTCCTTAATCTCTCTTAATATCAATGGTCTCAATTCCCCAATAAAAAGACATAGACTAACAGACTGGATACATAAACAGGACCTAGCATTCTGCTGCATGCAGGAAACGCACCTCAGTGTCAAAGACAAACACTACCTAAGAGTAAAAGGCTGGAAAACAATCTTACAAGCAAATGATCCCAGGAAACAAGCCGGAGTAGCCATCCTAATATCAGATAAAATTAACTTTCAACCTAAAGTCATCAAAAAAAGACACAGAAGGAAACTACATACGGATCAAAGGAAAAATCCACCAAGAAGAACTCTCAATTCTGAATATCTATGCTCCAAATGCAAGGGCACCCTCATTCGTAAAAGAAACTTTACTAAAGCTCAAAGCACACATCACACCTCACACAATAATAGTGAATGACTTCAACACCCTGCTCTCTGAAATGGATCGTTCAGGAAAGCAGAAACTAAACAGGGACACAGTGAATCTAATTGAAGCCTTGGACCAAATGGAACTTATATACATATATATATTTCATCCTAAAGCAAAAGAATACACCTTCTTCTCAGCACCTCATTGTACCTTCTCCAAAATCGACCATATAATTCGTCACAAATCAGACCTCAACAGATATAAGAAGATAGAACTAATCCCATGCCTCCTATCAGATCACTATGGAATAAGGGTGGTCTTCATGGCAACAAAAACAACCGAAAGCCCACATACACATGGAGGCTGAACAATGCTCTACTCAATGATAACTTGGTCAAGGAGGAAATAAAGAAAGATATCAAAGACTTTTTAAAATTTTATGAAAATGAAGACCCAACATACCCTAATTTATGGGACCCAATGAAAGCAGTGCTAAGTGGAAAATTCATAGCCCTGAGTGCCGCCAAAAAGAAACAGGAGAGAGCATACACTAGCAGCTTAATGGCACTCCTGAAAGCCCTGGAACATAAAGAAGCAAATACACCCAAGAGGAGTAGAAGGCAGGAAATCATCAAACTCAAGGCTGAAATCAATCAAGTAGAAACAAAACCATACAAAGAATCAACAAAACTAGGAGTTGGTTCTTTGAGAAAATCAATAAGATAGATAAGCCCTTAGCCAGACTAGCCAGAGGGCACAGAGACAGTATCCAAATTAACAAAATCCAAAACGAAAAGGGAGAGATAACAACAGAAACTGAGGAAATTCAAAAAATCATCAGATCCTACTACAAAAGTCTCTATTCAACACAACTAGAAAATCTGGAGGAAATGGACAATTTCCTAGACAGATACCAAATACCAAAATTAAATCAGGATCAAATAGACCATACCCTAATTTCTTTGTCAGTCTGTTTATCATTTGTATAAATTTATTTGAGTTAATTTTATATCTGGCCACTTTGCTGAAGTTCCTTATCAGTTGGAAAAGTTCTCTGGTAAAATTTTTGGGGTTGCCTATGTATACTGTCTTATCATCTGCAAATAGTGATACCTTTATTTCTTCTTTGCCAATTTGTATCCTTTTGATATCTTTTTATTGTCTCATTATTCTAGCTAGCACTTCCAGTACTATAATGAATAGATATGGGGAAAGTGGACATCCTTGTCTTGTCTCCAATTTTAGTGGGATTGCTTCAAGTATGATTCGACTGCAGAACGAGTTAGGTAGTATTCCTTCTGTTTCTAATTTATGGAATAGTTTGAGGATTATTGATATCAGGTTCTCGTTGAAGGTCTGGTAGAATTCTGCACTAAATCCATCTGGCCATGGGCTTTTTTTGGTTAGGAGTTTTGTAAAACTTTCTTCTATTTCTTTTTGTGATATGGGCCTATTTACATAGTTGTGGTATCTGTCTCGAAAACCATCCATTTCTTCTAGATTTTCCAGTTTTGCTGAGTATAGGCTTTTATAGTAGGATCTGATGATTTTTTTGAATTTTCTCCATTTCTGTTGCTATGTCTCCCTTTTAATTTCTGATTTTGTTAATTTGGATACTGCCTCTGGGCCCTTTAGTTAGTTTAGCTAAGGTTTTATCTATCTATCTTGTTGACTGCCCCTCCCCCAAAAAAAAGCTTTGGTTTTGTTGATTCTTTGTATAGTTCTCTTTGTTTCTAGTTGAATGATTTCCAACCAAATTTGAGTTTGACTGTTTTTTGCCATCTACTCCTCTTGGGCGAGTTTGCTTCTTTTTGTTCTAGAGCTCTCAGGTGTACTGTTAAGTTGTTAGTGTAACATCTCACCAGTTTTTACCAGGGCATCTAGTGCTATGAATTTTCCTCTTAGCACTCCTTTTATTATGTCCTATAAATGGGAATGATATGTCAACATTTTCAATAAATTCCAGGAAGTCTTTAATTTCCTTTTTTATTTCTTCCCTGACCAAGTTCTTATTGCGTAGAGAGTTTTTCAGTTTCCATGTGTATGTGGACTTTCTGTTGTTTTTGTTGTTACTGTAGACCAGCCTTAGGACATAGTGATCTTATAGGATACATGGGATTATTTTAATCCTCTTGTATTGGTTGAGGGTTGTTTTATGACCAATTATATGGTTGATTTTGGAAAAGGTACCATGAGGTACTGAGAAGAACATGTATGATCTGTAGATATCTGTTAAATCCGTTTTTTTTTCATAACTTCTGTTAGTTTCTCTGTGTCTCTGTTTAGTTTCTGTTTCAATGACCTATCTATTGATGAGATTGGGGTGTTAAAGTCTCTCACTATTATTGTATGGGATTTAGTGTGTGTTTTTAGCTTTAGTAAAGTTTCTCTTATGAATGTCGGTGCTCTTGCATTAGGGACATAGATCTTCAAAACTGAGACTTTCTCTTGGTGGATTTTCTCCTTGATGAAGATGAATGAAATGTAATTCCTCATCAAGCTTGATAGCTTTTGGTTGAAAAATCTATTTTATTGGATATTAGCATGGCAACTCCAACTTGTTTCCTGTGGCCATTTGTTTGGAAGATCTTTTTTCCATTCTTTACTCTGAGATTTGTCTGTCTCTGTTGTTGAGGTGTGCTCCTTGTAGGCACCAAAATACTGGATCTTGTTTGAGTATCCAGTCTATTAGCCTATGTCTTTTTATAGGTGAGTTGAGTCCATTATTATTGAGAGATATTAAAGAGACATGACTGTTAGTTCCTGGTATGTTTGTTTTTGTAGGTGGCTTTATGTGCTTGTGGTTCTCTCCTTTTGGCTTTGTTATGAGATGCTTAATATCTTGTCCTTTCATTGGTGCAGGTGCCTTCCTTGGGTTGAAGTTTTCCTTCTGGGTCCCTCTGTAGGACTGGATAGATACTCTTTGAATTTGGTTTTTTAATGGAATATGTTGGTTTCTCCATCTATGTTGATTGAGATTTTTACTGGGTATAGTAGTCTGGGGTGGCATTTGTGGTCTCTTAGAGTCTGCATGACCTTTGTCTAGGCTCTTCTGGCTTTCATAGTCTCTTTTGAGAAGTATAGTGTAATTCTGACAGATCTTCCTTTGTATGTTACTTGACTCTTTTGCCTTGCAGTTTTTAATATTCTTTCTTTGTTCTGTGCATTTAGGGTTTTAATTATTATATGAAGAGAAGATTTTTCTATCCTGGTCCCATTTATTTGGTGTTTTATAGGCTTTTTGTATCTTTATGGCTGTCTCTTTCTTTAGGTCAAGGAAGTTTTCTTCTAAGATTTTCTTGAAGAAAATTTCAGGTCCTTAGAACTGGGAATCTTCATTCTCCTCTATTCCAATTATTCTTAGATTGGGTCTTTTCATTATATCCTGCATTTCCTGGATGCTTTGGGTTAGGAGTTCTTATGTTTTGAATTTTCTTTGACAGTTGGCTCAATCTCTTCTATACCTGAGATACTCTCTTTTATCTCTTGTATTCTGTTGGTGATACATCTGTGATTCCTGACCTCTTTTCTAGATTTTCCATTTCCAGGTTTCCCTCCATTTGTGTTTTCTTCATTGTTTCTACTTCTACTTTTAGGTTTTGGATTGCTTTATTCAATTCCTTCACCTGTTTTCCTGTATTTTCCTGTATTTCTTTCAGTGAGTTATTGATATCCTCCTTAAAGGATTCTATTATCTTCATGGGATGGGATTTTAGGACAGATTCCTGATTTTCAGGTGTGTTGTTTTGTTCAGGGCTTGCTGTGGTGGGAGAACTGGTTCTGATGATGTCCACATATATTGACTTCTGTTGCTTATGATTTTTCACTTGCCTCTTGCCATCTGGATATCCTTGGTGTTTGTTGGTCTTCGTGACTCTGTCTGGAGTCTATCTCTTTTGTCCTTGAGTTGCTTCAGGTCTCCCAGTAGACCTGTGACCCTGGTTGTAGCAGAACTTGTGTGTGGCCTTCCAACTGGGGGCTCCTTGGAGGGCCAGAGAACCTGCTGATCTGTTGCCCTGGCTACAGTAGATCTCTTGGGAGGCCTTCAGACTATTGGGTCTTTAGTGCAGCAGTCAAGCTGTTGTCCTGTGTGAACATGTTCTGCAGGGGGCTGGGGGGCTACAGACTGTGGTTTCTGTTTCCCTGTGTGCAGCAGAACTCCAGGGAGGCTTTCAGTCTGGGTCAGTTGCCCTGCATGTCTTTAAGCTGTGATGTATACTTCTCTGAGTTCAGTGGATCCTCAACTGCTCTAAGTGCAGCAGATGCTCTAGGATTAGTCAGAATATGCTGTCTTCCCCGGATCATACCAGCTAGGAATCTGCCCCAGCAGAAAAGACCAGGCAGAAGAGATGGAAAGCAGCAGTTGTGAGACTCTGTGGGGAGGGGTTCTTACCAACTTCTCTGAGTACAGTGTGTCCTCCAGGGTGAATCAGGATATAGTGTATTCACTGGAAAAGACCATCTAAGAGTCTGCCCCAACAGACAAGAGTTAAAATTTTTAAATTATTTTTGCTTTTTCTTTCATTAACTTCTAAATTCTATGACTCTATGTCTCCTCAATGTTTGTAAGCATTATTAAAATTAGTTGCTAAATCTGAGTAATTGTGATCAGTCAGGTCTGGTAGCATAGTCTTATAATCCCATAACTCAGAAGCTGAATTAATGGGATCACAAATGGATGACAGATAGGATGAGCATAGCTAGTCTAAAAGTCTGAGGACTTCCTGTACTACATAGTTGAGAGAGAGAGAGAGAGAGAGAGAGAGAGAGAGAGAGAGAGAGAGAGAATGAGAGTGCTAACAAATTCAATGATTTAAATACTACTTGAATTAGGAAAGGAAGTCAAAATTTGTCATCTTTGACATTTTGTTTTTTGAGACTATAATTATATTTCTCCCTTCTTTTTCCTCCATCCAAGATTTCTTATGTACCCCTCTCTAATTTCAATAGCCTATTTTTCATATATATATATATATATATATATATATATATATATATATATATATGTTTAGTTCATATAAGTTTACTTCTATGTATGTTTTCAGGACTGTCAATGCTTTCAGGGCTACAGATTTTTCACTGGCCAGTTCTGGGGAAGATGACCTTTCCTGCTTCCAGCTTTCCCCAGTTGCCTATAGTTCTTTGTTTGTGGGTTTGGCCTCCTATGTTTTTCCTTACCCAGTTTGGCATGCTCATTGGTATCATTTTTGTTTATCTCATTTTTAGGCAGTCATATTGGTGAAACTACATAGTGTAGCCTCTGATATTAGTTACTAGGTGATACAACTCACATCAAACTCCCTCTTCCTCTGGCTCTAATAATCTTTCTGCCCATTCTCTTTGTGAAATGTTTCTTGAGTGTTAGTTGGGTGAGGGTATTTTGTAGATGTATCCATTGAAATTGGGCTCTACAATTCTGTAGTTTGATTGGTATTAAAATAGCAGGGATTAAAAGTAATAAGCATAAAATAATCTACACAAACCATAAAGGGTTTTCAGTCATTAATTGATCACAGTTGAACCAAATGAGTTTAACTCATGAAGTCATGATGCTCATTCCTACTTTCAGGATACCTGTGGGCTCATCTCACTTTCATAGAGCACAGAAATAATAGTCTACAGCAAGATGGAGTCTGCCAGCACAAAATAGACCACCATGTACAGCTTAATAACCAGAACCTTTCAGGGAAGCTGGTGAAGAGCTAGTGTCTTCACAGGACTTCTCATTCCAGAGTGTATCTCTTATTCATGTTGTGATTATACTTCCTGCATTCTTGTCAGGTTGTTGTGTAGAATGACTGTGTTGTCTTCAATGACATTTTCACAGTTTTATATTTCTACCTTTATCAGATTCTTGACCTTGCCTTTCCAAGGCTTTACTACTCCAAACCTGGGCCATAAGTGTTTACAGTCTGTAGTTAGCTATAAACCATTCGTACAACTTTCTTTGACCCAAGAAATACCCAGTTTTGTTCTGGCACTTAACACAGTGGATAGTGTGAGGATTCTGCTGACCCTTGGATCCAAGTGTGTTTCCTAGTGAGTTGTAGTCATTGAAAGCAAGGGCTACTTTCTTCTCCCTCCCAAGTGGGACTGAGGTGTCCTCACTTGGGTACTTCAGCTTGTTGACCTTTTAGGGAGGGACCTGGAAGGGAAAATGGACAGGGCAGGGGAGTGGTAGGAGGAAAGGGGAACCTGATCTGACATTGGGGAGGGAAAAGAACTGAAGCCCTGAGGGCCAGCAGAAAGAATGGAAACAGGTAACCTCAGGAGGTAGGAGGTTGGGAGATCCTCCAGAATGCACCAGAGACCTGGGAGGTGAAAGACTCACAGCAATAAAAGGGAAGGACCTTAGATGAAATGTTTGACAGTAGGGAGAAGGAACTTATAGAGTCCACCTCCAGCAGGGAGTCAGGGTTTCAAATGAGGGAGAAGGGGGACCATCACACAGTCACAACTCTGACCCATAATTGTTGCTGTCTAAAAGAATTACAGGAATGGAGATGGAGAGGAGTCTGAGGAAAAGATGGTCCAGTGATAGGCCCAAAGTGGGATCCAGCTCAAAGGGAGTTCCCAAGAGTGACACTATTACTGAGGCTATGGAGTGCTCACAAAAAGGGACCTAGCATGACAGCACTCTGGAAGACCCAACAAGAAGCTGAAAGAGTCAGATGTAGATATTTCAACCCAACCAATGGACAGAAGCAGCTGGCCCCTGCTGTTGAATTAGGAAAGGCTGAATGAAGCTGAGGTCAACCCTGTAGGAAGACCAACAGTCTATCTTAATCTGGACCCTTGGGATCTCTCATATACTGGACCACCAAACAGGCAGTATACACCAGCTGATATGAGACTCCTAGCACACATACAATACAGGACTCCTGGGTCTGTGTTCATTGGAGTTTAGAGGTCAGATGGGGTGGGAGGTGGGGACATCCACGTGAAGACAGGGGGAAGGAAGAAAGTATGGGACATGCATCAGTTAGAGAGGTTGGCAGAGTTGGGAATAAAATATGGAGTATATAAAATTAATTAATTAGTTTAAAAGGGGGAGAGAAAAAAAAAGAAAAAAAAGCAAGGGCTAACACTCCAGAGCATTGCTTTGCCTAGCAGGGAACAGAGAACTCAAAGTATCCAAGGTGTTTGAGGGAGATTGTGCTCATTCCAACCATCAGTTAAAACTGGTGATAATTGAGCCATTACTTCTAATCATGGACAAAACAGTATGGTTTGGGAACCCATACTGTGAGTGTCTTGATCAACAAAAAGGACACAGGCATTTCATAATAAGATATCAGTATTAACCTTATGTAAAAATGGTAAGCTTTTCTTTCACCAAATACTGAGGTGCTATAGAAACTTCTGACATTTTGCCAGTGATTTGCTTCAGATGCTTCGCAAAACTTGTAGGTAGCATCTGCTTCAAACTGTTTAAATATAAAACATTTTCCCAATAATTTATTGGGAATTTATGACTCTCTTTCTTTTAAAATTATTATTTACATACATGAGTACTACTCAGAGATTATGACTTGTAGGAATTATTTTCTATGTGACACTAAAATTATAGCAGCTCATCCTGTGGAAAACTCTTCATCCTGTCTCCTTTGTGATTTCAATAACGTTCCCCAATTTTTACTAACATTATTTCTACCTGGAAAAAGGTAGAAGGTGACTCATCCTAGATTCACTACTGTATGATACCCCAATTTCCTTTAGAATAAGACAACCAAAACATAGTGTAAATAAAATTATTCTATATACGATTAATGGCAGTTGGGGGAAAACAAAAACAATAACAAACAAAACCTGACAACTCTTGTAAATCCACTTACAAAGTAAATATTTCAAAGTTTATAAATTCACATTGACATTTCTGGTTTCGTTATTGCCAAACTAAGTCAGTCAAACACAAAAACAAACAAAACAGAGCAAACCATGGGTTTTCTGGGTCACTCACCCTGACCTTGAACTCACTAGGATTTTAGTAGGATATGGAAGTCAACCTCAGAAAGGAAATCCTGGGGTGGATTGTGAGGCATAACAGGCTCCTACAACTCCTCCAAGAGTTCTGATTTGCCACACAGCATTAGATTTAAGGTGGCCCAGACTATCAGTGAGACAGTGAGAAAGAACCAACCAATGCCAGAGTGACTCTGTCTTAAAGGCATCCACAACAGGTAAAGATGCAACCCACCCCCACATTCCTTCTGAGCTACCTCATCAGTCAGAGCTCTCATTGGGACACTGTGATAGTGTGGCAAGATACAACTGGCAAAGATTTAGAGGCTTGGGATTGGTTCAAAAACTGAATATAAGCTTATGCTCTGGGCAATAAATTCAGATCTGCCTGTTGATGTTGGTCTTCAGAGTTTGATTTACCAGTATTCATCACATGACTCATTTGCCTCTCACCTCCTGTTCTCAGTCTTATTCCCATACACAATGACTTCAAATTCATAATGCTCTTGCTTCATACTCCTCAGGGTTGTGTTTGTAAAAGCAAATGAAACACTGATCGTATGTGGCTAAAACTAAAGCATCTTAAGCAGTTTATTCCAAAGTAAAACTGTCTGTACCTACCTAAATTTTTTTTAATCTTCATTTTAATTTACATAGGCTCCCTTTTCAAAGGCTCTATCATATTCCAAAACATCAATTTGTAGTTACTCTAAAAGCAGATAAGCCAAATGATGAGTTACAGGAAAAGATGGAAAAGTAAAAGCAATTTGTAAGACAAAAATATTTCAAGGACCATTTTGCAGCCACAGCTATAATCCTGGTGCTGAGAAAGGCTGAGATCAGCAGGTCTAGGTGTTTGCTGGCTAGGAAGCTTTGCCAAACTGATGAGTTTCAGGGTCATTGAGAGACCCTGTCTTGAAGCATAAGGTGTATATTGATAGAAGAAGACATATAACATCAACCTGTGGCACACACACTCACACACACACACACACACACGTGTATGTGTAAATATATGAACAAATGTACACATATATGTCACACACAGCTTTTATAAAAGAATATTTTAGGTGTTTGGACAGAGGGCTTGAAAAGTAAGCATCCATACTGCTCTAAGAGGATGTGTTTCTAGCACCTATATCAGATCAGTTAAAATTCTAGGAGTAGCAATGACTCTAAGTAATGTGACACCCTCTTCTACCCTATTCAGGCACCTGCTTTCATACTTATACACAGACACACATATAAACATAATTAAAAATAAAATGTAATCTTAATACTTTTAGAAGAAATAATAATTTAACTTCAGAAAATATCAAAAAATGGGGGAAAAAAGACTTCTCAAGTCTGTTAGCTAAGGTCATCCTAATTTTCCAGACATGTTTGAATATAAAGAACTTTAATGGTTAATATTGACTTAATAGCTTTAATTGTCAACTTACCAGACCTCATTCATTCTATATGAGTAAACATTGGAAATTGGAGGATCTACAATGATAAAATGAAAATGCCTATGGAATTATAATGCAGCTTGCAATGTAGTGCTCTCTCTCTCTCTCTCCCTCTCTCTCTCTCTGATATTTATTATGTCTCATAAAAAGCACCAGACAGGAAGGCTGTATCTTAATGTGCCAGAAAGAAATTCAGAGGTGGCATGTACCACAGCCATGTGATAAACTATTTTGCAAATAGCTAATTTATGATGGTACTTGTATTTACAGGAAATTGACAATCCAGATATTGAAGATCTGCTCTGCAGAGTATCTGTCTTCTCCACCATCTCCCTCATTCCTTCCAGTGTCTTAAGGACAACATGTAGAATCTGTGCATGGAAGAGTTGATTTTGGTTGCTAGATGTGTCTGATCACATTTTTTTAAAAATCTAACAAAGTGGGAATTTTATAACACTTTGTAGAATTCCTTTGGCATTGATTTGGCATTGAAAGTATGAAGTTTTTATTATTTCTGAAATATAAAATATTCAGAATACATAAGACAGAAAATTTAACATGTATCCTGATTGATCCTAATCAGTACCTTCTCTTCATTTTATTTTACTTTTTATTAAATTATTTTATTTCTTTACATTCCAAATGTTGCCCCCTTCCTGCCCCACCAGAGTTCTTCACCTCAACTCCCATCTCATTTGCCTCTGAGAGGATGATGAGGTGATGGAGTCCTAGAAATACATCTCTCCTTCTGCTCCTCCAAATATAATCTTCCAGTCTCATGCCCAGTCTTGTAACAGAAGGCCTGCTGCAACCGCTTCTACCCCTACCCCCATCTCTAGTGGTTTGCACAGACCTCCACCTCCTAATTTCCTCCCTCTCCATCCTCATGGTTTATCTTAGTCCCAACAGGCACTTCCTGGAAAGCCACAGACCATGCTATGCAGAAAAGCAAGTAGTTTAGTTATAAATCTTTACCCCTCCCTCCATACACCTAAGCCCAATACCCTAGCTTCACCCCAGTAGACCTCCTTTTACATAGGTTGCTAACAGAAGGTGCAGTCTCCTATAGTATGAGTTGAATGAGAGAAAATGCATTTCCTGAGTAAAGTTACCTCCTTAACACAAGTCATCCACTTTTCTGCTTTAGTATAATTCTGTTTGTTTAAATATGCAGACTGCCTAGGCAGTTCATGATGAAATGGGGAGCCTTATTTTTAAACGTAGGAATGTCTTGGGAGATAGCTACTAGTTAGCTCACCTCAATCCCATAGCATTCTCCTTCCTTGGGGCATCAGTGCCTACAGGATTAGGCTTATCCTCTCCAACTGAGGCTAGACAAACCAGTCCTGTGCTACATATGTGCTGGGGCCCATGTATCTATTTAGTTGGGGTCTTAGTCTCTGGGAGCTCCTAGTGGTCCAAGTTAGTTGATACTGTTGGTCTTCCTATGAAGTTGCAATCCCCTTCAATGCTTTAATTCTTCCCTTAACTCTTCCATAGGGTCCCCAACATCAGTCCAGTGCTTGGCTATAAGTATCTGCACATATCTCAGGCATTTGCTGGTAAAGCCTCTCAGAGACCAGCTGTACTAGATTCCTGTCTGCAGGTACAAATGGCACCAGTAATATTGTCAGGGTTTGGTGTCTATTCATGGGATGGATCTCAAATTGAACTGGTCACTGGATGGCCTTTCCTTTAGTCTCTGCTCTGTTTTGGTCCCTGTGTTTCCTTTAAACAGGAACAATTCTCAGTCAAAATTTTTGAAGATGTTTTGATGACCACATCCCTTCACTGGGGGACCTGCATACCTACTGGAGATGGTTTTTTCAAGGGCCTTATCAACATGAGTTCATACAGTATAAATTCTGAGGCATGTCTGCTGAGAGGCCAAACCTACACCATCTTGGAAGCTTCCATCTTAAAAGAAAGAAAAAAAAGCCTGAGAACTTCATCTTGGCCTACAGTTGAACCCAACCTGCACCCAAATACCTGGAGCTGAATTTTAGATACTTGTGTACTACCTGATGTGGATACTGAGAACCAAGTTCAAGTTATCTTAATCTCTGGGCTCCATCTACGAACACTTTTTAACTATGTGTAGGCTGAAAGCAGGGTCTGGAAGTAATTTCCTTGCATAAGTAAGTGTGATGGCAGTGCTTAATAGCATGATGTGAAAGAACTAAAACTAAAGACATAATACAAAGAAGTAAACATCACAGCACTTGAAAAATGCAGGCTAAGTGTAAAACTAGCACAACTTGATACATCCAAAATAATTAATTCTGTAAAAATGTACATGTACTCGAGTGGGATAATGCAATGTAGGTAGGAGGGACTAGGAGGAGATCATGGGATTCACTAGGATGAGGGGGAAAATGCTGCAGATTTTCTGTTTTGGGGCTAGGGATGAGATAGGAGGGTTTAGTCTTGTGCAACCAAAGAAAAATGAAGAACTGTAGTCAGCTTGCCTGTTTCCTTCCTCATCTGGTTCTTCTTTAAATGATTTACCTTTCCTTTGAGTTGGTATGGCTTTCATTAGGCATAGGCACTATCTCTTTGTCCTCCATTACTACCTAGTACAATTCACAGCTAACTAATTGGCTGGAAAAGTTTCAATTGTTGTGCTAGAGTTTCTTGTCCAGACAGTATAATTTGATAGTAAGTTGACCCGTTCATAACCCATATCAAGTAGAGTATAGAACAGAAAACCATATGGAAATTACTGCTTAAGTTTATGCAACTTTCAAAATGCCCACTTAATTATCAAGTTGTAATTTACTCTCTGTAAGAATCCATCTTATTAAATTTATGTTCACTCAGATAAAAAGATTATTCTAAAATACTGTTCATTTTCAATATCTCTATTTTCCAGGAGAAATGTCCTGAAGTTTTCTGAAGTATTTTTTTATTTTCCAAAAGCCTTCTATAATTTGCCTAAAAGTCCTATGTGGCAGCCAGACCTACTATTGACTTTGTCTATAGTGTGAGAAAACTACTTGAGAAAGTAAAATGATTTCTCCAGGAGCACATGACTGATCAGAAGCAAGGTTGTGACTCATTCTTCATTTTCTCACCTTGCCTTTCTCCATTGATATTTCTATGTTTTTGCAGACTCCACAGGAGCCTAAAACACTCAGAGCTTAGGCACAGTTCATGGAATTCTAGTATTCTATGTAAAAGGATGAGGAGAGAAACCACTTGTCTTTACTAAATATTCAAGGCAGTTATTTAGTTAATGATGCTCAGCTAAGCAGACTGATGATGACAGAGGAAAGAGGCTGAAGACTGACACCCTTTCCTGACTCTTTCTTCCTTCCATGACATACACTCCAGGCCTGAGAAAATCCATCAGCACAGGACACCATTAACATCTTGCTTGCATATTAGCTAAAGCCAAATCCAGAAGTAGTTCCTGCCCTCCAGAACTTGGAAGGCTGGAACACCCACAGCCGAGAATGGCAAGGCATATCTCTGAGCCTTCAGAGCCATGAGCTGAGTACTCAAAGGAAAAGGGAGCACAGAGGATTCAACAGAACTTAATTTGAATTTGCATCCTGGCTCCCTGACAGACCCTTTCTCCATGTAAGAATAACATTCAGGCCAGATGTGGGAGTGCAAACCCCAGCACTGGGAACTAGAAGCCAATCTGGTCTCCATAGAAGTTCCACACCAAGCAGGTCTACACAGTGAGACTTTGGGGGAAAAAGAAATATTATTGACAGAACAGATGTCACAACTGCATCTTCAGGTCACTGGGATTTGGGGCAGATTGCTGGCCTTGCCTAAGGATTTGAGGTGTGACATCACTGAACTGAGTTTGTTTCCACATTTCATTATTTTTGTTTTAAATTATCAATGAAAAACTCTACATTAAGGAGACAGGGGGGGAATAAAAACCTTCTTAGATATAACAGATGCTGATGAGGATATAGTAAGGACCTTATACACTATTGTGGAAAACAGTATGGAGGTTTTTCAAAAACTAAACTACAAGTACTATATAAGCCAGCTATATCATCTCTTGGTGTTTGCCTGAAGGACTCCAAGTTACAATATTACAGAGATACTTGAGCACCACCCCCACACACAAACACTGCAGCTCTATTTAAAATAGCTAAGAGATAAAACCAACTTAAATAATCCATCAGGCATCAATGGATGAGTGCCTAAAATATTTTGTACATGTACAAATGTAATTTTATTCAGCTATCAAAAACATGATATCATGACATTTTCAGGAAAATGAATAAAACTGGAAACTATTGTATTATGTGTGATAACCTAGATTTAAGAAATAAATTCCATGTGTTCTCTCATTATCAAGGGGTCAGGAGATTGGACAGTGAGTAGAGAAAGCAAATAAAGAAAAACAAGCAATGTAAAAAATGTCATAGTGACATGAGTTTGTTTCCTAACTTCAAAAACTAATACCTTGCTTAAAACAATGTAGAAAAATAAAACAGAAATAATGTGAAATTCAGGATGAAAAATTAACAACTGACCAAAAGTAAAAACTGTGATTTTTCTTTTGAGTATTTTAAAAATATTTTCCAGTAGAAAACTTTTACTTTAAGCATAAGGGAATTGGAAAGTAAAATGTTGCTTGAGTTCTTTTAAGCCCATCCTGTACACTTCTGGGGATTTCAATGAGGCAAAGTCCATAAAAATATCTTCTAGGTGTCTGCCTTTCCTTTCTCTGGCTCTTCACAAGAAGCACATGAACATACTGGATAGCTAGTCATATGATCCATGCACACAATAGTCCTTAACAGAAACCATTACAGCAGTATAATACTAGTTTACTTTAATATCTTTGAGCAAATAAAACTTGTTAATTTGTAATTTTTGTTTTATGTAAAATTTATGTAGGGTAGTTGATGATGGTGCATGAGTCTTTGAGTCACTTAGGTCTGCTTCCTCATGAAACAGCCTGAAATGCAGCATGATAAGAGACTCCATTAGCAGTCAAGCAATATAACAAGTACAGGGCTATCTACACCCCTGTCAATATAAAACTTATACAGGTCCCACAAGTTCTGTGGGATAAACTTGGAACTTTATTCACAGTACAGAGTCAAATAAATAAAACAGATTGACTAGGTATATGGAAAATATAGTCATCAGAGACACCAACTGAAAAGAACAGAGACCCAAGGGAGGAAAATTCCAAGAGTGAGAGAAAACATCTTACAGAATGGTAAGAATTCCCTTATGTCTCTGAGGAAAGTAAGGTCATGGGCCTATGTGCCTCACTAGTCCTCAGAGAAGATTTTATTCCTAAATGTTTGTGCTATCTATGGGGCAACTCTAGCAAGAACATTCACATGGGGAAATGAAATGTTTTCTGTTAGCATCAGAAGCTATTTACAGCTAGCCTCTAAATCTAGCAATGATGTCATCCCTAGGTAACAAGTACTCTCCTGCATCTGTGGCACTCCCTGTACATGCCTCACCTTCATTACCTGTGTGCATCATCACCTGGGTTACCTATGTCATGGCCCGGATAAAAAACAGAGACCCTGGTCCATATCTCTCTTCTTCTTTTTCCTGGCTTCTTCTCCCTTTCAATAAAGGATCCCTCTCGTGGGAAGTATGCTGGCTCAGTGTGATCTGTTCAAGAAAAAGCCATTTTCAACTAACATTTGGTGTTGAACTCATTAGGACCAACCCAGGCAGATCTGAAGCTCTTCAACTGACACAGAAGGGTCCTTGGCTCCTCAGCTCTGCTACCAACATTGCAGCAGTGACAGCCAATGCTGCTGCCATGAGGCAAATGGAACTCCACTACCTGGACAGGCTACTGCCCCATGGGAAAAGCCCCAGGGTCCTAACCTCATTTGAACAAGTCCTCCTGCATCACAGCCTCATTCTTCTTGCCACCAGATTGCCAAGCATCAGCAGATTGGTAAGGTTTTTGTTCAGGTAGGTGGGCAGGTCTTCTCTCAAAGAAGTTTGACCACCCTCTATGGACTTAGTGGAAGGACTTTCCACAGTCCCTATGACCAGTCTCCAAGTTGATGCCCCATTTTAGGACTTCAACCCTTGGGTGACACTCTCTCTCTCTCTCTCTCTCTCTCTCTCTCTCTCTCTCTCTCTCACACACACACACACACACACACACACACACGCACACGCACACACACACACACACACACACGTACACACACACACAAGTGGTTTTTGTGACCCTTCCTTCTCATGCTCTTGCAGCTGTAGAAAGAAGTCCTAAGCTTAGGTAGGCCACTTTTTTTTCTGTGAGTCCAGGACTTACCAGCCTCTAGTGTCCATGTGTACATCTAGATTGGCCTATTTGTATTAGTTATTGAATATTTTATTGGTACACTGGTACAAATAGTTCAATAACATATCCCTGCCACCCGATGGGCATCCCATTGCCTTCAGCCATGCCTCCAGGTTCCCCTCTGAGATGTCTCCTGGAAAATCTCAAATCTCTAAGGCTATTGCCTGACTTATGGGCAGCAAAACTTGTACACCTTTACAATAAGGTCTGGATTCTTTAGACAATGGCTCCAAATGGCTACTTAATGGCACATTAGATCCAACCACTTTATGGGATATTCATACATGTTGCCAGCGGTCTGGTAAATGGAAAGATGTTCCTTATGCCCAAGCTTTTACCTATCCTCTCTCCGAACCCTCTTTTGAGCCCCAACTCAACTTCTTCTAGCAATGAAGCTTCTACCAGATGACACTACAATCCTCAATCCAGCTAATGAACCTCCACCTTTCCACCATGGACTTGTCTCTACAACCTTTTCTAAAACCCAGCATCCTCAGCTTCTTCTTCTCACCAGACTTCCCCATAGCCTCCTTGTCTGACCTCTCCAGTATCCTCCCCTCCTGTGCCAGCAGCCGGTAACTACAATGGACCTGCACTGGCACCTATATTCATCCCTCACACCATTCCTTCTAAATCTACATCTAAACTCCCTACAAGTTCTTCTCCCCCTACTCAACCAAACCCAGCATCGGTCCTTCTTTTAAGGGAAGTTTCTGGGGAAGGTGTTCTAATCAGAGTTCATGTTCCTTTCTCACTAAGTGAACTTTCTCATATAGATAACAGACTGTGATCCTATACATCTAACTCCTCTGCCCTTATTAAAGAATTTCAGTATATTATTCAATCTTATAGTTTGACATTTCATGGGGTAATATGATTCTCAGTAATAATTTACTTCCTGACAAATGCAGGGAAGTTTGGGAGCAGGCAAGAATACATGCAGATGAGACTCGTCAAACAGATCCAACATCAATCAGTTCTGAGATGGTACCTGACCAGGATCCTCAATGGAATTATAATTCTCCAGGTGGTATTTTGACCAGAGATAGATTCATAACCTGCCTCCTGGCCAGTCTCCATAGGACAGCCTTAAAATCAGTAAAGTTTTGAAAACTCTAAGAGGTCATCCAGGATAAACAAAATCCCATCTAAATTTTTAAAGAGCCTTACAAAGGCCCTGCTACAATATACTAATTTAGACCCTGAAAACCCAGAAAGTAAGTAACTCCTGATGACCTATTTCTTTTCCCACAGCTACCCTAACATTAAAGCTAAATTTAAGCTTTGGAGACCAGGCCCCTAACTCCATAGGCAGAAGTCTTGGCACTTGCCTTCAAAGTTTACCATCAGAGAGATAAAAAGGCCAGTAGACAAAAATACCATATGCTGGCAAAACCTGTGTGATAAGCTCCATCCACTTCCTGGGACTACTGGTCTTCTAAGGCTCAGAGACCACCAGGTTCCTGTTATAAGTGTGGTTAACGAGGTCATCGGGTGAGGGCTTGCTCTAGACCCCACAGGCCAAAAGGACCATGCCCTGGGTGCCATCAAGAGGGACACTGGCCTGTTGATTGACCTCATTTAACTCAGGACAGAGAGATATCACTCTCAGTTAACCCTCCAGCTGATCTACTAGGCTTGGCTATGAGCAGGAAGCCCTGAGCAGTCATCTGGTATCTGGACAGCCCATTTCCTTCCTCTTGGACACTGGGGCCACTTATTCCGTCCTGATGGAGTTTTGGGGACCCACCTCTCCTTATTAGTCTCCTATTGTTGGGATAGGAAGACAACCTTACCTTCCTTACTAGACCCCACCACTTATTTGAATTTTAGGGGTGTTCCTCTCGCCCATTCATTCTTGGTAGTGCCAATGTGTCCTCCCCTTATTGGGAAAGGATCTTCTAGCTAAGTTGGAAGCCTCTATTTTCTTTGTTCCTCCCTATTCACCTAAACCCAAGCTCATCAGCAGCCCCTCTCTTCCTCCTGCTAGCCACTCAACCTACTAACTCTAACATGTTACTTGGTTTACCAGTTTTTCAGGTAGACCCCTGAGTCTGACATTCAGAATCCCTCTGTTACTGAACATCATTCTCCTGCTGTCATTCAATTACTGGCCCCTACCAGATACATCACCTAATCTCAATATCCTCTTTCTCTCCAGAGCCTCAAGGGACTTGAGCCTATCATCTCTGAACTCTTAAAAAAAAATCTGTCCTACCTCTTCCCTCCTTTAATACCCATATACTAGCAGTTAAGAAATGTAATGGAACCTATTGCCTTCTTCAAGATCTCAGGTACATTAATTTTGTAATGGTTCCTTTCCATCCTGTTGTGGCTAATCATTATACACTTCTTTCCACTATCTCCTCAGGGACTTCTCATTTCTTGGTCCTATATCTCAAGGATGTGTTTTTACCTATCCCTCTAGATGCCTAATCATAGAATATCTTTGCCTTTACCTGGGGTTCCAGGACAGTTCAAACCTATTTGGCTAGGCACTGGCTTCTAACTGACTTTCTCTGTCTCTCCCTAAATCTAAGATTGTTCATACACAGACAACATTATTCTCTGTAATCTCTCTCTAAATATTAACCAAGCTGACACCTCTGTTATTGTAAATGTCCTGTCTGGTCGAGGATACAAGGTCTCACCTTTTAAAGTCCAACTGTCCACCCCTCAGATCACTTTGAACTAACAATTACCTCAACCCACGAGGCTATTACCTTACATAGAAAGAATCTAACTCAGTTTCTAGCTGTTCCTTCTACAAAGGAAGATATTTTATCATTCCTAGGAATAGCCACTTTTTTTGTGTTCCTGTGTTCCTTCCTTTTCCCTCGTTTCCCACCCCATATATGAAGTGGCATTAGGCCCGACCCACAAACCTCTTCTCAAATCAAACCTGTTACTAAGCCTTTTCAAAGCCTCCAGCAGGATCTCCTTAAGGCCTTACACCTCCCTGACCTGACTTGTCATTTTTCCCTTTATGTAACTGAAAAAGAGGGATTTGTCCTTAGAGTCCTAGGTCACCAACAAGGACCTCACACCTATAGCATACCTGTTAGAAAAACTAGATCTAAGCATTCAGGTATGGATACCTTGTATTCATAACTTAGCAGTTGTTGAACTCCTTATTCGAGAGTCAAAACAAAACAAAACAAAAAACAACAAAAAATACAAACAAACAAACAAAAACTAACCTTTGAGTCACCTGTAAGCATCTTCTCTTCTCATAACCTGTCACAGCTTCTAACTTACAAAGGCTTACAAACTCTACTTCCTTCCAGTGTTCTTTCTCTTCAAGTAGCAATAATAGAAGACTCTACACTCACTTTTCAACCATGCCCACCTCTCAATATTTTCAATTTTCTTCCTCAAGCAAATACTAACCACTCCCTATCTCACTCCTGCATTGAAACCTTAGAGGAACTATTACCTCATCCTTCACACATACAGGAGGAAACACTGCCTTAGGCCATCTATACCTGGTATACTGATGGCAGATCCTTTTTACATGAAGGGACCCGAAGAGCTGGCTCTGCTATGACAAACACAGTGGTGGTAGCGGCACAGACCTTCCCTGTTCATACTTCTAATCGACAGACTGCACTAATACCCCTTATCTATGCCTTTCAACTGGCAAGGGGAGAATCCCTCAACATCTATGCAGACTCCAAATATGCTTCCCATATTCTCCTGTCCCATGCTGCTATGTGGAAGGAACATGGGTTACTTAAGACAAAAGGAGGATCAGTAATTAATGCAAACCAAATTATGGCCATGCTTTAGGTCCCCCACCTCCCCACAGCTATTGGAATTGTCCACTGCAGGTCCCACAAGATTGATGACTCTAAGGAAACAACTGAACCAATGAGGTAGATAGATCTGCAGCCCTTAGGGTCCTATACTTGCTTCATCCTCCCCAGGACATTCTTACACTACAACCCACATTTCCACTCCCACTCCCTGTCACAGTCATCAAACTCTATACTATCTTCACCAACTCTTTCATCCTAACAGACAAGTGCTGTCTTATTTCATTAAAACCCACCTACAGCCTACTCCAAAGGACCTAAGTTTCTTAAAATCTATCACCGCCTCTTGCAAAATCTGTCAGATGTAAGACTCAATTCCAGGTATTGTAGCATCCCTTTTCCTAGCCATCGGGCTAGAGGTTCCCTTCCTGGAACTGACTGGCAACTTGTGTATACCCACATGACCACTCTCAAACATGATAAGTATCTCGTGGTCTTGGTGGACATCTTCTCAGGGTAGTCATGGAGGCATTCCCCACAACTAACACAAGGGCTCAGACACTTTGATCTTGTCCTCAGAGAGTTCATCCCCTGATTTGGTGTCCTAGCTTCCCTACAGTCAGACAATGGTCCTGAATTCACTTCACAAATTTCTCAAACTCTATCTAAAGCCCCAGACATCCCATGGAATTTTTATGTTTCCTATCATCCTCATTCTTCAGGGAAGGTAGAATCACCTAACCACTCTCTACAAACTACACCTGTCACAGTGTCACAGGAAGTCCATCTTGATTGGGTAAAACTCCTACTCCTGGCTCTTTTTAGGTGATGAGCTCTCTCCAAGCAACCTCTTTTCATCTCCACTTTCGAACTCATGTATAGACATACAGTCCTAACTCCTTGTCTTTCACCTAAATGCTCTCCCCTCACTGATCATCTAGGTATCCCATTACTTTGCCAACTCTGCTCTCTCCTATGGAACTTTGCTGACCACCATCTACCAAGGCTACACACTGTCCCATGTCCACTGCCTTTTTTTGATTATTATTTATTTTATTTTATTTTTTTAATTTACATTCAAAATCACTTCCCCTTTCCCGTTTCCTCCCTCCCTGAAAGTCCCATAAGCCCCCTTCCTTCCCTCTTTTCTCCATTCAACCCCCTCTCGTTACTCTGTCCTGGCGTTCCCCTACATCCAGTCTTTCCAGGACCAGGGGTCTATCCTACCATCTTTTTAGAAATCTATTGATATGCCGATTGTGTCTAGGGTATTCCGAGATTCTGGGTCAATATCCCCTTATCAGTGACTGCATACCATGTGTGTTCTTTTGTGATTGGGTTACCTCACTAAGGATGATATTTTCAAGATCTGACCATTTGCCTAGGAATTTCGTGAATTCATTGTTTTTAATTGCAGAGTAGTATTCCATTGTGTAGATATACCACATCTTCTGAATCCATTCCTCCGTTGAGGGACATCTGGGTTCTTTCCAGCTTCTGGCTATTATAAATAAGGCTGCTATGAACATAGTGGAGCATGTGTCCTTATTGCATGCAGGTAAAGCCTCTGGGTATATGCCCAGGAGTGGTATAGCCGGATCCTCCGGGAGTGTCATGCCCAGTGTTCTGAGGAACCGCCAAACTGCTTTCCAGAGTGGTTGTACCAGCTTGCAATTCCACCAGCAGTGGAGGAGTGTTCCTCTTTCTCCACATCCTCGCCAACAACTGCTGTCTCCTGTGTTTTTGATCTTAGCCATCCTGACTGGTGTGAGATAGAATCTCAGGGTTGTTTTGATTTGCATTTCCCTAATGACTAAGGATGATGAACATCTCTTTAGGTGCTTCTCAGCCATTAGATATTCTTCAGGTGAGAACTCTTTGTGTAGCTCTGTACCCCATTTTTAATAGGGTTATTTGACTCTCTGGAGTTTAACTTCTTGAGTTCTTTGTATATATTGGATATTAGCCCTCTGTCGGATGTAAGGTTGGTAAAGATCATTTCCCAGTTATTTGGTTGCCGCTTTGTCTTTTTGACAGTGTCTTTTGCCTTGCAAAAACTTTTTGTAATTTAATGAGGTCCCATTTGTCTATTCTTGATCTTAGAGCATAAGCTATTGGAGTTCTGTTCAGGAAATTCTCCCCTGTGCCCATATGTTCAAGGTTCTTCCCTAGTTTCCCTTCTATTAGTTTCAGTGTGTCTGGTTTTATGTGGAGATCTTTGATCCACTTAGAATTGAGCTTAGTGCAAGGAGATAAGGATGGGTCAATTTGCATTCTTCTGCATGTTGACCTCCAGCTGAGCCAGCACCATTTGTTGAAAAGGCTATCTTTTTTCCACTGGATGGTTTTAGCTCCTTTGTCAAAGATCAAGTGACCATAGGAGTGTGGATTCATTTCTGGGTCTTCAATTCTGTTCCATTGATCTACATGTCTGTTACTGTACCAATACCATGCAGTTTTTAACACTATTGCTCTGTAGTACAGCTTGAGGTCCGGGATACTGATTCCCCCAGAGGTTCTTTTACTCTTGAGAATAGTTTTAGCTATTCTGGGTTTTCTGTTATTCCAGATGAATTTTTGAATTGCTCTTTCTAACTCTATGAAGAATTGAGTTGGGATTTTGATGGGGATTGCATTGAATCTGTGTATTACTTTTGGTAAGATGCTCATTTTTACTATATTAATCCTGCCAATCCATGAGCATGGCAGATTTTTCCATCTTCTGAGGTCTTCTTCACTTTCTTTCTTCAGAGACTTGAAGTTCTTGTCATACAGATCTTTCACTTGTTTGGTTACAGTCACGCCAAGATACTTAATATGGTTTGTGGCTATCGTGAAGGGTATTATTTCTCTTACTTCTTTCTCAGCCTGCTTATCCTTTGAGTATAGGAAGGCTTCTGACTTGCTTGAGTTGATTTTATATCCGGCCACTTTGCTGAAGTCGTTTATCAGCTGTAGGAGTTCTCTGGTGGAGTTCTTTGGGTCGCTTATGTATACTATCATATCGTCTGCAAATAGTGATAGTTTGACTTCTTCCTTTCCAATTTGTATCCCTTTGACCTCTTTTTGTTGTCTAATTGCTCTAGCTAGAACTTCAAGTACTCTATTGAAAAGATATGGAGAGAGAGGGCAGCCTTGTCTAGTCCCTGATTTTAGTGGGATTGCTTCAAGTTTCTCTCCATTTAGATTGATGCTGGCTACCGGTTTGCTGTAAATTGCTTTTACTATGTTTAGATATGGGCCTTGAATTCCTGATCTTTCCAAGACCTTTAGCATGAAAGGATGCTGAATTTTGTCAAATGCTTTCTCAGCATCTAATGAGATGACCATGTGGTTTTTTTCTTTGAGATTGTTTATGTAGTGGATTACATTGATGGATTTCCTTATATTGAACCATCCCTGCATTCCTGGGATGAAGCCTACTTGATCGTGGTGGATGATCGTTTTGATGTGTTCTTGGATTCGGTTGGCAAGAATTTTATTGAGTATTTTTGCATCGATATTCATAAGAGAGATTGACCTGAGATTCTCTTTCTTTGTCGGGTCTTTGTGTGCTTTTGGTATTAGTGTAATTGTGGCTTCATAGAACGAGTTGGGTAGTGTTCCTTCTGTTTCTATTTTGTGGAACAGTTTGAAGAGTATTGGTGTTAGGTCTTCTTTGAAGGTCTGATAGAATTCTGCAGTAAAACCATCTGGACCTGTGCTTTTTTTTGTTGGAAGACTTCCAATGACAACTTCTATTTCTTCAGGGCTTATAGGACGGTTTAGATGGTCGATTTGATCCTGATTTAATTTTGGTACTTGGTATCTGTCAAGGAAATTGTCCATTTCCTCAAGATTTTCTAGTTGTGTTGAATACAGGTTTTTGTAGTAGGATCTGATGATTTTTTGAATTTCCTCAGTTTCTGTTGTTATCTCTCCCTTTTCGTTTCTGATTTTATTAATTTGGATACTATCTCTGTGCTCTCTGGTTAGTCTGGCTAAGGGCTTATCTATCTTGTTGATTTTCCCAAAGAACCAACTCCTCGTTTTGTTGATTCTTTGTATGGTTTTATTTGTTTCTACTTGATTGATTTCAGCCCTGAGTTTGATGATTTCCTGCCTTCTACTCCTCTTTGGTGTATTTGCTTCTTTTTGTTCCAGGGCTTTCAGGTGTGCCATTAAGCTGTTAGTGTATGCTGTCTCCCGTTTCTTTTTGGCGGCACTCAGGGCTATGAATTTTCCTCTTAGCACTGCTTTCATTGTGTCCCATAAATTAGGGTATGTTGTGCCTTCATTTTCATTAACTTTCAAAAAGTCTTTGATTTCTTTCTTTATTCCGACCTTGACCAAGTTATCATTGAGTAGAGCATTGTTCAGCCTCCATGTGTACGTGGGTTTTCTTTTGTTTTTGTTGCCATTGAAGACCACCCTTATTCCATAGTGATCTGATAGGAGGCATGGGATTAGTTCTATCTTCTTGTATCTGTTGAGTCTGATTTGTGACCAATTATATGGTCAGTTTTGGAGAAGGTACCATGAGGAGCTGAGAAGAAGGTGTATTCTTTACCTCTAGGATGAAATGTTCTATATATATCAGTTAGTTCCATTTGGTCCAAGGCTTCAATTAGATTCACTGTGTCCCTGTTTAGTTTCTGCTTTCCTGAACGATCCATTTCAGAGAGCGGGGTGTTGAAGTCACCCAGTATTATTGTGTGCGGTGCAATGTGTGCTTTGAGTTTTAGTAAAGTTTCTTTTACGAATGAGGGTGCCCTTGCATTTGGAGCATAGATATTCAGAATTGAGAGTTCTTGATGGTGGATTTTTCCCTTGATCAGTATGTAGTGTCCTTCTGTGTCTTTTTTGATGACTTTAGGTTGAAAATCAATTTTATCCGATATTAGGATGGCTACTCCACCTCGTTTCTTGGGGCCATTTGCTTGTAAAATTGTTTTCCAGCCTTTTACTCTGAGGTAGTGTTTGTCTTTGACACTGAGGTGCGTTTCCTGCATGCAGCAAAATGCTGGGTCCTGTTTACGTATCCAGTCTGCTAGTCTGTGTCTTTTAATTGGGGAATTGAGACCATTGATATTAAGAGAGATTAAGGCATAGTGATTATTGCCATCTGCCATTCTTGACGCTATCTTTACGTTTGAGTGGTTATCTACTTTTGGGTTTGATTCAAGAAGGTTATTATCTCATTTTTTCCAGGGTGTTGTTTCTCTCCCTGTATTGGAGGTTTCCACCTATTATCCGTTGCAGGGCTGGATTTGTGGAAAGATATTGTGAAAATTTGGTTTTATCATGGAATATCTTGGTCTCTCCATCTATGGTGATTGAGAGTTTTGTTGGGTATAGTAGTCTAGGCTGGCATTTGTGCTGTCTTAGTGTCTGCATGAGATCTGCCCAGGATCTTCTGGCTTTCATAGTCTCTGGTGAGAAGTCTGATGTGATTCGGCTAGGTCTTCCTTTGTATGTTACTTGGCCCTTTTCTCTTACTGCTTTTAGTATTCTTTCTTTGTTTAGAACATTCGGTGTTTTGATTTTTATGTGACGGGAGGTATTTCTGTTCTGGTCCAGTCTGTTTGGAGTTCTGTAGGCTTCTTGTACGTTCATCGGCATCTCTCTCTTTAAGTTAGGGAAGTTTCCCTCCATAATTTTGTTGAAGATGTTTAATTTGCAAATCTTCACTCTCATCTATACCTATAATCCTTAGGTTTGGTCTTCTCATTGTGTCCTGGATTTCCTGGATGTTTTGGGTTACAAGTTTTTTGCATTTTGCATTTTTTTTTGACTGTTGAGTTGATGCTTTCTATGGTATCTTCAGAATCCGAGATTCTTTCTTCCATCTCTTGTATTCTATTGTTTATGTTTGCATCTATGACTCCTGATTTCTTCCCAAGGTTTTCTATCTCCAAAGTTGTCTCCCTTTGTGATTTCTTAGTTGTTTCTACTTCCTTTTTTAGTTCCTGGATGGATTTGCTGAGATCCTTCACTTGTTTGTTTGTATTTTCCTGTATTTCTTTAAGGTATTTTTGCATTGCCTCTTTCAGGATTTCTTCCTGATGACCCACGTTCTCCTGCATTTCTCTGAGTGATTTTTGTGTTTCCTCCTCATGGGAATCCATCTGTTGATCCATTGTCTCCTGCATTTCTTTAAGCAGTTCGCGTGTTTCCTTTGTGAGGGCATCTAACCGTTGATTCATTTCTTTAAGCAATTTTTGTGTTGCCTCCTTATGGGCATCCGTCTGTTGACCCATATTCTTCTGCATTTCTTTATGCCAATTTTGTGATTCCTTTGTGAGTGCATCTACACGTTGATTCATCTCGTTAAGCGATTTTTGTGTTGTCTCCTTGTGCGCCTCCATCTTTTGATCCATGTTCTCCAGCATTTCTCTAAGCGATTTTTGTGTTTCCTTTGTAAGGGCTTCTAACAGTTGATTCATGGTCTCCTGTAACTCTTTATGAGATTTATTTGTGTCCTTCTTGTGATCCTCTAATAGCATCATGAGAAGTGATTTTAAATCCAGATCTTGTCTTTCGGGTGTGGTGGGGTATCCAGGACTTGCTGCTGTTGGAGAGTTGGGTTCGGATGGTTCCACATTACTTTGATTTCTGTTAGTAACATTCCTACGTTTGCCTTTTGCCATCTGGATACCTCTGATGTTAGTTGGTCCTGCTGCCACTGGCTGTTGGTTGGACCTCCTGTGAGCCTGCAAAGCTATTTCTGCCCCCCTGGATTGCCAGGATTCCCCTGGCACCGATTTCTGGGGCCTGCCTGCTCCTGAGTGACTTTGGAGCCCTAATGTGCCTTGCCCCAAGTGATCTTATATTGGGGAGGCCTTGCACATCCAAAGGCTCAGCCTAGTGGATGCCTGGAGCAGAGGTCGCCAAAGGGAGGCTGGTAGGCTCCTGCCCTGTGCAGTGGTGAGTGATTTCTCCTAGTGGGGGGAGGGGGCGTCCCTCTGCCGGGCAGAAGTCCCACAGCAGAATTGGCGCGCTGGTTACTGCAGATCAGCCCCGCACTTGTGAGCCACATACACACAAGCCGCCCGAGACCCAAGCGATATTATGCCTGTCTGTCTCAGAACCTGGCTGTCCCAACTTCCCAGTCACTGGAGCAAAGATGGCGGAGGGCACTCTGCACACTCTCCATGGCGCTGCTCACCTGCAGACGCGATGGCCTGCAGATCTGGCACTCAGACGACCACAGCGCTGACCCGTTCTCGGGCACAGAAGGAAGCCCCAACAGGCCGTGTCCCAAGTGATGTTATATTGGGGATAGGGAGCTTGGGGTACCTGTCTCTTCAGTGCAGTCTGCGGGAACAGAGGTCGCGGAAGGAAAGCTGGTAGGCTCCCGCCCAGTGCAGGGTCCCTCTGCCAGGCAGAAGTCCCACAGCAGAGCTGGCATGCTGGTTACTGCAGATCAGCCCCGCACTTGGGAGCCGCATACACACAAGCCGCCCGAGACCCAAGCGATATTATGCCTGTCTGTCTCAGAACCTGGCTGTCCCAACTTCCCAGTCACTGGAGCAAAGATGGCGGAGTGCAATCTGCACACTCTCCGTGGCACCGCTCACCTGCAGATGCGATGGCCTGCCGATCTGGCACCCAGAGGACCACAGCGCTGACCCGTTCTCAGGCACCCCACTGCCTTTTAATATTGGAGATCAGGTTCTTTTCTCCGCCCCGCCCAAAGATCATTGGCCCTCAACTCTCTATCCTAAATAGCAGGGTCCTTTCAAGGTAATTCTCGTGACTCCCACAGCTGTTATACTTGAGGGACTCTTTCATTGGACCACCAATCACTTCAAACCTTTCACCCCTCCACCTTGAAATCACTCTAGTTCCTACACATTGGCTCCAACAGTACCCTGCTCTCTCAAGCTCCAGAAGACTTCGAGACCACTCACCTTCTCCCCAATCTCAGAAAAATGAGATTCCACTCCATCAGCTATGCTTGAACCCATTGGATTAGACATGGGATTCTCATCCTCCCCTGACTGTTCATTTCCATCCAGGGTAGCCCATACATCTGGAGATTTGAAGCTCAAGAACCCCACCCACCCCACTGATAACAGTCTTTCCAAACAGGGTCAAGAACTTCTCCATAGCCAGATGTCAGGAGCCAATTTAAATTGCTATCATCCCTATATCCACCTTTTCATCTAAATATTATGACCTCTTTGCTTGCTTCCTCTTTGACCAGATGAAAGATGTTTGGTAAAAAGTGGCTGGATGAATATAAGGCTGACTATATTGGTCTTGGCTAGACACATATGCTAGGATCATGGACCAATCACTTCTATCAACAATGTAAGACTCTCTTCTTCTTTATACAAGACCCATGGAATTCCAGGTGGGAAAGAAGAGTTGTTGGTAAACTCTAATGTAAAAATCAAGCTGGGTCCCCAGTGAGTACTATTTATATACAGAGAAAGTATGTCTCAGTTGCACAACCTCTAGATATCTGAAAAATAGAAGTAATCAAACACTCCTTCAAGGTTCTTACTTCCTTGACATCCCCCCTCATAAATGGCACTAATATGTCATTTAAACTTCTGCTTCAGACCCTGACCTCAGCCTATCAACTCCTTAACATCACCTGACCTGGTTTCTTTAAAGATTGCTGAGTATGTGTACACCCTGAAACTAACTCACAATTGCCACTTACAGCCTCTCCAGTGATACTGCCAAGTAGTTTCACTTCACCTTTGATCAGCTGCCCTGACTCCGATATTGCCATGACCTCATACATTTTCTATATCCCTCTTTTAGGCTTGGCAGATTGTTTTAAAAAATCTGAGACATGGTAAGATCCCTAGACTGCAAAGAAACCACAATCCATTTTTTTTTTATTTTCTATACTTTTTATTTACAGTCCCAAAGATTTCCTCTTTCTAGGTTCCCCCCCTTCGCAAAAGTCCCATAAGCTCCATTCTCTCCCCCTGTTCCAAAATCAGCTCCCTCCCGCTTCTCTGTCCTGGTATACCCGTACACTGCTACATCCAATCTTTCCTGGACTAGGGGGTCTCTCCTTCTTTCTTCTTGGAAATCAATTGATATAAGAACTGTGTCTTGGGTATTCCGAGATTCTGGGTTAATATCCCCTTATCAGTCACTGCATACTATGTGTGTTTTTTTGTGATTGGGTTACCTCACTAAGGAGGATATTTTCCAGTTCTGATCAATTGCCTAAGAATTTCATGAATTTACTGTTTTTAATTGCAGAGTAGTATTACATTGAGTAAATATGACACATCTTCTGTATCCATTCCTCCATTGAGGGACATCTGGGTTCACTCCAGTTTCTGGCTATTATAAATAAGGCTGCTATGAACATAGTGGAGCATGTGTCTTTATTGCATGCTGGGGAAGCCTCTGGGTATATGCACAGGAGTGGTATAACAGGATCCTCCGGGAGTGTCATGCCCAGTTTTCTGAGGAACCACCAGACTGTTTTCCAGAGTGGTTGTACCAGCTTGCAATCCCACCAGCAGTGGAGGAGTGTTCTTTCTCCACATCCTCGCCAATAACTGCTCTCTCCTGTAGTTTTGATCTTAGCCATTCTGACTGGTATGAGATGGAATCTCAGGGTTGTTTTGATTTGCATTTCCCTAATGACTAAGGATGTTGAGCATTTCTTTAGGTGCTTCTCAGTCCTTAGTTATTCTTCAGGTGAGAACTCTTTGTTTAGCTCTCTACCCCATTTTTTAATAGGGTTATTTGGCTCTCTGGAGTCTAACTTCTTGAGTTTTTTCTATATATCTGGATATTAGCCCTCTGTCGGATGTAGGGTTGGTAAAGATCTTTTCCCAATTTGTTGGTTGCCACTTTGTCCTTTTGACAGTGTCCTTTGACTTACAGAAACTTTGTAATTTTATGAGTTCCCATTTGTCAATTCTTGATTCTAGAGCATAAGCTATTGGTGTTCTGTTCAGGAAATTTTCCCTGTGCCCATGTGTTCAAGGCATTTCCCTAGTTTCTTTTCTATTAGTTTCAGTGTGTCTGGTTTTATGTGGAGGTCCTTGATCCACTTGGAGTTGAGCTTAGTACAAGGAGATAAGTATGGGTCAATTGGCATTCTTCTGCAGGCTGACCTCCAGTTAAACCAGCACCATTTGTTGAAAAGGCTATCTTTTTCCCACTGGATGGTTTTAGCTCCTTTGTCAAAGATCAAGTGACCATAGGAGTGTGGATTCATTTCTGGGTCTTCAATTCTGTTCCATTGATCTACATGTCTGTCACTGTACCACTACCATGCAGTTTTTAACACTATTGCTCTGTAGTACAGCTTGAGGTACGGGACACTGATTCCTCCAGAAGTTCTTTTCCTGTTCAGAATAGTTTTAGCTATCCTGGGTTTTCTGTTACTCCAGATGAATTTTTGAATTGCTCTTTCTAACTCTATGAAGAATTGAGTTGGGATTTTGAAGGGGATTGCATTGAATCTGTATATTGCTTTTGGCAAGATGGTCATTTTTACTATATTAATCCTGCCAATCCATGAGCATGGAAGATTTTTCCTTCTTCTGAGGTCTTCTTCAATTTCTTTCTTCAGAGACTTGAAGTTCTTGTCATACAGATCTTTCACTTGTTTGGTTAGAGTCACACCAAGATACACTACATTGTTTGTGGCTATTGTGAAGGGTATCATTTCCCTCATTTCTTTCTCAACCTGCTTATCCTTTGAGTATAGGAAGGCTACTGATTTGCTTGTGTTGATTCTATATCCAGCCACTTTGCTGAAGTTGTTTATCAGCTGGAGGAGTTCTCTGGTGGGGTTCTTTGGGTCACTTAAGTATACTATCATATCATCTGCAAATAGTGATAATTTGACTTCTTCCTTTCCAATATCTATCCCTTTGACCTCCTTTTGTTGTCTAATTGCTCTAGCTAGAGCTTCAAGTACTATATTGAAAAGATATGGAGAGAGAGGGCAGCCTTGTCTAGTTCCTGATTTTACTGGGATTGTTTCAAGTTTCTCTCCATCTAGTTTGATGTTGACTACCGGTTTGCTGTAAATTGCTTTTACTATGTTTAGATATGGGCCTTTAATTCCTGATCTTTCCAAGACTTTAAGCATGAAAGGATCCCAAATTTTGTCAAATGTTTTTTCAGCATCTAATGAAATGACCATGTGATTTTTTTCTTTGAGATTCTTTTATGTAGTGGATTACATTGATGGACTTCCTTTATATTGAGCCATCCCTGCATCCATGGGATGAAGACTACTTGATCGTGGTAAATGATCGTTTTGATGTGTTTTTGGACTGGGTTGGCAAGAATTTTATTGCATATTTTTGCATCGATATTCATCAGAGAAATTGGTCTGAAATTCTATTTCTTTGTCTGATCTGTGTGTGATTTTGGTATCAGCGTAATTGTGGCTTCAAAGAATGAGTTGGGTAGTGTTCATTCTCTTTCTATTTTGTGGAATAGTTTGAAGAGTATTGGTGTTACGTCTTCTTTGAAGGACTGATAGAATTCTGCACTAAAACCATCTGGTCCTGTGCTTTTTTTGATTGGAAGATTTCCAATGACCACTTCTATTTCTTCAGGGGTTATAGGATGGTTTAGATGTTCTATTTGATCCTGATTTAATTTTGGTATTTGGTTACTGTCTAGGAAATTGTCCATTTCCTCCAGATTTTCTAGTTGTGTTGAATAGAGGCTTTTGTAGTAGGATCTGATGATTTTTTGAATTTCCTCAGTTTCTCAGTTATCTCTCCCTTTTCATTTCTGATTTTGTTAATTTGGATACTGTCTCTGTGCCCTCTGGCTAGTGAGGCTAAGGGCTTATCTATCTTGTTAATTTTCTCAAAAACCAACTCGTAGTTTGGTTGATTCCTTGTATGGTTCTATTTGTTTCTACTTGATTGATTTCAGCCCTGAGTTTGATGATTTCCTGCCTTCTACTCCTCTTCAGTGTATTCGCTTCTTTTTGTTCCAAGACTTTCAGGTGTGTCATTAAGCTGCTTGTGCATGTTCTCTCCTGTTTCTTTTTGGAGGCACTCAGGGCTATGAATTTTCCTCTTAGCACTGCTTTCATTGTGTCCCATAAATTAGGGTATGTTGTGCCTTCATTTCCATAAAATTTTAAAAAGTCTTTGATTTCTTTATTTCTTCCTTGACCAAGGTATCATTGAGTAGAGCATTGTTCAGCTTCCATATGTATGTGGGCGTTCTGTTGTTTTTGTTGCTATTGAAGACCACCCTTATTCCATAGTGATCTGATAGGAGGCACAGGATTAGTTCAATCTTCTTATATCTGTTGATGTCTGTTTTGTAACCAATTATATGGTTGATTTTGGAGAAGGTACCATGAGGTGCTGAGAAGAAGGCATATTCTTTTGCTTTAGGATGAAATGATTTATATATATCTGCTAGATCCATTTGGTCCAAAGCTTCAATTAGTTTTACAGGGTCCCTGTTTAGTTTCTGCTTTCCTGATCAGTCCATTTCAGAGAGTGGCGTGTTGAAGTCACCCACATTTATTGTTTGAGGTGTAATGTGTTCTTTGAGCTTTAGTAAAGTTTCTTTTATGAATGAGGGTGCCCTTGCATTTGGAGCATAGATATTCAGAATTGAGAGTTCTCCTTGGTGGGTTTTTCCTTTGACCATTATGTAGTGTCCTTCCATGTCTTTTTTGATGACTTTAGGTTGAAAGTTAATTTTATCCGATATTAGGATAGCTACTCCAGCTCATTTCCTGGGACCACTTGCTTGTAAGATTGTTTTTCCAGCCTTTTACTCTGAGGTAGTGTTTGTCTTTGACACTGAGGTACGTTTCCTGCATGCAGCAAAATTCTGGGTCCTGTTTATGTATCCAGACTCTTAGTCTATGTCTTTTTATTGTGAAATTGAGACCATTGATGTTAAGAGATACTAAGGAATAGTGATTATTGCTTCCTGCTATTTTTGACGCTAACTTTATGTTTGAGTGGATATCTACTTTCTGGTTTGATCAAAGTAGGTAACTATATCGTTTTTTCCAGGGTGTAGTTATTCTCCTTGTATTGGTGATTTCCACCTATTATCCTTCGCAGGGCTGTGTTTTTGGAATGATATTGTGTAAATTTGGTTTTATCATGGAATATCTTGGTCTCTCCATCTATGGTGATTGAGAGTTATGGTGATTGAGAGTTTTGCTGGATATAGTTGTCTGGGCTGGCATTTGTGTTCTATTAGAGTCTTTATGAGATCTGCCCAGGATATTCTAGCTTTCATAGACTCTGGTGAGAAGTCTGATGTGATTCGGATAGGTCTTCCTTTATATGTTACTTGGCCTTTTTCTTTTATTGCTTTTAATATTCTTTCTTTGTTTAGTATATTTGGTGTTTTGATTATTTTGTGACGGGAGGTATTTCAGTTCTGGTCCAATCTGGAGTTCTGTAGGATTCTTGTATGTTCATGGCATCTCTCTCTTCAGGTTAGGGAAGTTGTCTTCCATAATTTTGTTGAAGATATTTACTGGTCCTTTAAGTTGCAAATCTTCACTATCATCTATACCTATAATCCTTAGGTTTGGTCTTCTCATTGTGTCCTGGATTTCCTGGATGTTTTGGGTTACAAGTTTTTTGCATTTTGCATTTTTTTTGACTGATGAGTTGATGCTTTCTATGGTATCTTCAGAATCCGAGATTCTTTCTTCCATCTCTTGTATTCTATTGTTGATGTTTGCATCTATGACCCCTGATTTCTTCACAAGGTTTTCTATCTCCAAAGTTGTTTCCCTTTGTGATTTCTTAGTTGTTTCTACTTCCTTTTTAAGATCCTTGATGGATTTGCTCAGTTCCTTCACTTGTTTTTTTTCCAATTAATCAGTTCTTTTTACAGGAGTACCAGCCACTGTCTATAAAAGGGCCTGATATGAATGACTGTCAAGTGGTCCCTGAAGATAAAAGTCAACTACACTCCAAAACTTGTGACACTCCAGGATTTTCATCTCTTTATGATAAGAAAAAGGGAGTTATGTTAGCAACAGAAGCTGTTTATAGCTAGCCTCTGAATCCAGCGATGACATCATCCCTGGGCAATAAGTACTCTCCTGCATCTGTGACCATGGCAACCACTGCACAATCCCTGCAGATGCCTCATCTGCATTACTTATGTACATCATCACCGGGATTGTTTGCGTAATGGTCCAGATAAAAAACAGAAGTAAGTAGAATATGAAGAATAGATATGGACATCTCATGCTAAATGCATTATTTAGAATGCAATATTTCTGCTTCTTCCCAGTTGATAAAACTACCTTTCATTCAGGAGAAAGAACAGGTTATAAATTTCAAGCAAACTCCTGCACAAGTTGATGTTTCACTGTAGACTCTTTCAGAGATTCCATGTGAATGCAAGGAAGAGAGCATTTCTTATACTCCAGCACCAGTTGGCCCTGTGTTGCCTGAGTCCTCTGTCCTTCCCAGCAACCCTCTTCTGGGCAGTGGGTGACAAGGCAAGGAATCAATGGCTCAGACTCCAGGAACAGGTGATAATGAGGCAGCAAGTTCCTTTATTGATTCTCTGGGAGCACCCTTCATACCCTCTACCCCTGTCCCATTGTTCCCAAACAAGCATGTCCTCCAAGGGGCAATTCCAGAGTGGCTGTCATTGTTTATGTCCCCAGTCTGTAGGCTCTCAGTCAGGCTTCAGTTTGGTCCTCATGGGGAAGTGGCTTCTATGACTGTGTGACTGTGCTGCTCCATTTGCTGTTTAAGGACCTTTATTCTGAAGCAGCCACCTCCTTGTCAGTGAGATTTACCAAAGTGTTTCTCAGCTTTCATTGGCTTCATCTAAGAATATTAATAGCTGTGCCTCAATTTTTAATTGAAATATTCCTTATTCCAAGTATGCAATAGTTTGCTGACTGATCATTTTTCAGGTTGTGCACTTCTTTGAACTTTGATAGTATCTTTTAATAGCTGAAATTGTTTAACATTTCCCTCTGAATCACCCTTTATATGAAAATGTCTGGTAATCTTCCTGAAAGCTCAATCCTGTAGAAGAAATCAAACCTCTAAAGAAAAGACAATAAAGATCACATGTTTTAAAGGTCTATTATTTATGCAAGCTGTTGTGTATTAAAAATGTCAAAGATAAACTCATTTTTTATTAATAAAGTTACCAAATATGTTGTTTAAATATGCATCTTAATCAGTTATTTCAGAAGGAAAATGATAACCATATTAGATACCCATTGGAAATAAAAGAAAATACAAAATATATTTTATGAAAAAAAGCAATGAATACCTAAAGAGATACTCTTTAGGTTAGTAAAGTATAGAACACACATAAAAAGCAATGAGTGATAATTAACATCTATATTCCCTATAATCTGTATTCCTCTGGAGAAGTAGAGACAGAGTGTCAAGGCTACTGGCTAGGCAGCCCAGCACAATTGATGAGGAACAGACCAAGAGGAGGTGGTGTGTCAAACAGTCGTGTGGACAGAACCTACAGAATAACACCTGAGTTTGTCCTTTGACCTCCATGCCACACACAGATATTCATGTATGTGCATGCAAACACACACACACATACACAAACACACACAAGTAAACTAGCTTATGGCATATTGAATGTAGACATAAAATTGGCTGTGTTAAGAAATGTTAATAGGAAAACTATGAAACTTAAAATATCAATAAGAATTGTAGTAAGTCTTTAAGATCTCACATATAATTGAAAGCATTTTATATTTTAGAATAATAATGATAATAGAAAGGAATGGCATGGCCCTGCTGCCTATCCATGCAGATGAATTCATTCAGTAGAAACAGAAAGGTCAATATCCTGAAGAATCAGTAAAGTATCGTGGCTGAAAATTTGCAGCAACATAAGGCAAAAGATTTTTTTCAATATCCACAAAACTGTTTTCTTTCTTTGCTAACTAACTAGTGTTATGGTGCTTAAATAATGTTAATTAAATAAGAGAACATCAAAGTATCTACTCTCTGCCAGGTATTTAAAAAACAAATCCCAGCTCATCAGTGCCTTAATGACTGGAAGCTTTGATCCTAGTAGCATGCAATCAATTCAAGTACCAGATCAAGGGCCACCAGATATTTTATTTTTCAGCAGCCATGGATTTCAGGTAAAAAACAAAGATGTCAACAAGACAAAGTGTGCATGAGACTGAATATAGAAGCTAAACATCCAGGCACATGGCCTTCTTTTGCAATTCTCATTGTGTTCCCTGGACGATTGCTAAAATGCAATTCAAGAAATTGTATTCTCAGGAGAATAAAAATAATCAGCACTGTTTTCCAATGGCATGGTCTAGTCTAAGAACATACTTCTACCCAAGGCCCTTGGCTTATGCCAATAAATAGCACTTTGGGCAATCTCAGGTGGATTTGGGTCTGACACATAGGCTAATTACTTTAGAGAACAGAACAGACTCTGAAGATGAATAGACCACCCTGACTAATTCTGAAAATAATATTAAAGATCTCACATATAAACTGTGGGTAAGGGAACCAAGGTCACTTGAAAGGAAATCTGGGGATGAAATAGAACAGGCCTGCAAGAGAAATAAGGAGCCAAGACAAAAGTATTTCTGATCAAGGCTCGATGTTTAATAGGGGTCTCCACATATAAAGGTGGGGGGAAAACCCTTCTCCCAAAGACTGGAAACTCATCTGCAAAACTGGTTCAGTTGCTCAGCAGGTGGCTAATCCCTCTCAGAAAACCACAGGTCCTTGAAGAATAATGGGGGAGAGCTCTACCCTAGGTGGGAAGTAGTGGCTAGTATTGAGGTCTGAAATTCCCAGTCAAAGGCTTGGGGGAGGGCACAATAAACCCCTACTTGTGACCTACACTTCCAACAATAATATAGACTAACTGAGACTAGATCTATACTCCCTAGAAAATAACCAGGAGAAATTTGCCCTCCTTTAAAGAAGCTCCAAGATCTTGACATGGGGAGGAAATCCAGATAAATTTTGTTGATCTCTGTGAGTGCAGGAGAACTAGACAGCAGAAGAGAGAAGGTATTGTACTCTAGAGACCCAACTAGAGCCTTGAGTGTTCAGCAGAGAAGTAATCAATACCTGTGTAAGAGATCACTCAAGGCCAAACACATAAGTCACATAGCAGAATTAATGGACTGTGGACTTTTAAGTACACTGGATGAATATGATTATCCCCAAAAGCTAGATTGGGAAGATTCTTTGTTTATAGTACTATAATCAGGAAATCCTTGACTTAACAATGAAAAATAATTATACCAAAGTAATGTCTTGCTTCAACATCACCTCTAAATCATGATAGCATGACCAAAGAGGACAAGACTATTGAAGAACTTTCACCTACCATAGAAAGAAATACTTTCAACACCCAAAAGATAAATTGATATATCTTCCTTCCAACCAAACATCTCCAGGTCTTTAAAAAAAATAAGAAACATGGCCCATTATTAACAAATAAAGAAAACTTAGTGGTGTTAGAGCTAAGGGAAAAGGGAATGTAACAATTATCATTGTGCTTCATGTGATCAAAAGTCCTTTATCTTGGAATAGCCAACTTCTGGACCAGATAGCCAGAATCACAGGTCTGCTGTTGAAGGATTTTAAATTGTGCATTTTTAACACTACAGTGAAATAATTTAGTATTGTCCTTTGTGTTTATAGTATGAGGGGCTATTTTATGTCATGCTGGCATAAATTATTTTGTGAAAGAGAAGGTGTTTCTAAATGTGTGTGCTGACACAATGTAAGTGACTACTTTGCACTGGGCAGTTTGGTCATGTAAAGAAGAACACCTTGCAAGAGAAACATTTCTAGGCAGCATCTGCTTCACTCAGTTCTTCCCTTCTCTGGGTTGGTTTCTAGCTGAGTTTAAAGTGTCTGGGAATTCAGAGGTCATTGGAAGTACATGTAGGTAAGCCTGAGCACATTATGTAAAATGCTTTCAGCTCAATGTTGTGTTTAAATTAAACATTTTATATCCCTCTTTACCAGACACTAATGTAAAAGTACATATTCTGGATTATAAACATGTGATAGTTCCAGAGTTTTGTATAGTCAATGTTAAATAAAAGCCAAAACTGGAATGTGCAGAAAATAGGATTATTTTTTGTCTTTTTTTAATTTAAAGGAATCTTGGAGTAGGCTGATATATTCTCTTAAAGACTTAGAGTGATCCATTTGCTTACCCTGTTATATCACAAGGGATTCACCCAGGAACCATGACCTGCTGCTGTGTGTATATATTTACAAAACAAATCACCCATCGGGATATAGGGTAGAAATCACAAAGCAAAGACCTTCAGCTTGTTTAGGTGCAATACTCCAATTCCCAAAGTTGCAGTGGGTCTTAATTGTATGGTTTGATTTCATAATTTGATTCATTTGTCAGCTAGGGAATGTTTGTTTCATATGCAATATTGAAATGTAAACTCTTTGGTCAAATTGAACTTAGAGGTTCTGATGTCAGAATCTGCTTTGTATTTAGTCAAGTTATTCATTCAATTATTTATTGACAATATTAACACAAGCACTAACTTAACAAATTGATATTTTTAATCTCAGTCAGTGGGGGGGAAACAAGGTCATTACTGTCAAATTACTTGACAGCAGGGTGTCTGGACCAATTGAGCAAGTTTTCTGTTTCATTATAAATCAAGTCAATGACTTGCTTTGCAAATGTGTTATAATTAATCTTTCAATGGTATAAAGCCACCATATGAGAGCATTTGAATTGACATAATTTAATGACTGAAAAAATATTTAGGTTCTACCTAAAACCTCTATATACCTAAGTATATAAAGAAAATGAGGAATCATGATATTTAACTAAAAATATAAATCCAGCTTTCTGAGTTAACATTTCAGACTATGTCTATAGTGTGTGTGTGCATTTGTGCACAAATGTATGTGTGTGAATGTACATGAGTGTGTAGTTGTGCATAGGGGGATGGACAGAGAGACAGTGATTGGAAGAAAATGAATAAAAATAATATAAGGATGCAATCACATTGAGGTGTGCATTGATGTAGCCATTTCAATTTTACTACACATTTAGCATTGAGAAGGCAGTTGGGGATTGAAAACAGCAGCTAGATGTAGTGTGTGTTGGAGAACTCAGAGATTGGAAGAATGGGCAAAAGTAAGACTTTTCTTTTTGGGGGGAAGGTAGTTTCTGGTGAGTGATGTGGGAAGGTGTCATGGAAGTTCTCCTGAGTCTCCAGCAAAATTAAGTCATGTGCAGACAGCAGTTCTGAGAAATGTTGGGTTAGTGGCTGTCTGAAATGACCTAGCTAAGGCACACTTAAGCTTGCCTCCAAGCTCAATGGTAAATTCCGTGAATGTAATACGGAAAGTACTTTGATTGTAGGTTTGATGTAGGGCATGTGGAGAGTGCTGCCACTTGGGCATGAGACTGATGAGGGCATGTTCAAACCCGTGGAATCTCAGAGATAAGAGGAATAGGGCTATTTCCTCACTACCTCCATGCCAATTCTGGTGCATGTAATCATGACTGTCAACTAAGGTGATCACAGCCAGTCAGACATGTAGCACAACACCTGGAACGCCTCTTCATGTTAATGAGGCATGTCAGTAGCCTTAGCTTTTACCTAATGACCTTCTATTCCTGGGTATTCTCATGCCCATCCTGAAAATTATATAATAACTAATTCACCCCAAATAAAGCATATACATTCATGCACACCCCAATAAGAAAACATGAACAAGATAAGATCATCTCAGCTGCTTCATTAAAGATTGTCATAGGGAAGACCTTCACATAAATAAACTATAACACTAATACCCTCTAAGAAGGTCTTCTCTCTTCTCTCAACCCTTCCAAACTTGACACTTACTCCCAACCAAAGCAGAATTCTGCTCATCCAGAGATCCACTCTCCCCTGAAGGAAAGCACAGACTGCAGACCCCTGTCCTGAACATTGCCTTGTCCTTCCTGAGTCGATGTATGGGGCACCAAGATACTAACAAACAAGATGCAGAACACAGGTCCACACTTTGGAACATTTACAGTTATTTCCCACAATCCTTGTCCTATACTTACCTATAATTAAATGGATCCTATGATCACCACAAGTCCTCAGCCACAATTTTTCCGTCTTCTCTTTGGTAGATTTTTTTGAAGAAAATTTGATCTCTCCAAACTAATTGTTGTTTTTATTTAACAATCCATTTGGTTAAACATACAAGCTCTAGGGCATTTTAAGTTATTTTTTTAAAGATGTTGACAGGCTCACACCACCACTTTCTCATTTAGAGAAGCCAAGGGGCATATGAATTTTCACTGCCCAGCATGGTTATTTTATGAAATCCGTACCAAATGTCTTAAAAAATTCTGTCATGTTATCAATCTCAAAAACTGTAAGTTTGTAAATACAGTGGGTAAAAGTTCAAGTTTAAGAAAAATATAGCAATCAAATTGATTTTTTAAAAAACAAAGAATCATGCTAGAGAATAATATTAAAACTGTCAATTGAGTGAAGAGATAGCTCACAGAATGAGTGAAATCTTCACCAGCTCTGTATCTGACAAGAGAAATATTTTCTAAATATACAAGAAAAGATCCTGAAAAATGTAAACACAAAAATCAAAGAGAGAATAAAAAAGGTGATCCTAGCTCCAAATTTCTTGTTTTGGGTGTAAATGTTGAATGTGTGTGGAAGCCAGGAAATTAGAAGCAGAACATTAGAAAGGAGTATGTGTTTATAGAATGACATAGTAGAAAATTAAAATAAAAGTAGAGAGGAGGAACATGGGGGAAGACTTGTTCAATCAGGTAGTGTAGATGGAAATAGGGAGGGGTGTCAGGAGACACCCTCATCAAAATGAACTGTGGATGAAAAAGGTGTATGGAAACCTGGGGTCTTGGATTTAAGTAAAAGCATAAGCAAAGGAGATAGGAGAAATCAATTTATATAAAAACACAGGGTTGGGGAAAATACTGAGTGCTAACAGTTTAAGAAAGGATACAGGCAGGGAAAGGTATGAAAGGAGAAAGTAAAGAAGTGGGTTAACCCAAACTAAAGTTGCATGAAGAACCCTTATGAACACTCAATATCTTGCAAGCTAATTAAAAGTATAATTTTTTTTCTTTTCTTTTTTTTTTAAAGATTTATTTTAATGTTATATCTAAGTACACTGTAGCTGTCTTTAGACACACCAGAAGAGGGCATCAGATCTCATTACAGATGGTTGTGGGCCACCATGTGGTTGCTGGGATTTGAACTCAGGACCTTCAGAAGAGCAGTCAATGCTCTTAACCACTGAGCCATCTCTCCAGCCCCCTATTTTCTTTTTTTTTTTATTTTCTAAGTTTTTTTATTTACATTCCAAATCATTTTCCCCTTCCCGTTTCCTCCCTCCCCCTGTTTCCCATTCAACCCCATCTCGCTTCTCTGTCCTGGCGTTCCCCTTCATCCAGTCTTTCCAGGACCAGGGGTCTCTCTTTCCATCTTCTTGGAAATCTATTGATATGCGAATTGTGTCTAGGGTATTCTGAGATTCTGGGTTAATATCCCCTTATCAGTGATTACATACCATGTGTGTTCTTTTGTGATTGGGTTACCTCACTAAGGATGATATTTTCAAGGTCTGACCATTTGCCTAGGAATTTCATGAATTCATTGTTTTTAATTGCAGAGTAGTATTCCATTGTGTAAATCTACCACATCTTCTGAATCCATTCCTCCGTTGAAGGACATCTGGGTTCTTTCCAGCTTCTGGCTATTATAAATAAGGCTGCTATGAACATAGTGGAGCATGTGTCCTTATTTCATGCAGGGGAAGCCTCTGGGTATATGCCCAGGTGTGGTATAGCAGGATCCTCCGGGAGTGTCATGCCCAGTTTTCTGAGGAACCACCAGACAGATTTCCAGAGTGGTTGTACCAGCTTGCAATCCCACCAGCAGTGGAGGAGTGTTCCTCTTTCTCCACATCCTTGCCAACAACTGCTGTCTCCTGTGTTTTTGATCTTAGCCATTCTGACTGGTGTGAGATGGAATCTCAAGGTTGTTTTGATTTGCATTTCCCTAATGACTAAGGATGATGAACATCTCTTTAGGTGCTTCTCAGCCATTAGATATTCTTCAGGTGAGAACTCTTTGTTTAGCTCTGTACCCCTAGAAAGGAAACTAGGGAAGAACCTTGAACATATGCACACAGGGGAGAATTTCCTGAACAGAACTCCAATAGCTTATGCTCTAAGATCAAGAATTGACAAATGGGACCTCATAAAATTACAAAGTTTCTGTAAGGCAAATGACACTGTCAAAAGGACAAAGCGGCAACCAACTAACTGGGAAATGATCTTTACCAACCCTACATCCGACAGAGAGCTAACATCCAATATATACAAAGAACTCAATAAGTTAGACTCCAGAGAGTCAAGTAACCCTATTAAAAGTATAATTTAAAGAAAAAGATTTTAACAGAGGTTTCAAAACCTGTGAAGGATACTTTTTACAGAAGACATGGCTGTTATATGAAAATTCAAATACCAAGCTCAAAATATCTCTGTGGAGGTACCTGAAACAGTAATTAGTTGACAACCATAAGTAAATAAGTAGACACCTTTGATAAAGATACAGCATGGATTGGTTTTAGGACACAGAGACAGCAATCTTTAACTGACAGAGAAATTCCCTGTTAGCTACTCTTTGTGGTCTGGAAGTTTGAATAGATAAAAGACATTAATTACCTGGTACTAAACTGTGTATACTATAATACTAATCAGATAGGAAAATTTTGCCTATTAGTGTAATTGTGATAAGTTTGTTTATGGAATAACCAATTGTCTTGATTATATTTGAGGCCTGCTACACAGGAGAAAAATATTCTGTGTACTGCAAATACAGGAAACACAAACAGCAAAAAGACAAGCAAACTAAACAAAACAATAGCAGCAACAACAATACCAATAACAAATATGGCTTTAGACATCCTGGGGCCTAAGGGAGAACTTATTGAAAGAATTTTCTCTAAATGTTCCTATTGATAGTCTGCCTTCTAAATATTTGTGTTTATATCCACAGATTTGGGCTGGTCGTAACCTGGGTTAGAGAATCTTCTTGTTGCAGTGGATCACCATTAATGAATAAATAACTAATCAAATGTGAAAATAAGTTACTATGAGAACTCAGCTGAATATTAGACACCTATCCTTTTCCCCAAAGTTCAGGAAACATGATGGAAGAACAGGCAGAAAGAATATAAAAACCAAAACATAGAGAAAAGTGCTGTGACACAGTGTTTCCTGAACCAGACTTGGCTGTCGTCTCATTTGAAATACACAAGCAGTGGTTACTTGCTACCAAACTGACACAAGATCAAGGAAGTTAGAAATTCCAGCGTATATGGAAAGATGATTGCACAAAGCTTATCCCTAGCTGAATTGCTTTTTGTAGTTGCTAGCTTCTAGAGAAGAAAGTATTAAATTTTGTTGTTGATGGTGTTGGTTTTAACTTTTGTATTTGTTTGTTTTTAAGTTAGCCAACAGTAAGTTTCCCAGGCCCAAATGTATTGGCCCACAACCATTTTTGCAGAGGATGTTCTAATTGAACTCAAAGGGTTGGAAAAAAACCCAAATAAACAGGAACATTGAGTTAGGAGAGAAATGTGTTAGAGGAGTCTTGAGTGTAGTTGGGGTGTTATATGGAAATATTGCATAAATATATTCTATTTATAATTGTATTATATGATATAATATATTTATGAAAGTTTCAAAGGATAAATAAAAATGTTATTTTAAAATAAGAAAAACACAAAAATAACATATAATCATGTAGATATAAGGATAAGGCAAGCCATATTCCCTCTTGTGAATTTTTTAATTAATTTAGCTTCTATGGAAATATTATGGAATTTTCTCAAGTAAGAGAACAATGTGTGTACTATGGCCAGTTATATGACCTCTGGATATATGCCTGAAAAACTCTTAAGTCAACATTTCCCAGAAAAACTAGCATGTCCATGGTTATTGTACTACTATTCATAAGGGTCAAGTGTGGAACCATTCTAGGAAGTCCATCATAGGTGAATGAATAAAGAAAGTGTGTGTGTGTGTGTGTGTGTGTGTGTTTGTGTGTGTAAGTATACATGTGTATATACACACATATTTACATACAGACACAATATGGAGTTTTATCCACTTATAAAAATAAAGGTATGCTTGTTGGAAAATATGGATACAGACAAGGAGTGCCCTGGCCTGCCAGGAGAGTAGACAGTGTCTCTAAGAGAGAAGGTGGGAGTGAGGAGGCAAGAGACAAGAGAAAGGGAGCAAGACAACATTCTGATCAAGTCTTGTTTATTGTAATCAAAAGCAGCCCCTTTTAAAGGCAAAAAGGCATTATCTGGTGAATATCAACCAATAGAAGATGTTCTTCCAGGCAGATCTGTAACTAAACAAGGCTTATTTTGGGCCAAGTCCCAACCTCAAGTCCATCATGCATTCTGAGAAGAACTTCTACCAAGAAATGAAACCCAAGCAGAATATAAATTTAACTTGTTATTTCTATGTGGACCTTAAGAGACAATATGGTGATACTTAGGTTAAGCAGCTGGGGCTTCCAGCAGGTCCCTCTTTCTTTTATATTAGGTAGCCAGAAGGAATACACAACTACTATCCTTTGTGGAGGTCATGCCTGTCTTAGGTGAGGGGAAATCTTAATAGGGAGATCATCAGAGGCTTTACCCATCATTGGAAAGGAAGGTCTTGGCCTTCATTTCCTGTCTTAGGTGGCCATCCTTTAGATGATACAACCCCTTCTTCCCCAGTTGCCCATCACTGGCTAACCAATCCAGCTCTCCAGAGGAAGGGAGTATGGCCTATGTTCTTCATCAAGGACCTTTCAGGTCACCATTTTCTTCTCCCCAGTCATGGCTATCATCAGCATGGCTAACTGATGATAATGTACTTGTATAGGCTGCATTTTTATGGCATCTATTTGTCCTTTTATGAAGGCCATAAGTTTTTTTTAAAGAGAAGAGGTCCTAGCGATAGGAGGATTAGTAACCCAAGCAAGGGTTTCAATAGTGGGAGCAAATATGGCAACATTCCACTCCAGGCACTCCAAATTGAGTTCTCAAAAAGTTCCTTTAGTCATCTCTCAAACTCTTCCTGATGGTTCTGGATGCAATTGCAAACAATCCCAGATTTGTTTGCATAAAAGCAGCAGCACTCTTGAAGGGCTAAACAAGTACCTCCCTTATCTGCAGTGAGTAGGTCTAATCCTTGTCTATTATGGAGCACCACCTCTGCCAGGGAATCCACCTGATCTTGTAAATCCTTAAAAGATTCATAGACCATGTTCACATCATCTCCAAGCTGTTGTGATGTATCCACATTATGGGAGCTGTCTGCCAAAAAACTACTTTTGGAATTTGTGGAGTCTTACAAATGATATACAAATGATATACCACAACAGGCAACTATAATCCATATAGGTGATTTGTTGGTTCTGAATTGCCTTTTCTACTAAAGAAATGACATGACGCCCCTCAGGGGAGAGATCAGTGAGGTAGGGTCAGAATCACCTGAGAGAATATCATATAAAGGTTTTAATTCTTCTTTGCTAATCTTTAAATAGGGGAGCAGCCAATTAATATCACCTAAAAGTTTTTGAAAGTCATTGAGGGTTCTGAGCTTATCTGACCTTAAGGTAACCTTTTGGATAGCAATTTTTTCTTCATACATTTGAAAGCCCAAATATGTATATGGTCTTTTAATTGAACCTTTTCAGGTGTAATCTGTAGGACTCTCTGTTGCAAAACCTTCATCAATGCCTGGTAGCACAATAAGACTTCCTCTCCTGCTTTGCCTGAAAGGATGATTTTTATCATCCATAAAATGTACAATATAAGCTTGTGCCCAGGCATCACAGGTGGAATAGAAGATGCAACATAGGCCTGACAAAGTGTAGGACTATTGGCTATGACTTGTGGGAGGACGCACCATTGAAATCTTTTCATGGGTGCCTGAAAATTAGGTGTAGGGAGGCTAAATGCAAAATATTTTTAATCTTCAGGATGTAAAGGAATTGTAAAAAAGCAACCTTTTAAATCAATAACAATCTTATAGTAATATAAAGGGATGGCCACAGGGGAAGGGATTCCAGGCTGTAAGGCCCCCATAACAATCATTGCTTTATTTACAGCCCTAAGATATTATAGGAGACACCCTTTCCTGATTTTTTTCTTAATGACAAATATAGGTGTATTCCAAGGTGACATGCTGGGAATTATATATCCTGCCTCTAGCTGTTTCTATACCAGTTGTTGGGCAGTCAAAACTTTTCTGAGGCAAGGGGCCATTGACTGACCCAGACTGAATCATCAGACAGCCATGTGATCTTTTCTGCATGGGCCACACGACAATAAATGCCCCCTAGGAAAAATAGCCCAAACTAGAGCAATCATGTATAGGGACCAGGGTAAGGGGTTGTACTATGCCATCTTCATTTTTTCCCAAACCCCTGTCAGGTGTAAAACCAGTTTTTAACATCTGCTTGGTAACAACTTCATTTGGGCTGCACATTATTAAACTCATTTGAGAGAGAAGGTCATGGCCCCAAAGATTAATAGGGAGTCCTTTTATTACATAATGCTGAACATGTCCTGAGTGACCCTCAAAGTCTGTCCAAGATAACATTTTGAACTCCGTTTGGGGTTTTTACTTTGTCCCAAATATTGTAAATGTGCCAAGGTCTCTTTTACTGGCCAGCTAGAAGGCCAATTCCTTTTTCTTATAATGGTGACGTGAGCACCAGTGTCCATCAGACCAAAGAAGGTTTTTCCATCTAACTTTAAAATTCTGGTAGGTTTATTATTGGTTATAGCCTGAATCCAAAAGGCATCAGAGGACGGTGGGGGGGGCAGTACTCCCCAGAGACTGAGAGACATTTGCATTATTAGTAGGGAGTAGTGGGAGTAGTAGAAGTTGTGCAAAGAAGTGGGAGAAGAGACCATGATCTTAATTTCCCCAGTATAATCACTGTCAACAATCCCTGGGAAAACCTGAAGGCCACATAGCATTATACTGCTGCATCCTATAATGAGCCCAAAAGTACTTGGGGGAAGCGGCCCAAATATGCCAGTAGAAATGGCTTGAATACCCATTTCTGGTGTTAGAATTGTGTTGGTGGCAGAACTGAGGTTCAGGCCTCAGCTCGCTGGTGTGGCTCTGTAAAGGTTTGAAACTGGTTGGTTTTTGTTGCTGGAACAAAACTGACTGTCCCATATGCCTGTGTAGGTTTGGGTGCCTGGGACTGGCCCCTGAACCCATTTCCCTGGTTATTGGGTGTGATGGGTTGGCCTTGTACATCAGTTTTAGATCTGCAATCGTTAGCCCAGTGTTTACCCCACTTACATTTAGGGCATAAAGCAGGAGGGGCAGGTTGGTTTTGTTTGTTTGTTTGTTTTTGTGGGCAGGATCTTGAAAAATGGCCAGGTTCCCCACAATGAAAGCACTTTTTTCCATATGTATGTGCTTTATTTTGATTAATTAAAAATTGTTTGACTGTAGTTCCCTGCATAGCCACTGCCATAGCAAGCCCTTGTTAGCAGGCTGTGTCTATTTCTGCGCACATGCGAACATGATCAGAGAGTGTCCCCCACTTCCTATGAGGGCAAATGGCAGCTTGACAGGTGGGATTTTCGTTTCCAAATGCCAATTGTTTGATAAAGTCAGAGTTGCCCTCAGTTGACCTGAACAGCCTGGAGGACATGGTAACTAGGCTGTGAACGAAATCAGAGAAAGGTTTTTCAGGGCCTTGTTTTACATTAGTTATGGAGGAATCTGAGCTACACTTAGTAGGGATTTTTTTCCAGGCCTTAATGGCAGCAGCTCTGGTCTGTTCAAAAACGCCAGGATTAAAATTGGTCTTATCTTCTATAGCATATGCACCAGTTTCCTCTAGCATTTCCTGGGTCCAGCCATCTCCTGCTTCAGCATTTCATTTGGCAATTTCTTTACAGGCCTCTGAAAATTCTGATTTCCATAGGAGAAAATCTCCCCTGGTTTCCTGATGTGGTTTCCATGAGGGTGCCAGTACATGGGGCAGTAGCACGGTAGGTGGTCACAGTCTGTTTAATTTCTTTGACCAAATTAAAATCAAAAGCAATATGATGGCACCACACATTTCCTTGAGCATTGAAATGCTCTGTAACTGGGATAGCAAAAGTGTCACTCTCTCTGGCCCGTGACCTGGTCCTGGGTGGGACATCTGTTCACGCAGCTGTTGATTTGAATTATGAGTGATTGTAGGCTGTGTAACAGGAAAAGCTGATTGAAATGCTGTAGCAGATGCTGGGAGTAGCATAAGGGTGCAGCCAGTCAAGATTATGATATGCCGCTGCATGCCCAGTCTGATTCATCAAGGTCCTCACCCTTGTAAGACTGAAAATCTTTGAAGTCCTTTAAGGACTGATAAATCTTATGGCTGGCCTTAATTTTTGTTTGGGGGGGGGGATTTGGCGCTGCCATGAATGTTTGGCCAAGTGCCATAAGGAATTTTGTCCTGGCTCCGCAGGAGGTTTTCGCCACAGCACCATAGGAGGTCAGCCTACATTCTGTGAATTCCTTTTTCCTACTTTCATTTTTAGCTATTCTCTGTATCTCTGTCAAAAGACATAAGGTCTTTTGCAGTGTCATCTTTCGGAAGACCTTTCTGTAGCCATTTATTTTGTGAAGAGGAGTCAAATTTCAAATATTTCTCTCCTTCTCTAATTGTTTCTGCTAGCTGCGGGTCAGCACTGCTATGGCCGAGAATTTTGTGAAAGAGATTCCAGTGTGACCGGACATTAACAGGAATTTTTTCAGACCCAAAAACCTTATAAAAATCTTTGAGGGCATCCCCTACGTGCTGCCAGGGTCATTGATCGATAATGCCCTCAGTAGGTAACCAGGGACAAACTTCACAAATAAAATTAAAAAAATTTTAAAGTTCTTTAGTCTCTACCTTAATCCCTGTGGCCTTGCAGGCCTTTCTTGGGCCATCCACAAAAAGTTTGTGGTTACTGACTGCTTGCCCCATACTCGCCGCCTACTTATAGAGGTCTGACAGGATCAAAAGACAGCTGATCATAGAGTCCTCCAGGAAATTCACCAGCAGGTCTCTTGAAGCAGAGTCCTTCACCGAATTCCTTGTGCATCATGCCTCATGTCTGAGCGCCAGTTTGCCCCCACTTGCCGGAAGAGTAGACAGGATCTCTAAGAGGGGGATGTGGGGATGAGGAGGCAAGAGATGATGGAGGCAAGACAACATTCTAATCAAGCCTTGTTTATTTTAAGAAAAAGCAGCCCCTTTTAAAGGCAAAAAAGGACTATCTGGGGAATATCAGCTGGTAGCAGATGTTCTTCCAGGTGGATTTGTGGCTAGGCAAGAGTTATTCTGGGCCAAGTCCCAACCGCAAGTCCATCATGAATTCTGAGAAGAGCTTTGTTTACCAAGAAATGAAACCTAAGCAGAATAGAATTTTAACTTGTTAGTGCTGTGTGGGCCTTAAAAGACAAGATGGCGATGCTTAGGTCAAACAGCCAGGGCTCCCAGCAAAGGAGCATAATATTAAGCAAACTAAATCATACTCTGAAACATTTTAAGAATATGCCAGAACTAAACTCCAAATGTCCACCTATGTATGAATGCTTATCAGGGTAGCAAATTTAACATAATATATTCAGGGTACCCCTATATTCAGATTGAATAATTCATGTTAACCAATATTTTTCAACTCTTTATCATGTGAGTTCTTCAAGCTTCCATGCTAAACATCCATGACACTCAAAGACAAAAAGTAACGATGACCAATATATTAGTATGAACTCTTTTTCTGTGAAATGAGAAGGAAGCTGACTTTATGCATTATCTATCCTAGCACTAACCTGAGAATAATGCCTTAATAAAGCTCAGATATGCTTCTGAGTGCTGCAGGCACAGCTCTCCATGTACACATCTTAAAGTGAAACCTTCACATTCCTTACAGTTTGTGGAAAACGATAAATGTAACCAACATTAAGAATTAGCAAAACATGGACAGGAGTCTTCTGGCCACCATTTGTACTAGGGAGCCAAGCAGCTCCATAGCCTTCAGTGCATGGCCTGCCAGGAGAGAGAGATCTCCCAGCAGTGCTTTCACTTCTGAGCACAAAGGTAAGATCTCCACCTTCTCTCTGGAGGGGAACAGCTAGGTACACACAGGGCATATGATCAGTGGATCGGCTGGGACAAGAGTCGTCTGGTCACCATTTGCACCAGGGAGCCAGGCGGCTCCATGGCCTTATGTGCACAGACCCTGCCAGAAGAGAGATGGTCTCCCAGGAGTACAGACACAGGCTTACAGATCCACAGGAGAGACAAGCTCCAGCCAGAGACAGGAAGACCAACTAAAACCAGAGATAACCCAACGGTGAAAGGCAAGTGAAAGAACCCTACCAACAGAAACCAAGAATACTTGGCAACACCAGAACACAGTTCTCCCACCACAGCAAGTCCTGATACTCTAACACACGGGAAAAGCAAGATCTGGATTTAAAATCATATCTCATGATGCTGATAGAGGACTTCAAGAAGGACACAAATAACTCCCTTAAAGAAATACAGGAGGACGTGGATCAACAGGTAGAAGCCCTTAAAGAAGAAACACAAAAATCCCTTGAAGAAACACAGGAGAACATGGGTCAACAGGTAGAAGCCCTTAAAGAGGAAACATAAAAATCCTTTAATGAATTACAGGAAAACATAAATAAACAAGTGAAGGAACTGAACAAAACCATCTGGGATCTAAAAATGGAAGTAGAAAGAATAAAGAAATCACAAAGGGAGACAACTCTGGAGATAGAAAACCTTGGAAAGAAATCAGGAGTCATAGATTCAAGCATCAACAAAAGAATACAAGAGATAGAAGAAAGACTCCTAGGTGCTGAAGATACCATAGAACGTATTGACTCTAAAGTCAAAGAAAATGCAAAATGCAAAAGGCTTGTAACCCAAAACATCCAGGAAATCCAGGACACAATGAGAAGACCAAACCTAAGGATTATAGGTATAGAACAGAATGAAGATTTACAGCTTAAAGAGCCAGTAAATATCTTCAAAAAAAAAAATTACAGAAGAAAGCTTACCTAACCTAAAGAAAGAAATGCCCCTGAACATACAAGAAACCTACAGAACTCCGAATAGACTGAACCAGAACAGAAATTTCTCCCGTCACATAATAATCAAATCACCAAATGCACTAAACAAAGAAAGAATATTGAAAAGTAGTAAGGGAAAAATGTCAAGTAACGTATAAAGGCAGACCTATCAGAATTATAGCAGACTGCTCACCAGAGATGATGAAAACTAGAAGATCCTGGGCAGATCTCATACAGACTCTAAGAGAACAAAAATTTCAGCCCAGAGTACTATACTCAGCAAAACTCCCAATCACCATAGATGGAGAAACCAAGATATTCCATGATAAAACCAAATTTACACAGTATCTTTCCACAAATCCAGTCCTACAAAGGATAATAGATGCAAAACGCAAACACAAGGAGGGCAACTACACCCAAAAATAAAGCAAATAAGCAATCTTCTTTCAACAAACCCAAAAGAAAGTAATCACACAAACATGAAAATAACAGGAACCAACAATCACTATTCCTTAATATCTCAACACCAATGGACTCAAATTCCCCAATAAAAGGACATAGACTAACAAATATTTTTCATGTAAATCTTCAATTTTATCAAAAGATGTTTGTAATTCCTCTTCCAATTAATTTAGTAATGTTTTTATGTTTACCATTTTATGTGAATTATTTTCCATGATAATCTTCAATTTTAAGATGTTTGTCTATATATTTCTTCAATTTTATCAGAAATATTTTCCATGTAGAGCTTCAATTTTATCAGAAAATGTTTTTAATTCCACTTTCAATCAACATAAAAATATTTTTATGCCTGCCATTTTATCTGTATAATTTTCCATGAAATAGTCAATTTTAATGTGTTTTTTGTATATTTTTTCAATTTTGTCAGAGACATTTTCCATGTAAATCTTTAATTTTATCATAAAATATTTTACTTCTTTTTTCAATTAAAAAAAATGATGAAAATAAGAATTAGCAAAACACTGAGAAAGACACTGTACAGTTAACTAACTAAATCCCTCAATCATGGTGATGCCATACCAGCAAAGACTGAGAAGAGAAAGAAATTGTCACAAAGCTTGACCATGTTGGAAGACAGTTTGGCAGTTGCTAACTGAAGCTTCCCCGGAATTGCTCACGAGCAGGTTCTATGTGGAGAAAGAGCTGAAGAATGAAACGACAGGGGTCGAGAGAAAAGAACACACAGAGACATTAGTGCATGGCTATACAAAATCTTTCTTTTTTCTTTGGGGATAAGAGCAACAATATATGTGCTGTGGGTGTGACTCTCCCTCCCAAAGCTGCGAGTCTTGTCAGCAGGTCTCCACCAGGCTGAGAGATGTTGCCATAACAGCTCTCAGGAAGATGTTAATTCCACAGGGTCTGCTACTCTGCAGGAGATCGAGACTGACCCCCTTTCACAGGAAACTGCAACTTCTTTGAAGACAAAAGCTTGTTCCTGGAGCTCTGCCAGCTCCGCCAGGTGGTGGGAGGTGTGGCTGGAATTCCTCAGCTTGGAGTAGATGAAATGCAGGCAGCTGAATTTGACTATCAGGTTATATGGCATTACAATGACTCTCTACATCTCCCCCTTCCTTATTAGTTTAAACAAGTGGATAGTAATCCATATATAACAGTGGGCCTTTATCCAGGGAGTGGGAACAGAGGTCTAATTCCCCTCGTGGAGAATAAATAATTGTTTCCACCTTTTAGATAGCTCTTGGTGTCTTTTGCAGGGGAGGGGCAGAGCCTTAAATTAGTGGGACATCCCCACAGAGTGTAAGATGGTCTGAAGACCAGCACCAACCCCTTTGCAAATCAGGCTTGCTCCCCTGGGACTCAGAACCGGATAATTAAATCCTCCCTGTGCGCCGGGTGGTGGTGGCACACACCTTTAATCCTAGCACTTGGGAGGCAGAGGCAGGAGGATTTCTGAGTTCGAGGCCAGCCTGGTCTACAAAGTGAGTTCCAGGACAGCCAGGACTACACAGAGAAACCCTGCCCCCCCCCCAAAAAAAAAAAAACCAAAAAAAAAAAAAAATCCTCCCCATGCAATGCTTTGTTGTGCAACTCTTCCTGATGCCCATGTCAGCTCGTGAGCAGACACACATAGATCTGAGTTCTATGTGACTCCATGAAGGAGATCCACTTGTATAGGCTTTGATGCCAGAGTCAAGTAATTGCCAAATGCCTTACTAGTCTTTAACAGACATGCCTGTTTTCAATTCAGGTGAGCCTGGATGGAGACGATCTGCTTAAAATATAAGATAAAGAGTTAAGAAAGAAACAATGCTCAGTTGCAAATTAGCTTGATTCTAGAAGGTCCAAGGTATTCAATTGTAAATGCGTAGCTCTTAAAACAAAACTTAACTTAAAACAGCTTAACTTCCCAGTGTGAGGGATGTGGCTTTGAAAATCAACAGAGACCTGTTACTTCTCAGAAAGAATGGAGACTATATTTGAAATAAACTCAGTTGGCTGATAAAGATTATTAGCCATCTTCATAATTGGAATCTCCAATATTGGACTTATTACTAGATCACTTCATAATTGAGTAAACTGATCACATTAAAGGAAGGAGAAGAGTCATTATAACTTTTCTTTTAGATACATTTTTTTAAGTCAGTTTTAACAGTCTCCACTGTTCTCTGTCGCACAAGATCTAAAGCTTACAGCAAGGCAGTATATTTAATCTGGGACATAGGAAAGTAAAGTCACCTTTGTCAGGGCACTCAGCAAGTTCACAGGTTGGCATTATTTTCAGCATGTCACACTCATCACTATAGCAGGTAGAATGCTTCTGCAGCATTTTGTGGAAAAAACACAAACATGCCTTCTTCCCCATATTAAATAACTGATCAGGATCATGCCTTATGACAGTAAGTGGATCCTTTCATCTCACCTAGACATGAGTATGTCTAGTTGTTGGATGCTATACACTCAGCAAGGAGTTCCTTGGCATCTAAATTTTTAAAATTTTCTTAAAAATATAAAGTATAATTTAAACAATATGCACAGGGATACAATTACTAACAACTAAACAGTGGTCAGGCAATTGTGATCCTTGATATTGACTCATGTGGTTGGTTGGAAAACTGATACTCACTGAAAAGCCTGCACTTGAGTAATAGTGGCAGCTTTATTCTTAAGTCCAAATGTTGTTGGTTATGGCAGCACACATTTGTGATAACATCACTTGGGAGGTAGAGGTGGGAGAAAAGACAAGTTCAAGCTAGCAGAGGCTTTATGGAAAATCTTCCCTCAACAAGGATACTACTGCCTGCACTTGAGGGTTGAACAAAATGTTCCTTGGGAGGTGAAATGATTAAAAGGTCCATGCCACCAAGCTATGAAGTCACAGAGAAAGGATAGATGTATCTATCATGCTAACTAAAAGAAGCCACAAGAAAAGGCTACAGAGTTTGCTGTTTCCACCCTGCTACATTTTGGAAAAGATAAAACTAGGAAAATAGGAAACCATAGTCATAGTTGTCAAGAACTCAGAGGTAGGAAGAAAGAGGTAAAATGTGAGTTGAATATAAACTCTGTGATTTTGTTCATGGTAACTACATGGTATTATGTCCTAGTTACAATTTACAGATCAGAGGACAAAATAAGTTCATTATGTTCTTCTTGTTGAACCATTGGATTTATTTATTTATTTATTTATTTATTTTGGATCTTAACTTCTTATTGAATAGTTTATAAACTACTTTTCTTCATTTTAAAACGCGTCTGGTTTCTGTTAAATAAGCAAATTTAGTGAAGTTTTCTTACAATGGAAACATGAGGAAAATTTTTGATTCTCATATCAATATCAGTGGTTTACTCTTATTATGCTACTCTCTGTTTCATTCAGAAAGTACTTAATGCTAGACATAAAATAGTAAGTATATGAAGACAATTAGAAGGGCATAGATAGAGATATGTGATATGGATGCTGTGATGGTTTGAATGAGAATAAAGCCATGGGTTCACATATGTGAATGCTTAGTCAGCAGAGATTAGAACAGTTTGGGAATGATTAGGATGGCCTAATTATATGGCCTTGTTGGAGTAAGTGTGTCCCTCCTGAAGGAAGTGTGATATTGGATGTAGACTTTAAGGTTCCAAAAGCCTGCAGAACTCCTCCCCCTGCCCCATGCCTGCAGTTTAGAATATAATGCTCTCAGCTATTGCACCAGCACAAAACCTGACTACAACCTGCCATGTTGATCATTAATCCTCTAAGACTGAGAGTGAGCCAACAATTAAGTGTTTTCTTTATGAATGTTGCCTTGATCATGGTATATATTCACAATAGTAGAACACTAACTACTACAAACATGTATGTGGCTAATATACAATAGAATTAATAAAGGGTCAATGTTCACCAGAAACCTAAGAGAATGAGTTGTTAGAATAAAAACAAATACCTGTGAAAGATGCAGTATGCTAAATTTTCTTATCCCATGATTATTTCCAGATTCAAACTCTGAGTTGAGAAATCCATGTGCCTTTTAGAGGGATAGGGCAAGAGAAAATGGTCTCTCTGTGTTTTCCAAGGTAGTTTTGAGGTCTTGAAGTTGAAAGTGTCTTCTCACTTGGCCTCTTGCAAACTTCAATTTCCATGCAGGCATCACTGCACCTAGACAGACTTTATGCTGTCTATACAAACATCCCTTGAGAATTTTTACTTTTAACCAAGACATAGGCAAAGTGAGTAGGTAATTGGTTCAGAAACAGATTTATGCCTTAACTTTTCTGGTTAAAAACACAATAGAGAATGCTAAGTCAATGGCAGAGGCACTCATAAGTGACAATACTGAAGCAAGTTGGAGATTTACTGAAGTGTGAGGAAGCTAGGACTGGAAAATGGCCATTGAGCTGGTTTAAAACTAAAAATCACAGGGAGTTGGCAAATGTCCAGACTGAACTCCTGTTTCATACCAAGAATGTATGCTGAGTCATGAAAGATATAACAGGAGATTCTGGGTACATCACCTCAGCATCAGTAATGATTAGAGGATAAAAGATATAGGTTTTGAATGAAATCAGGACCAGAAAGTTAGAATATCTTGGTATGTATTTGTGTATGGTGTGAATGTTGCTGGATCCATGAGCATCTTTTTGAAAGCTGGCACACATGGCGTGGGTAGTTTTAAGTTATTGCATCTCAACTGACACAAATTAAAATTTCTTTTTGGTTGTCAGAACTTTGAGAAGGGAATGGTATGTGCAGCTTGTAAAGGCCAGGCTGCTACTCATTCTAGAGCAGATACCAGGCTGCCTCCAAAACACAGTTTATCAGTTCCAGACCCCAGTGATATCATTCTCCAGAAGTCATTTTTGGGGATCTATGATCTATAACTGTGGTGTTTTAGATACAGGGCATTTATAGGAAGATGGGGGACCAAACGGGATGAAATGATGACTGTTCATACTTCAGTCCTTCAGATATATTTTTCAACTACTTGTAGAAAGAAGCTAGGGATAGATCCTGACATAACATTTTTTAAAATAAAAGTTAAAAACCTGAGAATAATAGTTCTGGTGAAAACAAAGTACAACTGGGGACAGGGGAAGGTTGTTTATCTCACTTGGGCTAAGACCCATCTGAGGATCTGGATTTATAAGGATGTCTTCCCCCATCAGCATTTTAATCATGGAAGCCATCACAATTTAAAAAAAAAAAAACTCCTCCAGCATGTCAAAGGACAGTTCAAAATGGAGCAAAAAAGGAGGCAGCATGCAGAGGTTGTTCCTAGTCTTTCTGAACATGTGATTAGCTCTAGCTTTATAGTCTTCCATATGGCAGATAAGGGGCTGTGGTGGTTGACTGGAAGACTTAAATGGCATACAAGTGATAGCAGGAAAGTTGACATATCTTTTTTGAGATATATGATAAATGCATGCTAAGGAAGTTCTAAAAGTACTTTTACTATAGGGTATACTAAAATAGAATGTATGTAAGCAGATTGATTCTGAATGACTGCCAAGAGTATGGAGGAGGTAGAAGAGAGAAAGCCTTCTCCCTGAGATTTAGTAGAGGCTCTTTACTAAAAAGGCCTGTCCCTTTGGTAATCCTTGATGAAAGGGATAGTCCTTGCTTGTCCAAACTGCTTTATTTAGTGGTGGATGTAAATGTGTACATCTTACTCAGGGAGAACAAGGGGTTAGATACTTTTTACAGGAAGGGAAGCTCATTCTCTAAACAATTGGGGCCTACCTAGGCATCTCATTAGTATGGAGAACTCCAGGTTTTTATGCTATGTGACCTATTGTCACGATCCTCTCAGTGGGGTGTCATGGTTATGTTTTCCAGGACAAGTAGAGCTTACAGGGAGCTGGTTCCATGCCTGACGCTCTCAATTTTAAGATTTCTGTGTATTTTCAACCTGTGCAATCTTACCAGTTCTACCTGGTGGCATAGTCCACTTGCCCCAGAGTATAGGTTCACCATCATTTAGGGGAACGTTTTGGAATGGGAGTAAATGAATAAGAAGGGGTCAAAATATCAAGTGGGCTTGTCTAAATTAGCCAAACCCTGCTTGGAGGAATTGTTGGCCAAATAGAGAGATATGAGAGTCATGTAAATATTGTAACAAATGAAAAACTATTGAAACAAAATTTTCTGGCGGGACACATTGTTTTAAATAAATATGAAAAATCCCCTTTCACACAGTTAAGCTGCCAATGAATAAACAGCACTGAAAGTTGAGAATCAAGGAATCATAATTTTGTAAACAACATCATTAAAAAAATTCAACCAAGAATTATTAATAGAATCATAACCTAAAAGGCAAAATCTTTAAAGACAAGAGTCTTTAAAATATATAATGTGCCTCTAACATAACTAATAGTTCCTAAGAGAGGCAAATCCCTTTAAAACTGAGAAATTAGGCCATGATTACTCTGATACATAAACCACACAAAGACCCAACAAAGAAAAAACTTCAGACCAACTTTCCTTATGAATATTGATGCAAAAATACTCAATAAAATTCATGCAGACCAAATCCAAGCACATATCAAAATGATCACACATCCTGATCAAGTATGCTTCATCCCAGGGATGCAGAGAAGGATTCAGTATATGGAAATCCATCAAGGTAATCATCTATATGAACAAACTCAAAGAAAAAAAAAAACAAAACATGATCATTTCATTACTTGCTGAAAAAGCATTTGACAAAATCCAAAAGCCCTTCATGATAAAAGCCTTGGAAAGATCAGGAAATCAAGGCCCAGACCTAAACATAGTAAAAACAATATACAGCAAACCAGTAGCAAACATCAAACTAAATGGAGAGAAGTGTGAAGCAATCCCACTAAAATCAAGGACGAGACTAGGCTGCCCACTCTCTCCCTACATAGTCAATGTGGTACTCAAAAGTTCTAAACAGAGCAATTACAAAATGAGGTCAAAGAGATACAAATTGGAAAGAAAGAAGTCAAAACATCATTATTTGCAGATGATATGATATTCTTAAGTGACCCTAAAAAGTCCACCAGAGACCTCCTAAACCTGATAAACAACTTCAGCAAGGTGGCCGGATATAATATTAACTCAACAAAACCATTAGCTTTCCTCTACTCAAAGGATAAATTGGCTAAGAAAGAAATTAGGGAAACAACACCCTTCACAATAGTCACAAATAATATTAAAGACCTTGGTGTGACTCTAACCAAGCAATTGTAAAATCTGTATGACAAGAACTTCAAGTCTCTGAAGAAAGAAATCTAAGATCTCAGAAGATGAAAAGATCTCCCAAGCTCAAGGATTGGCATGAATCAATCCATATAGTATAAATATAGTAAAAATGACAATCTTGACAAAAACAATCTACAGATTCAATACAATCCCTATCAAAATTCCAACTCAATTCTTCATAGAGGTAGAAAGAATAATTCTTTAAATTCATTTAGAATAATAAATAACACAGGATAGCAAAAAATCTATTCTTAAGAATAAGAAAACTTCTAAGGGAATCACCATCCCTGACCTCAAGCAGTACTACAGAGCAATAGTGACAAAATCTACATGGTATTGGTACAGTGACAGGCAGGTATATCAATGGAATAGAATTGAAGACCCAGAACTGAACCCACAAACCTATGGTCACTTGATCTTTGACAAAGGGGCTAAAACCACGCAGTGGAAAAACGATAGCATTTTCAACAAATGGTGCTGGTTCAACTGGAGGTAAGCATGTAGAAAAATGCAAATCGAGATATTCTTATCTCCCTGTAAAAAGTTCAGGTTCAAGTGGATCAAGGACCTCCACATAAAACCAGATACACTGAAACTTATAGACAAGAAAGTGGGGAAGAGCCTTGAACACATGGGCACAGGGGAAAATTTCCTGAACAGAACACCAATGGCCTATGTTCTAAGATCAAGAATCAGCAAATGGAGTTCTTGTTATATAGATCTTTCACTTGCTTGGTTAGAGTCACTCCAATTTTTGGGGGTCACTTAAGTATATAATATAATCTGCAAATAGTGATATTTTGACTTCTTTACCAATTTGTATACCTTTGACCTCTTTTTGTTATCTAATTGCTCTAGTTAGAACTACAGAGAGTCAAATAATCCAATTAAAAATGGAGTACAGAGCTAAACAGAGAATTCTCAACTGAAGAAAATTGAACGGTTGTGAAACACCTAAAGAAATGTTCAGCATCCTTAGTTATCAGAGAAATGCAAATCAAAACAACCCTGAGATTCCACCTCACACAAGTCAGAATGGCTAAGATGAAAAACTCAGGGGACAGCAGATGCTGGCAAGGATGTGGAGAAAGAGGAACACTCCTCCATTTCTGGTGGGATTGCAAGCTGCTTCAACCACTCTGGAAATCAGTTTGGTGGTTCCTCAGAAAATTAGAAATAGTACTACCTGAGAACCCAGCTATACCACTCCTAGGCCTACACCCAGAAGATAATCCACCATGTAATAAGGACATATGTTCCACTATTTTCATAGCAAGCTTATTTATAATACTCAGAAGCTGGAAACAACCCAGATGTCCTTCAACAGAAGAATGGATATAGAAAATGTGGTACATTTACACAATGGAGAATACTCAGCTATCGAAAACAATGAACTTATGAAATTCTTATTCAAATGGATGGAACTAGAAAATATCATCCTAACTGAGGTAACCCAATCACAAAAGAACACACTGGTATGCACTCACTGATAAGTGGATATTAACCCAAAAGCTCTGAATACCCAAGATACAATTCACAGACCACATGAAGCTCAAGAAAGGAGGAAGACCAAACTATGGATACTTTGGTCCTTCTTAGAAGGGGGAACAAAATACCCATGGCTCACAGCATTATTATTTCTTATAACATATCTTATCTGAATTACAATTTCTTAGTCATAAACAACTGCTATTTATCTGCATAAAATAGGATATCAATACTTGAGGATGTTCTAGAAACAGGAAGTGTCTCTGTTGGTGCTATGGAACAGAACCATGAAAGTCAGTTCAATCTTCATCTACCACAGCAGGAAGGCAACGTGGTTGTAACTAGTAGATGAAGAAATATGAGTATTTTCTTGGAGTAGTGTGGACAAAAAACACCAAGTGGAAAAGCTAAGAAGCAAAGAATGGATGTCACAAAAAAAAAAGGAAACATGAGAAAACATAGGCCAGTGTTTTTCTTAGTATTTGTCAACTCTGATTTTGCAAATCATGTGTTCATATAACTGCCAGGAATAGAAAACTATGAAGAAACAAAATGAATGAGGAGAAAGAGAACACTGGTAAAAATTAAAGGCAAAATCATGTAGAGTTAAGCAACTTTAGTACGTTATTGCTAGACAATAGGCAGTTGGGATGCTGGACAAGATCACCAGAAACATCAGTCTGGAGACCGTCTTCCAGAATAGAGTGTCAACATCTCCTTTAGGCCTTAGATAAGCACATTCTTTACTTCCACCCAGGCTAGTGGAGATGATGGAGACACAGTTTAACAATGCCTCTAGAACATTTAATGCAACATTAGTTTGAAAATTGCTGCCAGAGACTACTGACTCCTAAATTTAGGATGGCAATGGAACTGCTCATGAGCTTGTAAAACCATAACTTGCTGGACATCCTCAAGTGGTTCAGGTTCAGTGCACTTAACAGGAGCCCTGAATTTTATGTTTCAATAAGTGCCTCAATGATATCCACAGAATAAATGCGGACAGTGCTCGCTAGAATGGTGAAATTCAAAATATTGTGGAAAGGTATCCCATTCCTAGAATATTTAGTGGAAAAGAGACACATAATATGTTAGTGTGGCTAAAGCAGTGGTTTTAATGCCGTAGACACTTGGTAGGATGCCACAGATTGACTGCATTTCTAAAACAAAATGCTGAAAATTGCTCTTCAGATCCCAGCTCCTCTCATTCTCTCCCTCTCTACATGCATGCATCTATGCATATGTGTTCCTGCTTGTGTGCATGTGTGTATACATATGTTGTGGCAGAGATTCTCTTTGTAGCAATGACAGACTTGAAATTCACCGTTTAGATCATGTTGTTCTCAACTTATTGCAATCTTCCTGTCTTTTCATGCAGATCTGGAGTGATATCCCACCACTGGTCATGAATCTATACTGTGTAACTGTGTAACTGAATGTGGGGGAATCACAAAACCTTGGCAAAGTAAAAGATTTCTGAATATTCAGCAACAATAACAGAAAAATATCAATTCAAATTTAAGCAGGTATTGAATGTGAAGTGTTTGCTGCAGTGTCTATGTAATGTCTCAATGACTTCTCTGTGATCTTGGCTCTAAACACAGTATGTATTTTGCACTGATGCACTTCATCATGCCACAAAATATTAACAAAACCTGTTTTAAACCTCTTCTAAAAGTATTAGATCGTAAGGGTCCATGATTTTCAGAAGAATGATACCCTGGACTCAAATAGTATGAAAAAGCAAAGAGCGTTTTATTCTTCAGAAATCAAGCTTGCTGGGGTCTACCATCTTCCAAGATGGAGGTGGCCCAGTGAGCTCACAGGCCTGATTTAAAGCACATTAAGGGAATTACAGAGAGCAGTATGTGACCTCTATCTCAGCCTGTTGGCTCTACCTCTAGGAAACCAGAACCATTGCTGGGGGATTGGAGGGCTGGAAACTATGGTTGATGAGGTCTAGAAATTATTGCTGATGAAGTCTGGAAACTGTAACTTTCCAGGTGGTGAGGCCTGTTCTTTCCTGGACATGCACAGTTCTTGGAAAGATATTTAGGCTTAGTCTCCTGAACTGCCAATTTGAAGCCTGTCATGGAATCATCCTAGCCTTTTGCAGTCTAATATGAGATGCAGGGTTTTTATTCTATGTATAAAAGTCTTCTCTTATAGGAACATACTGTGTTAATTATGGAAAAGAACTTAAACGGTTTCCTATTGTCATTTCTCACCATGTAAGAATCAAAGTAATTTATCTTTGGATTTTAGTGTCTGATTTTAAAAAGTTACATTTGATTTGCTGACTTGATTTGTGGTAAAAGTTATTAAATGAATTTTGGTTTGGGAGAAGGAAATTTTTTTTTCATAAATCCTGAAAGAGTGCTAAACATATTTCTGCCACTTTGTGCTATGTGAGGATCTGAAGTGACAGTCTCGACAGTGATGATTATTAAGTTGCTATGTCAATCAACACCAAAAGGCATTAGCGATGCTTTGTCCTGCAGCATCAACTATTCATCCAGGGATATAATTCAATAAAAATGACAAGCAATCTATTTCATTATTATGCAAATGTAGCTAATCTTTAATAAGTGTTGAAATACATTTATCTGTAATTTATTGTCTGTATTTGATTGATTTGTACACCTATGCTATATACCTATATATCTGGGGTTGTATAAAATTTTCTCAGACCAAAAGTATTCTCAATAGAAAATTTATAAGAAATCCTATTCTAAACTCCCTTTACATTTTCTTCTAGTCATTTCCCAATTAAAATCTAAGTGAGATCTGTATAGAGGGCTTTTGATGCAGGGACCCCAAAGAACAACATCTTTCTGTTTCTTTTTCAGTTCCAATTGTGGAAGGTGGAATTCTGTCTGTTTCCAGAATTTGCACAATTTTACTTTCTTCAAGCATAGGGAGAGTTTCAATCTTATCATCCAAAAGAAGAATTACCAGAAGGCTGAATTCATTTGACAACCACTCTCCTATGTCCTGCAAGGCTACATGCAGGACAGTCAATATTAAGAAAAGAACAATAACAAGAATGAAAGGCATAGGAAAATGTGTTGGGTAAGCAGGGCTTCAGGCTCCTCAGGTAGCATACTGCTAGATATTGGATATAGTCATAACCACTCAATTGAAACGGCATCCAATATTCTTAGAACTGCTGCTGGGCTATGAGAAGTAAGTACAAATGTGAGATCTGGACCCTTCCTTCATGGTGGGAAACATTTACCCACCTAAACATGAAAGGGGAGACAGTACTTTCTGATTACTATAGGAAAATTTACTGACCGCAATCTAATCAGCTCATTATTATTTATCACACTCTTTCCCTATCCTTTGAGAGCTGATCTAAAAAACCTTTCAGATGCATTTGTTCTGCAGCATACTCTTTCATCTACTTCAATGTCTGTCTCTGTTTAAAGAGTTCTTTGGTCGTTTGCTGTGAACTACTTTATTTTCTAGACAACTATTTCCTTTCTGACTGGACTGAGTCTGGGTGCTTAATGCTGTTTGTACATTTTACTGTGAGTTCAGTAGTTAGAATCTATCTTCAGTCACAATCAACAAAGTGCCTGTTTTTAATCACTTCTTAAATACTAGCACTGTTATGCTAATGGACCTGTTGTTATTATTCTGGCCTCAGGAAAGTAGGTGGAAACCAACCAATCAGGAAACCACAGGCTGAGTGATTCCCTTCCAGGTGTGCAGAGGTCAACCTTGGGAAGACTGCAAACTAGTAGAAAGCTTAATTTATTTTCTCTGTGAACCTAAAGCTACGGGAGTAATGGACTTAAAAACTTGTTCACTCACACCGTGACTCGTGACTCATCAGATTGCAACAGTGTGCAGAGCAGTGGAAGAAAAAGGAAGACTATCATTGAAAGAAAATAATGTGGTATTTTGCCAGGTGTAAGTAGCTAGTCATCACTGTCCATTCTAGTTCTCATCAAATGCAGAGAGTGGTCTGTTGAATAGCAGGTACTTTTTAGTGTTGCCCAAACTATGAAACAGTAAATAGGAGGTTGTATTTGTATTAAAAACAGATAAGGTGTACTTAAGTAAGCATTGGATATTATAATTCTGCAATAGCATGATAAGCCATTGAACCTGACATTATTTTTTTCCATCCCATTTCTTCAATTGCTTTATTGTAACTTTTAAGAGAACTAAGGGTTCAAGACTGTTCTCCGAGACCTTGTATCCAAGAACATGTCACCTTGAATTATGTAATACTCAAATATTCTAAAGCAGGAGATTTTAACAAGGTTTTTCTATTAAATTGGTGTCCTGCACATTACTGCACTTCAAAGTCTGTTTAAAGAGATACAGCATGCTGGTTAATCTTCAGTGTTGGCTGGCTTTGATATCTAGGCTGGGTTTGGCAACTGAGGAGGGAAGACCTATTATGATGACTCCCAGATGTGACTGATTGCATCCATGAATTTGTCATTCCTTCAAGACCATGGTGAACTGTACTCTCTCAAACTAGGAATTCAAGTAAAACCTTCTTTCCCTAAGTTGCTTTTTGCCAGGTATATTGTCAGCCACAATAAAAGTAACAAATGCATATAAAGATAAGTCTGAGTGTGTGTCATGAGCTAGACCACTTCTCAGAGGCAGGCTTGCAGGAGCTTCTCTATTCTAACCCAGCCTGGTACTGCTTTTGCCTTGCTTAAAATGAGTACTCCATTTATTACTTAAGTCTTACTGTTGCTTCTAGGGCTCTTGAAAACTAACACAGACTTCTCAGGCTATGTTTTAAGATAACAAGTATATTATATATATTATTTATAATCACCCCATGAATTTAGAACTAAGATAGTCACTTGAAAAGCCTTCTACCTCTTTGATCCTAGAAAATTCAAGTCTCCACATCTTTCCTGCATTGTCCCAAGTCATAATTTGTAACAGGGAGCAAAGAATAAGCTAGAACATGTTTTGTTTTGTTTTTAGAAATAAAAAATATGTTGGAACTTGTTAAATGGAAACAAAAAATAAGTCAGAATTACACTTGGAAGGCACAAGTGATACCTGCCAAGTATCCTTTGATCCTCACAATAATCTTATGGTACACATGCCCCTTCTTCTAAAAAGTACATTTTAATTAAGTAATAAAAATCTAAAAGGTAAGCAAGAAACATCTATATTTTTTCTCTTGATTCTTTGGCTCTTGCTTCTCAGAACCTGAAAAAGAAGAAAGAAAGAAAGAAAGAAAGAAAGAAAGAAAGAAAGAAAGAAAGAAAGGAAGAAAGAAAGAAAAAAGTAAATGGGAACAAACAAATATGTTCTATGTGATACCTGTGCACATTTCTCCAGTGTCTTGGAGCTGTGCATCGGATCCTGTCAGAAGCAATAACCTTTAAAATTGGTTATTGCATATTTTCTTTAAATTAGAATGCTATTTACTTTAGCATCATGTCAACCTTAAATGCCTTTTGAAGTAAACTGTGCCACTAGACAAGTACTGTTGCTTAATTAGATATGAATACATTGTCTAATTCCCCCTGAGCTCATACCCTAATCATTTCTTCTCAATAATGAATTTGTGTGAGTGTGCTGTTTCTGGTAAGAATATCAGTTCAGCAGATACTGTTCCCAGCCCCCCAAACAACATAATAGTAGAATTTTCACTGATGGGTAAAATATATGTAGAACCTTGGAGTATTCATAAGTATAAAATCTGTTTTGTTAAAATGGAGAAAGGATTATGGCTTGAAGGAATATGGTGTAAAACTACTTTTAAAGGTCAATTACCTCCTTTTTCCACACTGACCCGTCAGTGTATTTAATCAAAGTGTAAAAGCCATCATATGGGACATGTGTAATTAGCGCTCTGAGCATGTTTGTGGTTTTATGACAGCTAAAGATTTTAGAGCTTAACCTAGAATTCTAGAGGACCTATAATGCCTAAGCAGTTATTTGCACCTACAATAAAATGTTGAAGATTAACAATAGAGAGAAGAGTGTATCAACGCTTTCCTTCCAGAAGTAGAGAGGTAATCACAGATAACAGAGCAGATGCCACATAGTTGGTCTCCAGTGTTATAGCAAGATTGTTGCAACACAGAGCTGGGAACTGACCTTCTAACAGGAAAGTTGACAGAAATCTTAAAGAAAAAAACGATCCTACAAAGAGGTTTCTTTCTTTCCTTGTTTCCTTCCTTCCTTCCTTCCTTCTTTCCTTCCTTCCTATTTGTTCAAATTGGTCCTATCAAGATAGTTATCCGATGGTTCCTAATTTATGTCATTGTAATTAAATCCATTAAATTTAGGCTTAAAATATCTATTAACTTCCTCAGAAGTAATGCCAAATTCATAGCATGAATTTCCCATTTGTTACTTTCTTATGAAAGAGAATTCAAGCAGTGGCTATGCTCTGAGGGCATTTGTGAAGTATCACCTATAACAGTGAATAAGAATGCACTCTACACATGGGTCAGATTCCATCCACATCATATATAGCACCAATGATTGAAGAGACACAAAAAGCCTGCCTCTGCACTTTCTGGCCGCTCACGCAGAGCTCCACTCCCCTCCCCACTTTTCCCAGCAGAAATGCCTCTAGCCTTTCAAGGGGGCAAACAGAGAGAGCCCAACCTGGTATCAGAACATTGCAATCCCCCTTTTCATGGTGGCACTCCTTAACAACCCTCTCCCCACCCTCCAAACCCCACCGACCCTCCACCCCACTGCCATCCTCCACTCCCACCCACCCTTTGGGAATACATATCCCAGCATCCTTATCTGCCTCCCTGATAGATAACTAGAACTTCCCTGGTGCAGATGGCTCCTGTCCTTGAGATAAATGAATCAAACATCCTTACAAAGATAAGTGCCCCACATTTTGGCCATGAGAGATTGGTAATTAAGTGTTCCCAGACAGCTGTGACCAGTTTGTAAAACCACTCTAGTTCCTGATAACACACCCAGGTCAGAGGAGTCCCCCTCCCAGTTACCGGATTCCCTTGAGCTATCTGAACAAACAGTTTGAGGAATAACTTTCCTTGTCACCTCCCCATCACATAACCCCAATGCCCAAGGAACCCTGCTTATACACAAAATACATACAACTACATACATGTAAAAAACTTCCAGCCCCTAGAGGTGAGCATCATATTCCTAACCTGCATAGTGGGAAAGACTTGCTATCTGGGTCTGACTCGAATAAAGGCTCTTTTGTTATATTACATCGGGTTGGCAATTCTTGGAGTACTCCTGTGGATCCCAAGGCCTGGGCACAACATGATTTTTTACAAAAATCAATTCAGATTTAAAAGAACTTAGGTATGACTTGCAAGGTTATATACATACCACGTTTATATTATATATTGTATATCGAGATGAGAAACTGTCTTAGGTAAAATGAAGTATTTACAAAACGCCAGAGAAAAGTGTGACTCTTCTGGTAAGAATGGAAGGCTTCAAGGGAATCATGGATGGTTAGGACTATTGGTTTCCTCTCCCATTCAGAAGCTTTCATGGTACCTTCTGGTACTAGGAAAGTTAGTCCTCAGGGAGAGGGCTTTCAGGTCAGTTTCAGCTCAGGAGTCACTCGTCTTTGTTTTTACAACCGGCATGGTACAAGAACACTGAGAATCAAGTAGTGCCACACATACTTTGGTGGTAACAAACAGCTCTCTAATTGGACTTGAGACATGCTCAAAAAGAGTGAGACCATGCCCTAGTACTGGAAACATAGCAAAGTACTTGCTGCTATTGAAACCAAGGTTATTGGAAGAGAATCTACAGCAACTAATTTACTAAACATATAATCTCTGACAAGAATCTATAAACATTTGTTCTTATACCCAAAAATAAATGTAGTCTTTACCCTCATGAAGGAAACTTCTCTTTGCAGCAAATGGAAACTATTACAGAAAAGCACAACTCAAAATGCAGAGTTTTTGAGCCCAGTTCCAATGTACATATCTACAAAATGATCCTGTACCTAAGGCTCAAGGAACACTGAAAAAGAGGTAGCAGAGAGATTATTAGAGTCAGAGGATCAAGGTATTATTTGTGATATGTGTCTCCTAGTAATATCTGAAGCTACATCAGTAAAGTTTCACAAACATGACTAACTAAATTTGATCTGAACAAGGACAACATCAATGGACATGCCAAAATGGACTAGGAAATGTTCAGGTACCTCAACCCTACAGAAAGAATTTAGGCAACTCAAGAAAGCTGGGAACTAGAGAGGTGGCCTTCTCTGGGAAGACCATACCAATTGGTTGTCTACTGCCAAATTTTCAGCCTTGAAAACACACATACCAGAAACAGTATACAGACTAATCAGGTTATATTTAGGAAAATATATATGCATGAAAAAAATTACTGATTGTTATTAGTAAAAATAAACCATGAATTTAAAGAAGTGGGGAGGGATATATGGCATACTTTGCAGGGAGCAAATTTTTATCCCAAGGAAATAAGTTTTAAAATGAAAAGTATGGGGGCTTTGTGTATGTGATCTGAAAGTGTCTTAAACTATACAGTGCCCACAGGAAAAGATAGGGACTGAATGTCCCTGGAGATTCTGTACTACATACTACAATGGGATCTTTTCCTTTTCCTCCTTTCTCCTTTCCCTTTCTTCATTTCTCTTGAGTGTTATCATGGTTTGAGTTTTTTTAGAATGGCAAAATGAACATGTCAGCCTTCATTTCAAATTACTGCCCAGCTAGATTGGAATTCTGAAAAGATGTACTTCATTAGGAATCACATCAAATTACTTTTTCTTGGTTTTCTTTATGGTCATACCCTTCTCTGTTCCACAAATCATTTCCTTCCACGACCAAAGCGATTTTTTTAAGATAAAATTTTCTCCCTCTGTCACTATGAATTTCATAAATATAAGATGGAGAAGTCTTTCTGCTTTAAATACCAAGAAATCTATTCTACAAAGCAAGGAAAAAGAAGAAATGGGGCTGCTGAGAATAAAGCAAAGGGGAAGAAAAACCTAAATCCCTGAAGTAATAGAAACAAGAATATCCAGTAATGGATTTAATGATCAGAAGTAATAAATTATTAATTCAACTCAGTAGTTTATTTACAGGTCACTTTTATACTTCATAATGTATTATTCAGAAGACAGAATAATATGGTTATGTTTTTTAATAATCTGTTACTATAGAAAGTCAGTGCCCTGAAGCACTGACAAGTGACAGATGGGATTAACCACTATCACCCCATTAACAATTTTATCTTTTTATGATGCATGAGGTTGTGGTTATGCAGGTTGCATTCTTATCTTATCTCTCATCAGCATTAGTTTGCTGTTTTCATGACCCAACTAACATATGGCATTTATTTTTCACAGGTACAGTTATCAGACTGACACTGTGCCTCTATCAAGACATGTCGAAGCAATTGTTCTTTGTAATTTCCATGCTAGACTGTGATTGATGGAATGTGAAAGTTATAAAATGTAATCAGAAAATGTAAACTTGGTCCAAGTGTTTTGACTTTTTCTTATAATACTGGCTTTCAATGACAAAGCAATGCCTTTGCAGTCACCCTCCATTATAGCTCCAAGTGAAACAGTGAGGGCTTAGGAGGTCATCGAAAGTTTTTCTTCAGTGAAGGAGCCACAAGCAGCAGTTTCCTCTGCTATAAATCCAGGGTCTCAGTCTTGGCTCAGATCTTTTCCACTAAAACTGGAAGCTTTAACACTCACCGTGAAATAATATTGAACAACTTGCTGTAGAAGATGCTCTAATGGTAGGGGATGGATCTGCAACTAGCAGGTTCTCAAAGGGATGGTGACCGATCTGAACCCTAAGTGTTACCTAAGCTCATTGTACCAGTGGATTAATCTTTGACAAAACACAATATAAAAACAATACATGGTGGCATGAAAGTCTTAGAACTTACCTGTCTAGGAGCTAATTTGTTTTACCCTTGGTATTGCTTTTTCTCAGTATTGGTTCATTTGCTGATCCTTCAGTGATAGTTTTCTATGTGAAGCTACTCATTTATAATTTGTGGCTTATTTTGTATTATCCATTTTTATTTAGGGATGAATGACAACAACTTATACATTTTCAAGGTGTATAGTGCAATTTTCCATAGATATATACCTTATAATGTAATTATCACAATCAAGCTAATTAGCATATACATTACTTCATATAATAAATATTTGGAATTGGTGGATTAGAAAATACATTCTAATAACAAATTTCAAGTAAATAACACATCATGCACTACAATTACCATGTTTTATGTTGGACTTCCAGAATATATTAATGTTATAGCAAATATTATTTGACACAAATAAACTTTTCCTTGGAAAGTGACTTTCTACTATGTTTTTGTTAATTTGCCTTCTTTGAAGTTCACATATCATTAAGATCATGTAATAGATGGAGAAAATTTAAAAGAAAAATCATGCGTGCTCATGCAAGACCACAAATAGCCAATACAATCTTGAGAAAATATGGTAGAAGCATCATATTGCTTAATTTTAAAGGATATTAGCAAATAATATTAACCAAATAAGTATAATATGGCATGAACCAGACACTGACCTTTAGACAGAAATAAGCTCAACAAATTGCTATTAAGCTCAAAGGCAATTTATATTAAGCGAAGATACAAAGAATACCCGAATGAGAAAGGATAGTTCGTTTTAGTTTTGTGGTTTTGTTTTGCTTTTCAAGAAATGTTATTAGGAAAACTAAATATCTACATGAAAAAGAATGGATTTTTGTCTTACCCAACCCAAAATCAATTCAAAATGGATTGAATGCTTAAATACAATATCTGAAATCACAGAAGACCTCTAGGAAAATATGAGGTAATATTTGCCAAAATAGGCTTTAGTTAGTTTGCTTATGAATATAAGTTTAAAGTACAAGTGACACAAGCTAGAATAATCTAAGGGAACAATTTTGAACATTTCTTCCTAGCCAACTCCTCCCAAAATAAACAAGCAAAAACTAGGAATGAGTAAAAGTATCTTAAAACTGTATAACTGAAGGAGGCTAATATCCAAGATGTACAAGGAAGTACTCAACTTAAAAAGTCAAATGGAAGCAAGGTCAATTACTCACTTTGTAAAGGGGCAAAGGACTTGAAAAATGTTTTCCCAAAGAAGGTAAAGATGTACCCAATAGGTATATGGGGAAAAGTTCAACATCATTTAATTATAGGGAAGGGAAAATTAAAATGACAGTGAGCTACTTCATTAATTTGTCAGGAGGGCTATTATTGAAAAACTACATGATTGTACAGTATTGGCAAGCATTTAAAGGAAAAGAAAACTCTCACAAAGAGAAATGAGAGTGTGAACTGCTGCAGCAATTATCAAAACAGTATGGAGGTGCCTTAAGACATAATATATAGTATTGCCATGTCCTGGGAACCTAACCAAGACTTACATACCCAAAGGTTCTAAACTCAGAACCTTTACTTCCATGTTGACTGAAGTATTGATTGTATTAACTGAGACTTGAAAATAATTTGAGCATCATTCACAGATGAGCAAGTATGCTATTTATATATACGTACAATGTAAAATATTAATCACTCCAAAGGAAAAAAAAAGTCTTTATTTTTCAAAAATACTGGTGAGCTTAGAAGTCAATCTGCTAAGTAAATCATGCAGATACAGCTGGGTTTTGGGTTTTAAATTCTTTGGCATATTTGATAAGGAGAATAAAGAAGTTTTATAGGCAGTAAATCTAATGAGCCAGCATACATGGCTCAAAGTAATTAAGTATGGGTTAATGTCATTTAAATGTATCACTATTATTTAATTATGCATGCATTTTATGTAAGGAATGTAAGCTTTTTCTGCATAGGAACAGATATTAGTTATATGTTCTTGGGTCCTAGATGAAAAGGAGTCTAATGTAATCAAATGTGGTATTCCTCATTATCAAAATGCGAAGTCTTCTTAGATCTTGGCATGGCACACATAGGAAACTGACAAGGCTTGGCTGCAAGCTGAAGTTTTTATGTCTCTGATTTACTTAAAAAATCTAAACAATTTAAGGAAAGGGGATCTTGATGGTAAGATATGTCCTATGAGCCTGGTATACTGACACCCTTGCTATAGTTACTGTTATGGTAACAATGGTTGTCACAGGCTGAGACGTTTTGGTGATCAAAAGGCAGTGTGGCATGTTTTTATGAATATAAGTAGAAAATATAAGAATAGAAAGGGCTGAGTTATCATATTTCATTGCACTTGGAATGAGTATGTACCTCCTTAAAACTCAAAAGAAGCAAGCCTCAGCAAACAAAGCAAAATGTTTCCTTTAAGAAAGAAAGCAAACTCCTTAGAGTATTGGCAACATAAAGTGAAAGGGGGTGGAGTTGCTTGCAAATCACTTGAAATGGTGCATAGGAAACAATGTTAAATATCAATAATTAAAATATTGTGAACCACAGTATGAAGCTTTATGTTTTCTCTAAAAGTTACTTTTATTTGGTTGTGATAATCCAAACTTCTAAAATGGGAAGTTTATTTGTTCCTAGTGTTTAGGTTTCTGCTAGAGGAGTCAAATGTTTGTCAGTAGATAAATTTGCTGTTCTTTTCACGCTTCTGTGCTTGCGAACAGACACATACATGCACACATACACACACACACACAGTGTACCAGAGTTAAGCAATGTTTACCTTTTACATTTTTGCCTTTAGCCAAGAAACATCATACCACTTACTTAGTGGAAGTTCCAAACAGGCTACATTCAAAGTCAGATGGAATGTGCTAAAGTTGTTATTAATTTCATGTAAGTCTTAGGAGTCATTCTAAACCTATTTTCTCATCCACATCTTCAGCTAAGTCATTACTGCACATAACCTGTGAACTTGGGCAGGCATAGATTAAATATCTGCTAACTAAGAAGAGTCCTCTGGCCATCTTTGAGCCATTAGTTGCTAAAAGAAGATACTATGGTTCTTGGTCTGTAGGATTGTAACAGATTGGACTGCTATATTAGCATCCTAAGACAAGGCACCAGAGAAACATTATACAATACTGGGTATCTCAATAATCCAGGACAGAGCAACCTGGCATTATAGTAGTCCTGACATGACACCAGCATCAAATAGTATGGGGATATGAACCCGCCTGTGGATTCTTGAAGAGGTTCCTGAGAGACCTAGGGGTAAGAGGCACGAGAAATGGAGACAAGACAGGATTCTGATCAAGTCTCATTTAATGCAAGTTCACATAGCTGTTATATGGTAAAGCATTTGGCAGCAAAAAATAGAACAGGATGTGGTAAGCAACCAGCAAATATAAACAACCTGACCTTCACAGAGAATCTAATCTAAAATATACATCAGAACACTGTGTCTCATCAAGAGCTCAGGGTACATTCAGCAGCAACAGTTCCAGACTGACTGGATCACTTCCTGTGACTAATGCCCTCATCTTTTCCCTGCTCAGGCCTGAGAAAGACATGTCTGACTCCAGTGATCTTCTACAGTGATATATGAACTTCCACCTTCCAATTTCAGAAAGATGCTCACCCCCATACCCTGCAGTTTATGCTGCTTCTAGTTGGTCTTTTGAGTGGCTGCTCCTGATGCACTGCAGTGAATAGAGCCAGTACTAAAACCTTAGCTTTGTATACTGGAAGTTATTATCCCCAGCTGTCTTGGGGTTTTGTTAAAGTATTTATTTCTGACATAATCTTGAGCAAAGCTTACAAATGATTTTCCCAGCGTTTAGTACTAAAATTACTGATCACAAGACATGTATCTTGGTATGAGAAGTGTGGACTCATTCTATTTTGGGTGACAGAACTCAAATACCTCTTTGTGCCCTTCTCCCCAGTCTTAAGCAGACTAAATAGGCCTCAATTGTTTGCCATAGTTAGTCTTTTGCTGACCTGGGTGGAATCTTGCAACCAAAACCAGACTGCCCACTGAGCTTGCTTTGCAAAATAATCTAGCTGAAACAAAGCAATATATTTCAGCTGAAACAAAGGATGGGTCTGTGGGTTCTCCCTATATAAATACAGTGCTAAATATTAAACTTTGAGCCATGATCAGAAACATTTATCTTGGCTTCATCCTTCTCTTGCCCACCTCCCTGCCCTCATTCTTTTTCATTTCCAGCCTCCCTTTCAAGTATACACAGTTCATCCATGGCTGCTGGACAATTACACTTCTTACTGGAAAATTTACCTTCAATGTGGAAAGAAATAGAAATGGGATGAATGGAGAAAGATTTTGACATGGGAGATTACAAGAGCACCTGTTGATTTTTGAGACACTATTTATTATTTGTTCTTCAGCCAATACAACCACATACCATATGCAACCACAGCATGTTCAGCAGATATATAACAGCGAATTTTTACCTTTTCCTCAAACCACCAGTCAGATATTTCTTCCCCAGAACATTGTGTCATCCAATTCAGTACCCACTACACTGTCTCCCCATGTTTACCTTGCCCGCTTCTGTATCAATCACTCTATCTCTGTTGTCTCCTGAGGACAGTGATCTGGATTGGGACCATTTTTTCTAGTATTGTTCTTCAGCAATTCTTCTCTAGTTTATTTTTTCTCAGCAGAACAAAGTAACAATGTTCTTAAATCTAAAGGAAAAAGGAAAAAGTAGCCTTAAGCACATCATTCACAATTTCTCAACCTATTCTATGATAAGAAGCAAAAGGTACAAACTCTGTACAGAGTCTTCCCAGAGCCTGTGTTGTTCAAAACCATCTCTGTGGGGCTCAGAGACCCATACAAATTTGTCTCTAACACAAAAGATATTTACAGTTTTAGCTTGTTGAAGGGAGACCTAATATAACTCATGGCATAGCTAGAATGGGGGGCTTTGATGGATTCTGCCAGACTGAAGGCTAAACAAAAGTTATAACCTATCTCTGGTTCCATTGCTTACTTGAACATACCCCAATGGGAAAAAAAATCATACAAGTTGTCTAACCTCATCCAGAAATCAGGTAAAATCAGCTAGTCACCAACAGTAAAAGGAAGGAACTCTTATCTGGAAATAAGGGCCGGAAAAAATGATATGCTATTTAAAAAGCAACTTAGAAAGGCAAAAAAGAAAAAAAAAGGTAAGAAATTTCCCCAAAACTACTTCTTCTTTTTTTTTTCTAATAACGGAACTTTTATTCAAGGCCTAAGTCACATAAAATAACACCTAAGTCTGAGCTTCCCTCTTCTGGGGGAATGACATTGTCACCATATTTGTCCATCTCTAGACACTTGTGCAGGTAAAAAGTGATTTACTACTGGTATTGTCATCTTATTTATTTACTGCTGATTTCTTAATCATTTTTAATTTGCTTCCATTTGCATATGTGAAATGATAGGCTCATTGGGAAATGTACAGATAGAGTCTCCTAAGAAAAGTAATTGAATTATTTAGCTTGATGAGCATTTTGAGAGTTCTGACCATAAGCCAGAAGTTTTTCTAGTCAGTATCCACTAGGATTAAAACAGACAAATGTCTCCTGCTTACATGTAGCTTGCTTTCCAGTTAGAGGAAGACTGAGTAAAGAGCAGGAGAAGCCGGGCAGTGGTGGCGCACGCCTTTAATCCCAGCACTTGGGAGGCAGAGGCAGGCTGATTTCTGAGTTCGAGGCCAGCCTGGTCTACAGAGTGAGTTCCAGGACAGCCAGGGCTACACAGAGAAACCCTGCCTCGAAAAATAAAAAAAAAAAAACAAAAAAAAAAGAGCAGGAGAGACAAACTGTAATGCGTAGAAATGAAAAATTAATAAATAATACAATATGCCAGAATAAAATGGACCAATTAGGGGCAAAGGTCAAGCAAAGAGAACAGAAGCACCATGAGATGGCCAAGGTGGCTCTTATTTGTACACACCTTGTCTTTTAAATTTTTATCAAAATTTTTATTGAAGTAGTTTTCCATAATAACTCAACATCTACATTTTTAAAATAATTTTGGTTACTTTTTAATTTATTTTCAAATATTATTCCCCTTCCTGGTTTCCCCACAGCAAAGACTCTATCCCATTCCCTCCCTTCCCCTTGCTTCTATAAGGGTGCTCCTTACCCATCTACCTCCTGGCTCTAGCATTCCCCCACTCTGGGGCATCAAGCCTTCAGAGGACCAAGAGCCTCCTCTCCAATTGATACCAGAAAATGCCATCCTCTGTTACATATGCAGCTGGAGCCATGTGTCCCTCCATGTGTACTCTCTGCTTGGTGGTTTAGTCCCTAGGGAACCTGGGGGATCTAGTTGGTCGATATTGCTGTTCTTCCCTTGGGGTTGCAAACTCCTTCAGCTGACATCTGCATTTTGAGTAAGAACTAGGATCAGGTCCTTTGCCTACTATGTCTTAGCCTTTGAGCATAAGACACAGTGTCTTAATTCCTATCATTCCTTTATGATTTTTGAAGAGTAATTTTTATGCCATCTATGCATAGATATATTATGAAGTAAATAAATTGTATATGGCCTCCACACACAGAGCAATTATTTTGGTGCACCTGTTTTTCCATTTTCAGGAAGAACTGCAAAGTGCAGAAAACACTACAGCTTCACCTGTAATGGCTTCCTCCACCATGGAACATGCAGCATATGCACATAAACACACACACACACACACACACACACACATATACACACATGTGCACGCACACACACACACACAGACAGACACACACACATGGACACAGACACAGACACATAGATGGCACACAGACACATGCACACAGACATACCACACACATATGCATAAACATATATAAACATGTACTTACACATATGCACATACAAATATATATACACACATATATACATGTACAGACATACACATTCACACTTTATAGGAGAGAGAGAACATAAAATTCTTGGCACTAATGTATGGGATTTTGAAAATCAGATTACTGAAAGCAGGAAGACCCATATTAAATCTAGACCATGGTTTCTCATGGCAGCCTTGATAAAGGCAATGGAAGAAGGAAGCTTTGATTTTCATCCACTTGTTCCCACTCTCTCAAGTGAGTACGTATTCTGTTGCTCTCAGTATTAAATCCATAGCTTCAGAATTCTCACATAGAGTGAATATCAGCAGCACTACAGGAATCATTCAAGACTCCAGGGCTGTGTGAGACATAATTTTTCATTTTCAAAAACAAGTTTGGATAGAAAATGGATAAATAAGTGCACAATTAACATAAGTATCAAACTGGCTATATACAGCTATGCTATGCCACAAATGCAAGGACACCCATATTTGTATAAAAAATATTACTGAACCTTAAATCACACATCAAACCCTACACATTAACAGTGGGCAACTTCAACACTCCACTTGCACCAATGGACAGATCATCCAGACAAAAACCAAACAGACAGATCATGAAACAAATAGAGGTTAAGGATCAAATGGACCTAACAAATATCTACAGAACATTTCACTCCAACACAAAAGAATATACCTTCTCAACAACTCATGAAAATGTCTCCAACATCCTAATACTTGGCCACAAAGCAAGTCTCAACATGTACAAGAAATTTGAAATAACCCATGTGTGTGTGTATATGTGTGTGTGTGTGTGTGTGTGTTTACACAGAAAGAGAATGCTTTTCCATTGTCAGGCAGAACTGCAAAGTACAGAGAACATGGCAGTCTCATTTGTAGTGGACTGCAGCAGCATATGTGGCTCCAAGACACATGCAACACAGACATAAGCACACATACACCTGCACATACACAAACACATGCACATAGATAGACACACATATTATTTTATGAGATAGTATTGAGATGGTATTATTATATTATGAATAATCACACAACACATACATACACAAACATATAGAGTTTTTTCTGTTTTGGGGAGAACCCAACTAATATAGGAAGCAAAACAGAATAATAGCCAGGAAAACCAAGTGCTTTTTCATAAGCCAGAGTTAGATGACAAGAAAACACATGCAGGTTAGCATTACAGTTGTATTTTTAAAATATTGTAAAATAAATGTCCATGAACCCTCTTGAAAGCACATCCAACAGTGGTAAACTGAATTCTATACCCTGTGCTCCATTTCACATCGCACAATTCTGCCTGCATTCTTGGATACCTAATGGCACCACAGACCCCAGGCCCCATTGCTATTACAGACCCCAGGGGCAAGGTTAACACCCAAATCTCCTGAGGCCATTTATGCCACAAAGACACAATGGGAGACACTCTACTGAACTTGAAGACTCACTAGTCACCAGAAGTCCGAGCTACTCAGGATAGAAGAAAGAGGAGAAACAGAATCCAAGGGGGGAAAACTCAATAAAAACACTCAGCCATTAAAAATAAACACAGAAATATATAAGAAATTTGAAATAACCCCTCATATTTTATCAAACTACCACCAATTAATACTGGAATTCAACAATACCAGAAACAATGGAACTCATGGAAACTCATGGAAACTGAGCAATTCTTATTCAATGATGACTGGGTCAAAGAGGAAATAAAGAATGAAATTAAAGACTATTAGAATTTAATAAAAATGAAGGCACAATATACCAAAATATATTGAAAATTGAGATGACATGGATGATTTTCTTTACAAATACCATTTACCAAAGTGGTAAGTTACATGGTGATCAGGTAAATAATCTAAATAGACCTATAATCTCTAAATAAATAGAAGCAGTTATTAAAAGTCTCCCAACCAAAAAAAAAAAAAAAAGGAAAAAAGGAAAGAAAAAGAAACTAACAAACACCAATACCCCCCACAAATAACAAACGAACATACCAAACCACTTATGAAAGTTTCATCAAGATCAGATAAGCAATCTAAATAGACCTATAACCTCTAAAGAAATAGAAGCAGTCATTAAAAGTCTCCCAACCAAAAGAAAAAGAATGAGGAAAGACAGAAATATACAACAACATAACAAACAAAAAAGTATAGAACCAGATGGTTTTAGCAAAGAATTCTACCAGACTTTCAAAGAGGAGATAATACTAATAATCCTCAAACTATTCCACAACATAGAAAGAGAAGAAACAGTGCTAAATTCATTTTATGCATCAATAGTCACTCTGATCCATAAACCACAAAAAGACACAACTGTGAAAGAGAATTTTAAACCAATTTCATTTATGAATATTTGTACAGAAATACTCAATGAAATACTTTCAAACTAAATCCAAGAACGCATGAAAAATATCACCTACCATGACTAAGTAGGCTTCATCCCAGGAATGCAGGGAGAGGTCAACATAAGAAAGCTCTTCAATATAATCCACCACATACACAAACAAAGAAAAAAAAATCATTACCATCTCATTAGAAGTTGAGAAACGAGTCTACTGCCATCTTCTCTCCAGTGACCGAATGGGTAGGTACAACCTCGAGGCAGGAACCAGGAGCAGCAGAACAGCTGGGTCCATCTGGGCTCCACCTGAGCCCAGAGGCTAAATGTCTCCATGGTCCTCTGTGCACCAATCCTGCCAGGGGAGTACCGCTCTGCAGGGAGTGAGTTGACTCCCAGGTTTGGAGGTCAGGCTACCACCATCTTCTCTCCATTGACTAAGCAGGCAGGTACAGTCAGGAGGCAGGGACCAGGAGCAGCAGAACAGCTAGGACAGTCAGTCTGGGCTCCACCTGCATGCAGGAGCTGGTCAATGCAACAGGACTCCGTGAAAGGGGAGAGTCGGTCACCCAGGGGTGCTGAGACAGACTTGGAGGCCCACAGGAGGGATGAGCACCTGCCAGAGACAGAAGAACCAACTAACACCAGAGATAACCAGTTGGCAAAGGCAAACATAGGAATGTTACCAACAAAAATAAAGGCAACATGGCACCATCTGAACCCAACTCTCCCACAAAAGCAAGTCCTGGATATCACAACACACCAGAAAGCAAGATTTGGATTTAAAAGCACAGCTCATGATGATGATAGAGGGCTTCAAGAAGGACATAAAAAAATCCCTTAAAGAAATACAGGAGAACACAAGTAAATAGGTGGAAGCCCTCAAAGAGCTACAGGAAAGCACAACAAAACAAGTGAAGGAATTAAACAAAATCATCCAGGATCTAAAAATGGAGGTAGAAACAATAAAGAAATCGCAAAGAGAAAAAACTCTGTACATAAAAACCTAGGAAAGAAGTCAAGAGTAATGGATACAAGCATCAACAACAGAATACAAGAAATAGAAGAGAGAATCTCAGATGTAGAAGAAAAATAGAAAGCATTGACACAACAGTAAAAAAAAATGCAAAATGCTAAAAGCTCTTGACCCAAAACATCCAAGAAATCCAGGTAAAAATGAGAAGATCAAAGCTAACGATTATAGGTACAGAAGAGAGCAAAGATTTACAACTTAAATGGCCAGGAAATGTCTTCAACAAAATTATAGAAGAAAACTTCCCTAACCTAAAGAAAGAGATGCCTATGAACATACAAGAAGCCTACAGTACACCAAATAGTTTGGACCAGAAAGAATTTCCTTGCATCACATAATAATTAAAACACCAAATGTACTAAACAAGGAAAGAATATTAAAAGCAGTGAAGGAAAAGAAGTCAAGTAACATATAAAGGAAGACCTATCAGAATTATACCAGACTTCGCGCCAGAGACTGTGAAAGCCAGGAGATTCTGCGCAGATGTCATACAGACCCTGAGGGAACACAAATACCAACCCAGGCTGCTTAACCAAGCAAAGCTCTCAATTACCATAGATGGAGAGAACAAGGTAATCCAGGACAAATACAGATTTACAGAATATCTTTCCACAAATCCAGCCCACCAAAGAATAATGAATGGAAATCACCAAGAAAAGAAGGGAAACTACACATTAGAAAAAGAAAGAAATTAGTCATCTTTTAACACAACAAAGAGAGAGACACACAAACATAACTCCACCTCTAATAACAACAGTAACAGGAAGCAACAATCACTTCTCCTTAATATCACTTAATAGCAGTGGAATCAATTCTCCAATAAAAAGATATAGACTAACAGACTGGATACATAAGCGGGACCCAACATTGTGCTGTATACAGGAAACTCACCTCAGGCACAAAGGCAGACACACTACCTCAGAGTAAAAGACTGGAAAACAATTTTTCATGCAAATGGTCCCAAGAAACAAGCTGGTGTAGTCACTCTAATATCAAATAAAATTGTCTTTCAACTTAAAGTAATCAAAAAAGATAAGGAAGGAGACTTCACACTCATCAAAGGAAAAATCTACCAAGAAGAGCTCTCAATTCTGAACATATATACTCCAAATACAAGGGCACCCACATTCATAAAAGAAATTTTACTAAAACTCAAAGCACACATTGCACCCCATACAATGATAGTAGGAGACTTCAAACACCCCACTCGCATGAATGGGCACACTAGGGAAACACAAATGAAACAGAGAAACAGTGAAACTAACAGAAGTTATGAACCAAATGGATTTGACAGATATCTCTAGATCATTTTATCCTAAAACAAAAGACTATACCTTCTTCTCAGCACCTCACGGTACCTGCTCCAAAATTGACCATGTACTCTGCCACAAAACAGACCTCAGCAGATATAAGAAGATTGAAATAATTTCATGCACCCTATCAGATCACCACGGACTAAGGCTCATCTTCAATAACAACAAAAACTACAGAAAGCCCACTTACACATAGAAACTGAACAAAATTCTAATATATGATAACCTTGTCAAGGAAGAAATAAGGAAAGAAATTATAGACTTTTTAGAATTTAATGAAAACAAAGGCAAAACATACCCAAAATTATGGGACACAAAGAAAGCAGTGCTAAGAAGAAAACTCATAGCTCTGAGTGCCTCCAAAAAGAAACTGGAAAGAGCATACACTAACAGCTTAACAGCACAGCTGAAGGCTCTAGAACAAAAAGAAGCAAATAAACCAAAGAGAAGTAGACAGCAGGAACTAATAAAACTCAGGGCTGAATTCAACCAAGTAGAAACAAAAAGAACTATAAAAAGAATCAAACAAACCAGGAGCTGGTTCTTTGAAAAAAACAACAAGATAGATAAACCCTTAGCCAGACTAACCAGAGGGTGCAGAGAGAGTACCCAAATAAGCAAATTAAGAAATGAAGAGGGAGCTATAAAAACAGATACAGAGGAAATCCAAAAAATCATCAGATTCTACTACAAAAGCCTATACTCAACAAAAGTGTAAAACCTAGAGAAAATGAACACTTTTCTAGACAGATACCAGGTACCAAAGTTATATCAGGATCAGATAAATGATCTAAATAATCCTATAACCCCTAAAAAAATAGAAGCAGTCATTAATAATCTCCCAACCAAAAAATGCCCAGGACCAGATGGGTTCAAGGCAAAGTTCTATCAGACCTTCAAAGAAGAGGTAATATCAATACTCTTCAAACTATTCCACTAAATAGAAACAGATGGAACCCTAACCAATTTGTTTTATGAAGCTACAATTACTCTGATACCTAAACCTCACAAAGAACCAACAAAGAATTAGAACTTAAGACCAATTTCCCTTATGAATATTGATGCAATAATACTCATTAAAATTCTTGCCAATGAATCCAAGATCATATCAAAATGATCATCCAACATGATCGAGTAGGCTTCATCCCAGGGATGCAGAAATGTTTCAATATATGGAAATCAATCAATGTAATGCACTATATAAACAAACTCAAAGAAAAATACCACATGATCATTTCATTAGATGCTGAGAAAGCATTTGACAAAATCCAACATCTCTTCATGATAGAAGTCTTAGAAAGATCAGGAATTCAAGTCCCATAACTAAACATAATAAAAGTAATAGACATCAAAACAATAGCCAATATCAAACTATATGGAGAGAAACTTAAAGCAATCCCAATGAAATCAGGAACTAGACAAGGCTGTCCACTCTTTCCCTACATGTTCAGTATAGTTTTTGAAGGCCTAGCCAGAGCAATTAGACAAAAAAAGGAGGTCAAAGGGATTCAAATTGGAAAGAAAGAAGTCAAAATATCACTATTTGCAGACGATATGATAGTATACTTAAGTGACCACAAAAATTCCACCAGAGAAATTCTAAACTAATAAACAAGTTCAGCAAAGTGGATGAATATAAAATTAACTCAAATAAATCAGTAGCCTTCCTATACTCAAAGGATAAACAAGCTGAGAAATAAGTTAGGGAAACGACACCATTCACAATAGTCACAAACAATATAAAGTACCTTGGTATGACTCTAACCAAGCAAGTGAAAAAAATCTGTCTGACAAGAACATCAAGTCTCTGAAGAAAGAAATTGAAGAAGATCTCAGAAGAAGGAAAGATCTCCCATGCTCATGGATTGGCAGGCTTAATATAGTAAAAATGGTCATCTTGCCTAAAGCAATCTATAGAGTTAATGTAATCCCCATCAAACTTCCAAATCAGTTCTTCATAGAATTAGAAAGAGCAATTTCCAAATTTATCTGGAATAACAAGAACCCAGGAGAGAGAAAACTATCCTCAACAATAAAAGAACATCTGGCAGAATCACCATCCCTGACCTCAAGCCCTACTACAGAGCAATAGTGATAAAAACTGTATGGTATTGGTAAAGAGACAGGCTGGAAAATCATTGGAATAGAATAGAGGACCCAAAAATGAACTCACGCACCTATGATCACTTGATGTTTGACAAAGGAGCTAAAAGCCTCCAGTGGAAAAAAGACAGCATTTTCCACAAATGGTGCTGGATCAACTGGCAGTCAACATGTAGAAGGATGCAAATTGATTCATTCTTATCTCCCTGTACAAAGCTCAAGTCCAAGTGGATCAAGGACCTCCACATAAAACCAGATACACTGAATCTAATAGAAGAGAAAGTGGGGAAGAACCTGGAGCACATGGGCACAGGGAGAAATTTCCAATAGCGTATGCTCTAAAATCAAGAATTGACAAATGGGACCTCATAAAATTGCAAACCTTCTGTAAGGCAAAAGACACTGTCAATAGGACAAAATGGCAACCAACAGATTGGGAAAAGATCTTTACCAACCCTACATCCGACGGAGAGCTAATATCCAATTTATATAAAGAACTTAAGAAGTTAGACTCCAGAGAACCAAATAACCCTATTAAAAAATGGGGTGCAGAACTAAACAAAGAAATCTCAACTGAGGAATATCAGATGGCTGAGAAACACCTAAAGAAATGTTAAACATCCTTAATCATCAGGAAAATGCAAATCAAAACCACCCTGAGATTCCACCTCACACCAGTCAGAATGGCCAGGATCAAAAACTAAGGGGACAGCAAATGCTGAAAAGGATGTGGAGAAAGAGGAATTCTCCTCCATTGCTGATGGGATTGCAAGCTGGTAAAAGTAACTCTGGAAATCAGCTTGGCAGTTCCTCAGAAAATTGGACATAGCACTACCTGAGGACCCAGCTATACCACTCCTGGGCATGTACCCAGAAGATGCTTTAACATGTAATATTGATAATTGCTATGTTCATAGCAGTCTTATTTATAATAGCCAGAAGCTGGAAAGAACCCAGATGTCCTTCAAAAGAGGAATGGATACAAAAATTGTGGTATATATACAATGGAGTACTACTCAGCTATTAAAAACAATGAATTCATGAAATTCTTAGGCAAATGAATGGAGCTAGAAACTATCATCCTGAGTGAGGTAACCCAATCACAAAAGAATACACATTGTATGCAGTCACTGGTAAGTGGAAATTAGCCCAAAAGCTCAGAATACCTAAGATACAACTCACAGACCTCATGAAGCTCAAAATGAAGGAAGACTAAAGTGTGGCTACTTTGATACTTATTGAAAAGTGGATCAAAACACCCACGGCTCACAGTCAACCAATAGAATGAGAATAGAGTCCCGAATGGAGCAGGTAGAGAGAGGACCCAAGAAGCTGAAGAGGTTTGCAGTTCCACTGGAGGAACAATATATACCATCCAGTACCTGCAGAGCTTCCAGGGACTAAACTGCTAACCAAAGTGTACACAGGAGGGTCCTAGGGCTCCAGGTACATATGTAGCAGAAGATGACAATTTCAGACATCAATGAGAGGAGAGTCCATTGGTCCTGTGAAGTCTTAATTCCCCAGAATAGGGGAATGCAAGTCAGGAATTTGGGGGGGGGGGGTGTTGGCAGGGGGAGGGGAATGGGATAGGAGGGTTTTGGTAGGCTAATGTGGGAAGGGGTTAATATTTGAAATGTAAATAAAGCAAATATCTAATAAAAAAAAAAGAAGTTGAGAAACCCTTTGACAAAATCCAGCACCAACTTCATACTAAAATCTTAGACAGATCAGAGATACAATGTACATAACTAAGCACAACAAAGGCAATATAAACCAAGCAATCGCCAACATCAAATTAAATAGAAACTGAAAACAAACCCATTAAAATCAGGGACAAGATAAGGATGTACACTTTCTCCCAATCTATTCAATATAGCACTTGAAGTTCTAGCTAGAGAAATAAGAGATCGAGGAGATACAATTAGAAAGAAAGAAATCAAATATTGCTATTCGCAATACTTTCTGATAAGAAAGAAAGAAGGATGAGAGAGGGGGAGGAACCTAATGGGAGGAAAGGAAGAAGAGAAAGTTGAGATTTGTAGGAAAAATTAATGAATAAATAAAATATAAAACATGGTGATATTTCCTGGGATATGAAAAAATCTTATCTAAAGAATGTCTAAATTCCCCTGGCTCAACAACCCATTCTTCAGGATTCTTTGCCTGAAGCCCAGTTGTTGTCTTGATGCCTGAGAAGTATATGATCATCTCCAGATAGACATTCCTTACAGTTGTGATTGCTATTATGGGATTGCTGCTTCTGACAAATTTATTAAAAGATAAAGACAGATGATGGCAGTTAAGAATAATCTGCCATCTTCACAGTGAGCACAGCTTTGCATGCCCAATAATAGCCCAAAATTTAGAACAGAAGCTGTGTAGTCATCATGCAACTGAAAGCATTCAATTCCAACAAGGCAAGCCCAGTTCTTGGATAAATAAAACCTGAGACAAGAACAAAATTACTGGAAAAACTTCACGATGGGACATGTTCTGATTGGAAAATCCAATTTTCTTTCTACAAGAAAGATTACAACTTTGAGAATAGTCTTGGAATATAAAAGTCCTAAATATCGGTGTATTATTTTCCATACTAGATAGCTTTATTTTCTCTACGTGTGTGTGTGTGTGTGTGTGTGTGTGAGAGAGAGAGAGAGAGAGAGAGAGAGAGAGAGAGAGAGAGAGAGAGAGAGGGGGAGAGAGAGAGGAGAATTAGAAGGAAGGGAAAATTGAAAGTGAACTAACTCTATGTCAAAATCTTCTTTTGTGATGAAGAAAGAACATGGAATGGATACTCAAAACCATGCCTTCCTTTTGCTCCATCCCTGTGAGTGCTGTGTTGAATATGAAGAATAAGACAAAATGTGGTATCTCTTCATGAACGTATTCTAGGCTGAGTGTAGTGATAAGTACAACAACTCCATTGCAAAAACCATAATATAGTCTATTTATGTTTGATCAAGAAAGAAAAATGAAGAGTTTACTAAGGAAAACTCTCTTGAGTAATATTTATGTTATGATACTAGAGAAATTAAGATTGAGTATTGAGGTGCTAACATACAGAGCCAAAGTTCAGTGAGAAAGATAGTTGAGGTAGTCTACTGAAGGAAGAGGAAGATGTCTTATGCTAGAAGGCATAGGAATAGAGGGAAGTTGGCAGAAAATCTAATACATTATGAGTACAATGTTCACAAATACTTAAAAAATATTTTTACATTTATATATTTATTTTGAGTGGAGAGCACTGTGTGGGGATGTAGCCAATCTGGCACATATGTGGAGGTCAGAGGACATATAGTGTAAGTCAGTTCTTTCCTTCTACCATGTGGTTTCTTAGAGTCACACTCAGGTTATCATAATTCATGGAAAGAACCTTTACCTACTTTACCTTGTTGCTAAAACTGTGCCACACACAAAGACACACTTCTTTTGTTTTTACTGTTTGTGCTTGGATTTTATTCTTTTGTTTTCTTTCTTCTCACAAAATTTCATCTACTGGGAAATTACTAGTGTTGGATGTAAGAAATATATCTCTCACATAAGATATATTGACAAAGGAGTCACTTATAAGGACAACATTGGATCTAATTCCAAATCTCTATAATAAACTTCTGTATTGGCCATTTGCTCCAGCAAAGACAACTTCAGTTTTTATTCTCTCCCTCAGTAAAGCTTTGGCATTCTCCTCATCAGTATGACCCAAGTCTTTGTTTTCTGTTAATCCCCCAGGTCTACACCTGATACTCGGTACCATGGCAAGGCAGGCACCGTCAGATAGTCCTTCTGCTTCTATCTCTTTGGCGGTTATGGGAATATTTACATGATTTATCTAATCATGATTTAACTTAGGTATTTTGTATCTGTCTAGAAAACTGTTCATTTCATTCAGACTTTTCAGTTTTGTTGAATATAGGCTTTTGGTAGAAGGAACTGATGATTTTTTTGAATCTCCTCAGTTTGTGTTGTTAAATCTCCCTTTTTATTTATGATTTTGTTAATTTGGATAATTTCTCTGTGCCCTCTGGTTAGGCTGGCTAAGGGTTTATCTATCTTGTTAATTTTTTTCAAAGAATCAGTTCCTAGTTTTATTGATTCTTTGTATAGTTCTTTTGATTTCTACTTAGTTGACTTCAGGCAGGATTAATATAGTAAAAATGACCATCATACCAAAAGCAATCTACAGATTCAATGCAATCCCCATCAAAATTCTAACTCAATTCTTCATAGAGTTAGAAATGATAATTCTCAAATTCATTTGGAATAACAAAAAACTCAGAATAGCTAAAACTATTCTCAAGAGTAAGAAAACTTCTGAGGGAATCACCATTCCTGACCCCAAGCTGTACTACAAAGCAATAATGATGAAAACTACATGGTATTGGTACAGTGACAGGCAGGTAGATAAATGGAATAGAATTGAAGACCCAGAAATGCACCCAAAAACCTATAGTCTCTTGATCCTTGACAAAGGAGCTAAAGCCATCCAGTGGGGTGGCGGAAGCATTTTCAACAAATGTTCCTGGTTCAACTGGCAGTCAGTATGTAGAAGAATGGAAATTGATCCATTTTTAACTCCCTGTTCAAAGCTCAAGTCCTAGTGGATCAATAACCTCCACATAAATCCAGATGCACCAAATCTACTAGAAAAGAAAGTGGGGGAAAGCCTTAAACACATGGACACCGGGAAAAGTTCCTGAACAGAACACCAATGAATTATGCTCTAAGATCAAGAATTGACAAATAGGACCTCAGAAAATCACAAAACTTCTGTAAGAAAAGGGGCACTGTCAATAGAACCTAATGGCAACCAACAGATTGGGAAAAGACCTTTATCAATTCTATGTCTGCTAGAGGGCTAATATCCAATATATAGAAATAATTCAAGAAGTTAGACTCCAGAGAACCAAATAACCCTATTAAAAATGGGGTACAGAGCTAAACAGAGAATTCTCAACTGAGGAAACTTGAATGGCTGAGAAGCACCTAAAGAAATGTTCAACATCCTTAGTCATCAGGGAAATGCAAATCAAAATAACCCTGAGATTCTACCTCATGTCAGTTCGAATGGCTAAGATAAAAAACTCAGGTGACAGGATATGCTGACAAGGATGTGGAGAAAGAGGAACACTTCTCCAGCTGATGAGATTGCAAGCTGGTACAACCACTTTGGAAATCAGTCTGGTGTTTCCTCAGAAAATGGGACATACAAGTCCTGGGAATATACACAGAATATGCTCTAACATGTAATTAGAACACATGTTCATAGCAGTAATATTTATAATAGCCAGAAGTTGGAAACCACCCAGATGTCCCTCGACAGAAGAATGAATAAAGATAATTTGGTAAATTTACACAATGGAATTCTACTCAGCTATTAAAACAATGAATTCATGAAATCCACAGGTAAATGAACAGAACTTGAAAATATCGTCCTTAGTGAGATAGCTTAGTCACAAAAGAACATACACAGTATGCACTCACTAATAAGTGGATAATAGCCCAAAAGTTCAGAATACCCAAGTTTCAACTCATAGACCATATGAAGCCCAAGAATAAGGAAGACCAAAGTTTGGATGCTTCAGTGCTTCTCAGAAGGGAGAACAAAATACTCACAGTGGGAAATATGGAGACAAGATGTGGAGCAGAGCCTGAAGGTAAGGCCATCTAGAGACTGCCCCACCTAGGGATCCATTCCATAGACAGTCACTAAACCTAGAAGCTATTGTGAGTGCCAGGAAATATTTGCTAATATGGCTGTTTTCTGAGAGACTCTGCCAGAGCCTACAAATACAGAGGTGGATGCTCGCAGCCAACCGTTGGACTGAGCATGGGGTCCTGGATGGAAGACTTGGAGAAGAGACTGAAGGAGCTGAGGGGTTTTGCAGCCTGCTGAGTCAGATTTAGGGATGGAGCTGAGAGCAAGAAAAAGAGAGTATCTGTGGGTCAGAGGATCAGGTTATACTAATATTTATTCATAAGCAACAATAAGCTAATAGAAAGTGAAAAAGGGATCATGCTCATTCACACACATACTCTCACCTCTGGTCTGACAAGTGTTGTAACCTAGTTCCGATGGCTGCATAGGCAAGGCCCACTGAGTTTCCTCACTGTGCTTTGAATCCCTGCTAGAACCTTGGTAGAGTCTCTCATGATGAGCCCACCTTAGCTGCCAGACCAGGAGTTTTAAGTCTCTTTCAGGTTAGGCATTCAGTACTACTTTATCTGACACGTGGCCTTGTCATCTCTACACACACACACTCCAGACTTGATTTCCATGGTATCATTTTAGTCAATCAAAATTGAGGTGTTCACTTAGAGTGTTTACCTTATCACATTTCACACACACACACACACACACACACACACACACACACACACACACACACACTGGGCTGGGTTACATTTGTCATTTCTTTTATATTGCTCACATTTATTCTTTACACAGTCCCATGGGGGGAGCAACAGTGTCAACTGGCCAGACCCCCCTCAACCTCCTGGGGACTGGACCACCAACCAAAGAGTACACATGGAGGGACCCATGGCTCAGGCCTCATACGTGGCAGAGGATGGCCTTGTTGGACATCAGTTGGAGGAGTCTATTTCTCCTAGACTAAATGAGACACCTATGAGAGAGAAAATACTTGTATACTGGAGAAGAGGGAAATGAATGCTATGCAGTAATGGAGTAAGGAACTACATGCCTTATTTGAAAGCAATCTCTGTGTGTGTATATGAAGCTTAACATAAATCACTGTTTTTAGAATGCTAAAGAACAAGGGTTAGAACTATGTTTTGCTAATCTTACAATCATCATTACAGCTTTTATAGGTTAGATGGATGCATAAATTCTGAAACCCAACAATTGTGTTACCTGTTAACAGATTATTTTTATGAGATATTTTCTTTATTTATATTTCAAATGTAAATTTCAAATGTAAACTTTCCTGTTTTCCCTTCCAAAACCCCTCTATCCCATCCTCCCCTCTCATTTACTCTGGCTTCCCCATCCTGAAATTCCCTTACACTGGGGCTTCGAGCTTCCACAGGATCAAGGGCCTTTTCTCCCATTGATGTCTGACAAGGTCATCCTCTGCTGCATATGCAACTCAAGCCATGGGTCCCTCCAAGTGTACTCTTTGGTTGGTGGTTTAGTTCCAGGGAGCTCTTGGTGGTACTGATTGCTTATTATTGTTGTTCCTCCTATGGGGTTGCAAACACCTTCATCTCCTTTGGTCCTTTCTCTAAATCCTCCATTGGGGCCCCTGTGTTCAGTCCAATGCTTAGCTACAAGCATCCACCACTGCATTAATCAGGATCTGGCAGAGACTCTCAGGAGATAGCTATATCAGGCTCCTGTCAGCAAGCACTTGTTGGCATCCACAATAGTGTCTAGGTTTGGTAACTGTATATGAAATGGATCCCCAGGTGGGGCAGTATCTGAATAGCCTTTCCTTCAGTCTCTGCTCCACACTCTGTTTCTGTATCTCCTCCCATAGGTATTTTGTTCCCCCTTCTAATATCAACACTTTGGTCTTCTTTCTTCTTGAGTTTCACATGGTCTGTTAATTATATCTTGGCTATTCCCAGCTTTTGGGCTAATATCGACTTATCAGTGAGTGCATACCATGTGTATTCTTTTGTGATGTTACCTCACTCAAGATGTTATTTTCTAGTCCCATCCATTTGCCTAAGAATTAATATTCTAACAAGGTTAATGGAATAATATAATATTTAACATATATATCCAACCCTATACTATACATGTGTACATGCTTATATACCTAACACACACACACACACACACACACACACTGCCTCTCTCTGTCTCTCTCTCTCTCTCTGTCTTTCTCTGTCTCTGTCTCTGTGCCTCTCTCTCTCCCCTCCCCCTTCCCCCCCACACCATTAAAAATTAGTACAGTCTTCCAGAGCCTGACTAATAAAGAGGAGGATGCTGGCAGTCAACCATTGAACTGAGCATGAGGTCCCCAATGGAGGAGTTGGAGAAGGGACTGAAGTGTTGGGGGCTGAAAGGCCAACCAGCTACATAGACAGGCCACCCCTCCCCTCGAGTGAAACTCCTGACCTTCCTGACGGAACATCAAGATCAAGATAAAAATCTGTGACCTTCCCGGGAAAAACCGCAGAATGTCCCAGGCACCCGGCCCAGGGCTTGGCCCATAGCTCACTTCCCCCTAGCTCCCCCTTCCAACTTCCTCATTCAGGGCTTGGCCCATAGCTCACTTCCCCCTAGCTCCCCCTCCCAACTTCCTCATTCAGGGCTTGGCCCATAGCTCACTTCCCCCTAGCTCCCCCTCCCAGCTTCCTCATTCCTACTGCTTAAAACTTGCTGCCTGTGTGACAATAAACGAGACCTTGACAACAGAACCTTGCTTGGTCTCCTTCTTTTCTCCCTCCCTTGACCCTCAGGTAGCACCTCTTTGGGACCCTGAATAACTAGACCTGCTGGACGGGTCACTGAAAGAGCTGAGGGGGTTTTCAGCTCCATGGTGGGGAGCAATAGTGTTAAATAGTCAGATACCCCAGGGCTCCTGGGAACTGGACCACCAACCAAAGAGTAAACATGGAGGGACCCATGGCTGCAGCTACATATGTGGCAGGAGATGGCATTGCTGGACATCAGTGGGAGGATCAGCCCTTGGGCCTGAGAGTATTTGATACCCCAGTGTAGGGGAATGCCAGGGCAGGAAGAAGGGAGTAGGTGTGTGGGTGGGGGAACACCCTCATAGAGGCAGAGGGAGGGGGAATGGGATAGGGGGTTTCTGAAGGGGTGACCTGGAAAGAGGAAAACATTTGAAATATAAATAAAGAAAATATACAATTTAAAGAAAAAGAAAAACAAACAAAAAATGGTACAAAAGGAAATATTGAGAATCATATTTAATCATATACCGCCACTTGACAGGAGAGGCCTTGACGAGCTGCAACATATCTACAGTAAACATTCTAAACTGATGGGGATATATCACCTCTTTCTGCAAGTGTTGAAGAAAAATTTGTAGAAATAACAAATCACTTTGCACTTGAAAGAAGAGATCTCATTCAATGAAACCAGAATTTCTGAAACTTTTTTGAAACTTAGCATTTGAAAATATTGTAGGTGCATTCTTATAACTCACAGAAACTTACTGCTATGAATAACATTTCCTCTCCCATGAAGTTTCATGTCACTATTGGACAGTTTCTTTCCTAGATTTGCTTGTACTCATTATGTCCAGAATCCAGGTACCTTGTGGCATGTGTCCTGATATAGGCTCTTAATTTGTTATATACTGTCTCTGAGAAACAGTCTTTACAGACTAAGTAGCAGTGGTGGATAATTGCTGGAGTTTGTCTTTTTCTTCACATTTATTTCTGGAAAAATTCTAATTATGTTCAGAGACAAAATAGTTCTAATTTATTCACAAAGACATATAGAGACCAGGGCCACTGTGAACTCTACTTTTAGCTCCAAGGGAAAGCATTTAACTCAGATTTGACCTCACCATAGTAAGTAGTCTAGTGGATATAAAGAGGAAAAGAAAATTCCTGACAGAGAAGCATATATTCTTTCTCAATTTGAACAGGATATAGTTCAGGTTAGAGCTGTGTTGCCATGCTGCTGCTGAAGAAAGAGGGAATCTGGGAAAACAGTCAAAACAGAGAAAGGGGTAAGGGGTGGCAACAAGAGATTCATAAGCTCTTTGCCTAAGTCTGGTGCATACTGCTGACTTTCTAATTGTCTGGCTTTATAATAAATTATATTTTTGTTTAAGAAAGTTCAAATTGTGTTTCTGCCACATGCAGTCAAGATACTAACATGTACTACATGAGTCTAGGATAGGGAGACTGAGAGTACCAAAATACATGATCCTTATAATAAAGAACAAAACCCTGAAACTCTCAATTAACAGTTTGTGGAAAACATAGGAAAATAATAAAGTTACATTAGAATGTTATTCTACATTGTAGGTGGATTTCTGTGAACAGAAAGCCTTTAAATTACTATTTTCTGATGTAACATTAGGTCATATAAAATGATAGTTATAACACACAAATTGTATAACTGCTGCATCAACATAGAATAGATGAAAATACATTCTATTGAAAATATAAAACCTTAAATGTTATTTAATGATTTTATTTACAGTAAAAAAGACAAAATTAAAATTTTGTCTTTAAAATTTTACCCCTTTCCTACAAAACTCTTGTTTTATTTTATAAGAATATGTTATGTCTGTGGGCTATTTATAGTTAATAAAATATTTTACAATATTATATTATTTTAGACTTATTTTGGGTTTATAATTTTGGGGTTGTTCATATGTATGGATGTCTACATGTGGGCATATGACATTAGTATAGGTGCCTGCAGAGATCAGAGGAGGACATCAGATCATTTTGGAACTGTTGTTAAGGCAGTTGTAAGCCATCTAGTGTAGGTGCTGGGAATCAAACTCAGATTCTCTATAAAAGCATTATGTACTCTTAACTGTTCATCCATCTCTCCAGAGCCTCAGACTTATTTCTAAAGAGCAAGATGGACATTGAATACATTTTATACTGTCTACTTCAATCTGAGTAGTACTCCCATAACTGCACTTAACTTAGTGCAGACACTAATATTTTCAAGTTATTGGGCTCAACAGAAGAATGACATGCTAGCAAAGTATGTGAGCAGTTAAATGTCTCATGTTGTATAACTTAATTTAAAATATAAGCCCAGATCTTGGTATATATAATATGCTCCTTTATTTCAGATCCTTCCCATGGGAAGAGTTAAAGACAATTAGTTTATAACTATAATGCTAATAACACTGCTATTGTAATGGTATGAAGTTTAAACTAACATACAACCTAGTTCAAAATCCCAGGATAATGTCGGATTGACATGAATGGTATCATATCCTAGACTTTAAGCAGAGGGTGCTGAGAACAGAGCAACACCCAACTTTTGCTGTGTGACCTTAAGCAAGTTAGTGACCTAAGCCTCACTCTCCTCATGCAAACAATACCACCCATACCACCAAACCACCAATTATGGCCTTTCTATAACTATATAAATTAGACTCAGTAAGGATATGCCTTGCTTCTGACTCTCTATCTGGTGGTTTACAGCAGAGTCAGTCTCTGGAACTTGCTTCCAGCCAAAAATGCTTTATAGAGACACGAAACCGCCTATATTTAGTTAAAAAGATTAGCCATAGTCCTTCAGGTTAATTCGGACAAGGTTGAATGGCCAACCTTAAAACTATCCAAGGAAGAAATGAACATCTTTACTAGATGACCTTCCCTAGTCTTACCTCCCACACTCTTCTCAAATGTTGACCATTTTCCCATAAATTTTCCGTGTCTTCGTCTTCAATTCTTTAGTGGAAATATTACTCATCGTGTATGATTGGTATAATGATGATGATAGTGATGGTGAAGAAGCAGAAAAGGGTATAGAAATAGGAATTTAATTGTATCGTTTTGATGAAGACCATCTTAAACATGCATAGAAACTTGACTTAAAAGCATGTTCTCCAATAGTACAAGACTTACTTTAGATAACATCTACTCACAAGTTGACTGTAGGTAGAGAGGAACTCTCCTTCAGTAGTAGATGCTATTTAAATCATGCTTCCATTTCATTTCACTAAAACTTGTTTAGCTCTTGCATTTTGGAGATCTTATCACATTGAATAAGTATTAATCAATTATTTTTCAAGTTGCTCTAGAGAACAATTTTCCCTAAGGGCTCTTTATATTATAATATTCCGTGAATCTGTAATTTTGATAATGAAATATTTAAATAATATATTCCCTGGGAAATAAGTTCATTTAGATACCCAAATTGTCCTCTAAAATAACACTTTATAAATTATGCAAAGCATAATGTAGAAAATAATTCTACTAGCAATATGTAACCACTGAGGAAGCATCAGAGGAAGCTTCTGTTCTAATAGAATCATAGGAGGGCCTATGAAACATATGGCCTCATTCTGAGTGTTGGACAGCATCCAAGAATACACAAAAGCCTTGGAAGATCCTATAAAGGACACTGCAAATTACCATATTGAATAATGTATTCCTCAGTAATGGAACAGCATCTATACGCATTTTTATGACAGGACAAATACCAAAAGAGACATACTCAATCCAACTCTACCCTCCTCACTCAATTCATTTGTTCACATTTCTTTCTCACAGATCTTGTCCCAGCACAAAAGAGTATCTTTGTTCTTGTAGTTCATCTTTTTTTCTAAAATTCTCTAAAATTTCCTTTAGGAATTTGTGCAAGATATATATGTCTTCAGGGTATTTGAAGTAACTTCAATAAATATTCAGTAATATGTTTGATAATATACAAATTTTACTCGCTTTTAATAAACTCATTTGCTTTCTATATAATCATTCAAAATATATGGCAAAATATATGAATGTAATAAAGTTAAAATAATAATTTCACTTGAATATTTTAGCATAGTTTCTGAACAAAGAGTAAGTAAAGAATAAAGAAAGCATTTTCCTGATTCACCAAGTAATATTTTAATGTAATTATGAGCCCCTAGTTATTATAATCATTATTATATCAGGTTTGTGGGAAATATTTTCTAAGCTTTGTACAGAGTTTGTAAGTCTCATTTTTTTTTTGAGTTTTGTTATGGCATTTTTTCTTTTTCTTGATTTCAATTTCATTTTTATTGAATATATTCTTCATTTACATTACAAATGCTAAAACCTTTCCCAGTTTCTCCCCTCCCTGAAAACCCCCAATCCCTCCTCCACCGCTGCCTCTAAGAATATACCCCTTCACCAGACCCACTCTCACCAACCTCCCCTCCCTTGATTTCTCTATGATGGGGGCATCTATTAAGCCTTCACAGAACCAAAGAACACTCCTCCCACTGATGTATGACAAGGCATTCCCCTGCCACACTTTTGGCTGGAACCATGTGTACCCCTTGGTTGATGGCTTAGTCTTTGTGAGCCCTGGGGAGTCTGGGTGGCCTGCACCTTTGTTCTTCCCATGGGGCTGCAAACCCCTTCAGCTCCCCCGGTTTGCCCTCCATCTCCTACATTAGGGAACCCATTGTCAATCCAGTGTTTGGATGCTAGCATCCTCCTCTGTATCTGTAAGGCTCTGGCAGGGTTCCTCTGGAGACAACCATAATAGGCTCCTTTCAGTATGCACTTATTGTCATCCAAAATAGTGTCAGGGTTTGGCAATTGTTTATAGGATGAATCTCCAGGTAGGGCAGTCTCTGGGTGGCCTTTTCTTCAGTCTCTGCTCCACACTTTGTCTCTGTAATTGCTCCTATGAGTATTTTATTCCCTTTCTCAGAGGAACTAAAGCACCTCCACTTCAGTCTTCCTTCTTCTTGAGCTTCCTGTAGTCTGTGAATTGTAACTTGTTGATTTTTAGCTTCTGGGTTAATGTCCACTTATCAGTGAGTGCATACCATGTGTGTTCTTTTGTGATTAGGTTACCTCACTCAGGATAACACCTCTTAGTTCCATTCATTTGCCTAAGAATTTCATGAATTCATTGTTTTTAATAGCTGAATAGTACTCCATTGTGTATATACCACAATTTCTGTATCCATTCCTCTGTTGAAGTACATCTGGATTTTTTCCAGCTTCTGGCTATTATAAATAAGGCTGCTATGAACATAATGGAGCATGTGTCCTTGTTACATGTTGGAACATCTTCTGGGTATATGCTCAGGAGTGTTATAACTGGGACTTCAAGTAGTACTATGTCTAATTTTCTGAGGAACGGCCAAACTGATTTCCAGAGTGGTTTTACCAGTTTGCAATCCTACCAGCAAAGGAGAAGGGTTCCTCTTTCCCCACATCCCCTCCAGCCTCTGTTGTCCCCTGAGCTTTTCATCTTAGCCATTCTGACTGGTATGAGGTGGAATCTCAGGGTTCTTTGAATTTGCATTTCCCTGATTACTAAGGATGCTGAACATTTCTTTAGGTGCTTCAGAGCCATTCAAGTTTCTTCAGTTGAGAATTCCTTGCTTAGCTCTGTACCCCATTTTTAATAGGATTATTTGACACTCTGGAGTCTAACTTCTTGAATTCTTTGTATACATTGGATATTAGCCCTCTATCAGATGTAGGATTGGTAAAGATCTTTTCCCAATCTGTTGGTTGCCAGTTTGTTCTATTGACAGTGTCCTTTGCCTTACAGAAGCTTTGCAGTTTTATGAGGTCCCATTTTTCGATTTTTTTTCTTAGAGCATAAGCCATTGGTGTTCTATTCAGGAAAATTTCCCTCATGCCCATGTGTTCAAGGGTTCACTTTCTTCCCCACTTTCTCCTCTATAACCTTAAGTATATCTGGTTTTATGTGGAGGTCCTTGATCCACTTGGACTTGACTTTTGTACAAGGAGACAAGAATGGATCGATTTGCAATTCTGCATGCTGACCTCCATTTGATTCAGCACCATTTATTAAAAATGCTGTCTTTTTTTCACTGGATGTTTTAGCTCCTTTTTCAAATATCAAGTGACTGTACATGTGTGGGCTCTTTTCTGGTTCTTCAATTCTATTCCACTGATCTTCCTGCCTATCTCCATACCAATTCCAAACAGTTTTTTATCTCTATTGCTCTGTAGTACAGCTTGAGTTCAGGGACAGTGATTCCCCCAGGAGATTTTTGTTGTGGAGAATAGTTTTTGCTATCCTGGGTTTTTTTGTTATTCCAGATGAATTTGAAGATTGCTCTTTCTAGCTCTATGAAGAATTGATTTGGGATTTTGATGGGGATTGCATTCAATCTGTAGATTGCTTTCAGCAAGATGGCCATTTTTATTGTATTAATCATCCCAATTCATGAGCATGAGAGATCTTTCCTTCTTCTGAGATCTTCTTTGCTTTCTTTCTTCAGAGGCTTGAAGTTATTGTCATACAGATCTTTCACTTGCTTGGTTAGAGTCACACCAAGGTACTTTATATTGTTTGTGACTATTGTGAAGGGTGTCATTTCCCTAATTTATTTCTCAGCTTGTTTATCCATTAAGTATAGGAAGGGTACTCATTTGTTTGAGTTAATTTTATATCCAGACACTTTGCTGAAGTTGTTTATCAGCTTTAGGAGTTCTCTGGTGGAAGTTTTGGGGTTGCTTAGGTATATGATCATATCATCTGCAAATAGTGATATTTTGACTTCTTCCTTTCCAATTTGTATACCGTTGATGTCCTTTTGTTGTCTGAATGTTCTGGCTAGGATTTCTAGTATGATACTGAATATTATTGAATACATAGGGAGAGAGTGGGCAGCCTTGTCCGGTCCCCAATTTTAGTGGGATTGCTTCAAGTTTCTCGCCATTTTGTTTGATATTAGCTACAAGTTTGCAGTATTTTGCTTTCACTATGATTAGGTATGGGCCTTGAATTCCTGACCTTTCCAAGACTTTTATCATGAAGGGATGCTGAATTTTGTCAAAAACTTTTTCAGCATCTAATGAAATGACCATGTGTTTTTTTTTCCTTTGAGTTTGTTTATATAGTGGATTACAATGATGGATTTCTGTATACCGAGCCATCCCTGCATCCATGGGATGAAGCCTACTTGATTGTGGTGTATTATCCTTTTGATGCATTCTTGAATTCAGTTGGGCAGAATTTTGTTGAGTATTTTTGTATCGATGTTTGATTTAGATGGTTTATCTGATCCTGTTTTAACCTTGGCAACTGGTATATATCTAGAAAATTGTCCATTTCGTCCAGATTTTCAAATTTTGTTGAGTGTAAATTCTTGTTGTATGATCTGATGATTTTTTGAATTTCTAGATTCTGTTGTTATGTCTCCCTTTTTATTTCTGATTTTATTAATTTGGGTAGTGCCTCTCTGCCCTCTGGTTAGTCTGGATAAGCGTTTATCTATCTTGTTGGTTTTCTCAAAGAACCAGTTCCTGGTTTTGTTGATTCTTTGTATAGTTCCTTTTGTTTCTACTTGGTTGCTTTCAGCCCTGAGTTTGATTATTTCCTGCTCTCAACTCCTCTTGGGTATATTTGCTTCTTTTTGTTCTAGAGCTTTCAGGTGTGTTATCAAGCTCCTAGTGTAAGATCTCTCCATTTTCTTTTTGAAGGCACTTAGAACTATCAGTTTTCCTCTGAGCTCTGCTTTCATTCTGTTCCATAAGTTTTGGTATGATGTGTCTTCATTTTCATTAAATTCTAAAAAGTCTTTAATTTCTTTCTTTATTTCTTCCTTGACCAAGCTATCATTGAGTAGAACATTTTTCAATGTCCATGTGTATGTGTGTTTTCCATTGTTTTTGTTTGAACTTAACACCAGCCTTAGGCCATGGTGATCTGATAGGGTGCATGGAATTATTTCAATATTCCTGCGTCTGTTGAGGCCTGTTTTCTGACTGATTATATGGTCCATTTTGGAGAATGTACCCTGAGGTGCTGAGGAGAAAGTATTTTATTTTGCTTTAGGATAGAATGTTCTACAAATATTTGTTAGGTCCATTTGATTTAGTTTCTGTTTCCATGATATGTCCATTGTTGAGGGTGGGGTATTGAAGTTTCCCACTATTATTGTGTGGGGTGCAATGTGTGCTTTGACCTTTAGTAAAGTTTCTTTTATGAATGTGGGTTCCCTTGCATTTGGAGCATAGATGTTCAGAATAGAGAGTTCATCTTGCTAGACTTTTCCTTTGACATGTATGAAAAGCATACACTTATTGATACTACAGACAAGAAATAAATATTCCCTGTCAGATCTATTTTTCTGCAGAATCCTGAAAACTCATTGAATAACTAAAGGTCAAATTATTCCCAGTTAATATACTTCAAAATAATTCATGTCATTCAACCTTCCTAAATTGTAGGGTTGTGGGTCCTGAGTCTGCTCTGCTAAAGGGCAAGACTGAATGGAGAGCTAGGACACAGGAAGTTTGACCAGTTTGACTGGCTTACCCCCATGCTGGGAGGGGTTTGGGCTGTAGGGAAGGCCAGACTCAGTTACAGGTGTGGGAGTGGCAAAGCGCAGTCTGAGGCATGGGACAGTCTGAGCTGGCTGGAGGGTGTGGGTTGTGGGCATCTCAGGCTCTAGGAACCCAGTCCCCACTAGGAGCCAGGAAAGAGCTGAGAATGGAGTATCCCCCACCCCACCCACCCCCTGAAGACTGGATCTAGCCTGGAGCCAGGGGGAACTGAGGGGCTCCAGCTGTCCCCTTGGGGAGAGTCCTTGGCTTTACCATGGCAGACATAGCTTGGGCTTGGTGGTGGTCCTGGCTGGGAGTGCAGAAAGGCCTTCTATGGGAGATTAGAGTGCAGCTCTGTAGGCAATGGCCATCTCCATGGCTCCCCACAATGGATCCCAGTGAAAAGAGGCAGTCCATGGTTTTAAGGCATTTATTGTCATGGCTGAAAGTGGATGTGTAAAACTATACCCCACTTCTCAGGGTGGGCCTGAGATTAAATACATTTTGCAGAGAAGTATGTCTGGGAAGGAAAGCTTATTGGGTAAGCCCTCCAGGCCTCTATGTACCTCATTAAAATGGCAATCTCTGTTCTTACCCTACTTGACCACAGGTCACATCCTATATATATGAAGGGGCTTGGGGTGTTTCCCTTAGGTGATGGTCACAAATCTATGGGGTGCTGTGGCTAGTGATAGGGGCCTGGTGCCAGGGAGGAGGCAAAGCTCCTACCATCCATTCAGGGTCTCAGGGGCTTCTAGCCTTAGCTCAACCGGAGACCATATTACCTTTCAGGGTCAAACACTAAATCATGGAAAAACTTGGACAATCTTTCAGGGATGTGTAGAATGTTGGAGAATGATACCCCAAATACAAGGGTTTCCCAAATCCTCAAGCATTGTCAGAAGTAAGAACAATGCTGTATCAGAGGTGGCACAGCAATGTCACTTGGACTACCTTCCTTAACAATCAAGCTGCTTTTTCCTACAGCAACTGCAGCTGGCTGACAGCCCTACCAGAAACCTGATAATTAAGCTACAGAATGACTGGCATATACATGTCAGCTGTGTGAGTCATAGGACCTGTTTGTCTCTTGTTGATAGTCTTAAATGTCTGTGTTTTAGACTCCAAAATATGTTTGTATCACTATCAGGATCCAATGAACTTAGTAACAAGGGTAGGCAAAAGCAGGTGCCCAGTCTATACTGTTTGTTCACTGCTCCTAGGAGGGGGAGAAAACTAAACCTCTTGACCAGCAAATTCTCTGGTCAAAGTTTGTTCATTAACACATAGGATGAATGTGTAAAGGTCAAAGTAATTGCCCCTGAATGACTGGCTGAGGTTGGATAAATATAGGCCCATTAGCATTAGACAACCCTGTTTAGCAGAGAAGACCAGAAAGAAGGGTAGAAGAGAACATGGGCATGTTCAGTATTTTAGTTTCAGTATTACAGAATAAATTATTTTTTTATTTCAAATAATGTTTTGTTAATATTCAGCTATTAATGAAAAACACACACACTCAAGTGACAGAATTCTCTAAAACCTCAGACATCCTAGAGGCTTAATTTGGGAAAATCATATCACTTCTTTGAGTATGTTTCTTCCTTTATAAAGTGAGATTTTGGTGACAAAATGACTTAAAATGCCCACAAATTATTTAAATAATTCTAAAAGAACTATTTGCAAATAATAGGGTAACTATCTGGTGAACTGATTTAGACTTAGCAGGTTGAGTTTTATTAGTTTCCACAAATCATTCATTCATTCATTCATTCATTCATTCATTCAAAGTATTACGGTTGCAGATAGTCTTTGGAGAACTGGAAGATGTTCATTTGAATAAAACATTACAGTACATTTAAAAACTGTTAAATTATGTTAAAGTGTAAGCAGTAAGTAAAACAGACAGATCTTTCCATGAGTCACTATTTTTTCTTAAGTCACAATAATGAAAAGTTGTTTAGCTAATAAAGAGTTGTCAGTTTTTACAATCTTTAAATGAATCATTTCTGGGAAAGAACTATGCTGTCTCCCTTAACAGATAAAAAGTCCAGCTATCTCCATTCCCCATTTTCCAATGAATAACCTGTTTCAAAACAACATTTAGTGACCACGCTTCATTCACTTTGCCTCTGCTAATAGCAGACCTGACATGTAGATCAAGTGCCTGGATCTGTTGTGTAGAAACATACTCATTTAGGACCTACAGTTTAGGTAATTGTAGTTCAGGATTCAGGATGGGGAGCAAAGTAGTAAATGAGAGCTACAGGATTGTTCCAAGAATGAGACATGATTAGTAATGATGACTTATGTCTACATATAAACAATGCATTATTTAGATCTTACACCCAAATACAAATGAATATTTATCATGTCCTTAGAAACTGGCACTGATCTTGGAAATCAAGCTCACCTGATTGATGAAAAGCCTTCAGAATACAATTTTTAAATCATGAAACTGCAAGGCACAGTATCAAGTTCTTCCGGCTTCAAGGTTCCCAAAGAGCTTCATGACCTAAAGCAACATTTAGTGACCATGCTTCATTCACTTTGCTTCTGCTAATAGCAGACCTGACATGTAGATCAACATTTAGCACCTCTCTTCATGGTACATATTCCTGTGCAGTGGGCCTTGTTAAAATGACCTGTGTTTGCTTCCCAACTGACATATAACATAAAGTGAAACACAAAGTCACCCAACTTTGAACTTAAAATCTTTTGGTGGAAGGTGGGGGAGGTTGACCAATTGTCAAAGCATTTGTCATGCAAGTACAATGACCAGAGTTCTACCCCAAGCGGAATCTGTGCTAAATTTCAGGTGTGAGGGTGTACATCTAATTCCTGCACTGGAAAGACAAGAGACAGGAGGATACCTGGGTATGATGGTAAGTCAGTCTGGTCTCACTTGGTACACTCAGAGGCAACCAGAACATCTGCTTCAAAGGAGGTATCTGGAGTTCCTGAAGATGACACATTAGGTAGTCTTCCAATCTCCATTTAAACATTCATGAATATCACCCCCACACACATGTGCATCTAACCTTCCTCATATGCGCAGAATAAAATCTTATTTAAAGAAAAAGAAAAAATATTATCAGACATATTACTTGTCAGGTACATAAGAAAAGACTAGGTATTTCACTGCTACTATTAGCCATGCAAAAATAATTTCATAACAAACTTAACTAAGTACAAACCACAATGGGATTTTATTTTCATCACTCTCTTTAAACAGAATGCCATTCTCTTACATAAATGGTCAAATCATTGCTTACAATGGGATTTATCTGTGCTGAGCAATAATCAGAGCCTTAGGACAGGAAGGCTGAGGTGATGAGTATTTGAAAAGGTTCCAGGTTCCACATCTGTGCAATCACAACTCTTGCCTTTTCGGCTCACAAGCTTCCTAATAGCCATGGCCATGACTGTCCTCCTTGCTTTCTTGGAGTGATTATACTTTACGATGGTTGCTAAGAAAGCAGCCTCAGGTAAGATTCCTTGCAGAGGCATTGTGGATGAAAAGAGTGACTTTCCATTCTTTCTTCAATTTCTTTTTTAATGGATTTTAATTAATTATGCAACTCTTCTTGAAAAAAAAAATCTATTACTAACCTCTGCTTTCTTTCCTCCAAATCATTCCATGGCACCAACATTCAAATTGAAAGTCTCACATTTTCTTAAATAGTACTGTTACATATATATCTGCACTTGTGTTTGTATTTTGTGTGTCTGTGTTTATCTATCAAAATATATTAATATAAAAATGAGTAACACTTTGTGTGAGACAGCCAATTAGGGTCTCATTCCTGGGATAGTCTAATTTTCTCTCTCTCAGTAGTCTTAAGTGGTCTGTAGTTTCTTGTGATGGGGAGTTACCACATGTGATTTTTTCCCCTTCCACATTAGCATTCCTGTTGATATTTATGCTGTTTCAGATCATGTTCATGCAGTCATTTCTATGAGGGAGTGTTTCACAGAAGAATTCCTGATATTCTGGTGATTATACATTTTCCCTTTTCCCTGATGTTCCTTCATACAAGAGCTGTGATGTAGATGTATCCACCAGAGGAGCTGTACTCCCCAAGATACATTGATTTCTGATATTATATCCAGCTGTGGTTTTCTGTGATGGTCCCATCTTCTGTAAAGGGAAGATACTTTAATGAGAGATGGTTCCTATACTTGTGTGTGGTATAGGACAAGATTTAGAATGTAGTGAGAAACTATGCTGGTCTATCAAAATGTCAGTAATAGATTTTTTTTTCAAGATTCATGACATAACTAGCCCTGGAAAGTTGGCTAGATTCCTAGTCCCAGGCATGATTTTCTTCCTATCTAATGGACCTTAAGTTCAACTAGATAGTTATAAGAGTCACTCATTGCACTGCACTTGATAGACTTATTGCAATTGCTGCAGTTAACAGGTATCACATATGGGCAAAACTTACAGAAGAAAGACTCATTTTCCACAGAGATAACTGGGAAACTGGGTGTCCACACACAGAAAAATGAAATTAGGACAGTATATTTCCCCCTGTGCAGAAAGGGGCTCAAGGTAAACAAACACCTCAATGTGAAGCCTAAAATGCTAAAACTGCTAGAAGAAATCATAGAAAGTACCATTTAAGATTGAGGTGAAGGAAAGGACTTTCTGAATAAGATTGCGTTTCCCTAGAAATTAAGCTAATAATTGAGAAATATGACCTCATAAAACTCAAAAGCTTCTGTACAGCTAAGAAAACAATCATTTGAAGGAAGAAGAAACCCACAGAATGGGAGAGTATCTTTGCGAAATTGTGTGTGTGTGTGTGTGTGTGTGTGTGTGTGTGTGCATACTTATATATGTATGTATATAGATATGTAGATAGATGGTAGATAAATAGGTAGATATAAATATATAGATGTGACAGATGATTAACATACAGAGTATATTATATAAAGAACTATTTTAAAATGTCAAGGAAAATAACTACCTAATTGAAAAATGGGCTAGGGATCTAAGCAGAGAGTTCAATAGAAGAATACAAATGGTTAAAATATACTTCAAAAAGTGAGAGCTCATAATCTTCAGCAATTAGTATAATACTTTAATTTCTCACTGACCCAGGTAGGTCTGAACCATGACTCAAGGTACAAAGTGTCACGAATTACTGTTTATTTCATGGGACTACAGAAAGAAGAAAATGAGTCATATAATCCAGGCATATATTACAAACAGAAGATTTAGAATTCATTTTTCTACCTCTTTCCTATTTTTTTGTCCAAAAATAGAGACCTTATCCTAAGGCACTGGAACATTCTTGCACCAGAATAAAGCACTGAGAAAAATATTCCTTACACCCTAGACTGCCATCAAGTATGGGTCACTAACCAAGGCACCCAGAGCTGGAAGAATGCAGGCACTTATTCTGTAGAGACTAGCAAAGGCTCTTTTTCAGGGACAACACACTAAACTTCTATTAGAACAGGCAGTGCAGAGACACATGGCCATTCAAATCCAATCAATACAGGGCCTCCTATTTTTGTAGGATGTGGCAAGTTTGTGTCTAGTTAGTTAATATTGCTGCAATGAAACCCCATAATCAAAAGCAACTTTGGGGAAAAGGGAAGTTTATTTCACTTACACTATACTTCCATGTAACAGCTCAGCACTGAAAGCAGTTAGAGCAGTTAGAGCAGAAACAAAGCAGGAGCTGATGCAGAACCATGTAGAAATGCTCGTTAACTTGCTTGCCAGCCTGCCTTTTTATAGAATCCAAGGCTAGCAGCCCAGGGATGTCCTGACCCACAATGGACTTATCTCCTAAATCACTAATTAACATAATGCCATACAGGATAATCTACCTTTAGCCATATCTTATTGACTCATTTTTGTCAATTAAGGTTTCCTCCTCACAGATGACTCTAGCTTATGTGAAAGTCGACACAAAAATAGCCAGCACAACTTGGTATAGTGAGAATTTTGGTTCCTTTAAAAACAGAGAAATGCTATGTGAATGTTTTTGTTTTAATCCCAGGTATGGAACATGGAGCAGTTTCAGATTGTCCACAGCATCTAACTATGGTTTGTCTTGTGCTCTGGCAGGGGTGTGATTTTGCCAGCTGAAGATAGTTTTTGTTTGAAATTCTGGGGATGCTTCAGAGGGTATATAATGCCAGACGTAGCAGATGCTACTTCTCCTGATGTTGCTGCCCCTGCTTCTGACTCCTGCTATTGCTGTTTGATGTTGCTGGTTGCTGGTTGCTGATTGCTTGTTGGAGATATCTGATGTAGACTTGTCCCATGGAACTGATGAAGATTAGACTTGTCCCAAGGACCTCATTGCCCCTAATTAGCAGGAAGTAGGCTAAGATATAGATACTCCCTTTCCCATATAACCTTCTTTCTCTCTTACCTGGTATTGGAGAATTAGAAGGGTAGAGAAAGGTGATAGGGAAAAGAACTCAACAAAGTAGCCAAATGCCCAGTTACAACTTGGAGCTATTTTTTCTTTATTTTTTTATACAATCTATTTTGATCATGTTTTGTCCTTTTCAACTCCTTCCACACCCTCCCAATCTCCCTACCACCCAACTTTATGTTCTCTCTCATATTTCTTTTTCAAAAAGAGACAGAATTAAAATAAAAACTGATAATAAAAAAAGTCAAAAGAAAACAAAAAGTCCTCCATCAACAACAAAATCATGGAGTTTATTTTATGTTGGCCAATAACTTCTGGACATGGACACTGCCCTGGATGTCTTTTGATATGTCTAATGATACTCCATTGGATACAACTGATTTTTCCCTTTGCCAATGGATATAAACTGAAAATAGCTTCTTGGTTAGGAGTGTCACTTTGTGTACACTTCCTCTTGTCAGTGTTTGTTCCAATCAGGCTTGGTTTTCTATAGGTCTTGTGTGTACTGCCACACTCTCTGTGAGTTCCTAAATTATCACTCCTGTTGTGTCTGCCTCTTACAGTCTTTCTGCCTCTTGTTCCTCATAGATTCCCTTAAGGGAAGGGGTTTGGTGATGACATCCCATTTAAGGCTGTGTGTGTTTAGGTATCTTATGCTCTCCATACTTTCCAGTTGTGGGTTTCTGTGTTGATTCCCATATACTGATAAAAGTACTTTAGTGAGGCACTGATCTATGAGTATAGAAATATGGCATTAGCATTAATTCATGGATAAAATTCAAACATGATAAATCTATTCCCTACTCTAACTTAAAGAAGTCTACACAAAGAACTAAATATATGAGATTTTCCATTGAAAATTTGAAGATTGAAATATTACTGAATTAAAGATTCCATTCATGACCAAAAGACCAATAGCAACTTGCAAAGGAAAGGGTTGTTTTAATTTATACTTTTATATAACAGTTCATTTTTGAAAGCAGTTATGGCATGAAGTCAAATATTGGAGAAGCCTGAAGACAGGAGCTGATGCAGAGACCATGGAGGAGTGTTGCTTACTGACTAGCTCCTCACAGCTTGCTCAGCCTGCTTTGTTATATAGAACCCACAGCCACCAGCCCATGGGTGGCACTGAGTACAATGGGTTAATCCTTCCCTCATTAATAACTAATCAAGAAAATGCCCTAGGGACTAGTCTACAGCCCCACCATATGGAGACATTTTCTCAACTGAAGTTCCCTCTCAGATGACTTCAGCAAGGTAGCATAAAATCAGCCTTTCCTTTCATGTTCTTTTCAAAACACAAGAAGTCCACTTTTCCAATGCTGGCTGTTAAACTTCCCAGCTGACTAGATACAGAGATCTGTGAATGCATTTTCAGTATTCCATATCATTATCGTTGATAGGTACCTGAAATATACTCAATGTTACTAAATAGACGTGGCTGTAGCCTATTAACCCACAACAATTCAAAGTCTCAAATGGCTACTAGAATTTTCATTCATTTTTCTGTGTCTGTAGATTCTAACTTGTAGACAGATGTGAGTTATTACTACACAAAATGCTTTGACTGAGGTCCAAGTTAATCTCTTTCTAGTTGACAGGACTGACATTTGACTAAGAGACACATCTGTGGGTTCCTCTTCAGGGCCACTTCTAGAAAGAGTTAAGTTGGGAGAGAAGTGCTACAGTCAATAATGTCTGCAGCAGTATCTAGTGGCCTGGAACTTGAGACAAGATAGAGAGAAAACCAAATGGTATTGCAACCCATCTCCCTCTGCTTTTGGGTTGCAGACACATGCAGCAGGTTACCTCGTGCTCTCCACCATGATGGGTTCTTCATCTAAATAAGTCCCTTCTTCCTTAGCTTGCTTTTTTTTTCAGATATTTTCTCACATCAAGTAGAAGAATAACTAATACCAGAACTGTTTTTATTTTCCAAACTAAAAAATTTTCCACAGCAATGTAGAAACATATAACTATTACATTTCTAGTGACACAAAACTTTTAAAATGATGAGCCCTTAAGGGTCAGTTAATGTATTCTTGAAAAATTCTCCTAATTATGCATACTAAAGACATATTGAAAACAGAATTGCCTGGTTTGTTCCATAAACCACATCATGTGCTGTCTCTTTCAAGCTCCTTCATGAAGAACTTACAGTTCTTTTTCTCTTTTATAAATAGTCTAGGATTGAATAATCTCCAACTGTACCTGTATCCCAGTAAAAAATTTTTTCTTACAAATTCAAAAAACTAGTAGTAATATTTTAATCCATTTGCAGCCCATTTCCATTTCTATTGTACTCTGACTCAGCTCTCTCTCTCTCTCTCTCTCTCTCTCTCTCTCTCTCTCTCTCTGACTCTCTGTTTGTCTCTCTCTCTCTCTGTCTCTGTCTCCCTCTTCCTCTCTGTTAGTAATCTATTTAGCTCAAATAAAGTATATTATCTTCTATGTTCATATTTTCTTCATTATCCTTAATCTACCTCTTGGCTAAAATGTATTTTCTTTTAGGAATTTCTTTCAATTACTATATCACAAACAACCTCAGTTGCCCATCAGCTTTACAAACAGCTTTTGCTATTGTGAACTAGAGCCAGTTCTCTGGCTGTACTTTGCACCTTGTTGTTTAGGTTCACAATAGGAAAGCCCTACTTATAATGTTTCAAGTTTTTTTGAAAATTCTCCTTCAGAAATTATTTTCCCTTGAGGATAGAGAGATGACCCACCAGTGACAGTGAGCATTTTTCTAGCAGATGACTCAAGCTTGGTTTGCAGCACTCATGTCAGGCACCTCACACCTATCTGTGACCCTAGCTCCAGGGGATCAGACATTTTCTGATATCTGGGACATCAAGGCATCAGTACTTGTGTGCATATTTACACAGCCACAAATACATACACATAATTTAAGATAGAAGTAAATTTTTTATAAAATAAATGATTATTATTTATTTGTTCATTTACTTTATGTAATTTTCTTTGCCTTGCCTATTCAGTACTTTTGTAAATGTCTGCTCCACTGCAGCTTACAAACCAAGACATCATGATGGATTAAAAGGCTCTTTTAAAGTTAAATAATAATACAAGAGATTTGAGATTGGAGTGCAGTGTCTAAATAAAATATAGGAGCAATGTTTGAGAGTTCTAAACCACAAAAGCCTAGTGGTTATTGTAGGAGCCCCAAATACTTCAAACTTTCCAGGAAGCAAAGGTGAGGACCTAGAAAATATTGGAAGCTTTACAAATCTTAGAGATGTGTCTAATGCAAGAATCTTGAATTTGGTTCATTCTGAGTTAAGGTAAACAAGAAAGTGTCCTATCACCTATGTAAAGGAACAGAGTTCATGCACATGAAATATGTTAAATAATACTGCACTGCATAGCTGTCCACAAGCACCTAATTAGTTGGTTTTAATCATTTTTGCAGTGGGGCCTATGGTCAGTTATCTGAATAAATCATCATGTCTAACCCAAAGATTACCAATCAGGAAGACATGAGATCCTACCAAGACTTTTATTGAGTGTGTTCTTAGGCCAAATTCAGAAAACAACCTGTAAGCCACCCAAATCTCAGGGTTCCGAAATACATGCTTGAACAGAATCCTGGTAACTTAACAGTTCTCTCCGAACATGAACTAATTCCCTGTAGGAACTATCTGGTCTCTCCATTGGTTTGTGCTAAAGCCAAAAAGTGTTGGGCATCAGTGAATTTAGCTCAATGCCCCCAGCAGAACTGTTTGTGCAGGCTTCCTGAGAATGAAACAGCCTGTGGATTAGCTTGTTTCCTGTTTTCCCGCCCTATGTGGTAGGGACTTTCCGTAGTTGTGTTGTTCCTTCCTGTTATTTTTCACACGGCCTCAAGTGTATATATTGCTGGTCCCTTAGTAAAGCTTCAGCATTCTCCTCACTAGAACGACCCAAGTCTGTGTCTTCTGTTAACATCCCAAGTCTTCGCCAGATACTTGGTACCATGGTGGTGCAGGCACCATCAAAAAAGACATTATTTTCCCTCGGATTTCTTATGACTTTTATTTCTGCCCTGTTACCTGGCTCCTCTTTAACAGAAATGAAGTCTGGTGTTTATCCACCCATAGCACACAGTCACCTCTGTCCCACTGATCATGATTATTAAGCATCCTGAAAGTAACTAAAGTTGGCCTCATTCCTCTTTATACATGACTTTCTGATTAAGTTGTCTCTTCTCCCTCTAGACAGAAATGTTCTTCTCTTAGTCTCTGTCTTAGACTGCTGGACTATCCTATTCCATTTTTTCACACATGGCTGCCAAAATTATTTCCCATAACTTTTCTAATTCATTGCATTAAACAAATATTAAACAGGTAACTTCTGGCTAAACTTTTAAAATTTAATATATGTACTTTTCTTCAGTACTTCCTGGAAACCTATTAAAATGTCAGTAAAGACATTTCTAAAAATATCTAACTGGCAAGAACAGTGAAAACCAGGAGGTAAAGGAATCAAACACTCATATCCCCTAGTTTGGGAACTACAACAGAGGTAAGAGAATTACCTATTTTCATAAATCATGGATCCTGAACATCTGTTTATTGCAAGGCAGAATCCTGACAGAACCTCAGGTATCCATTAGTCAACCTCCAGGAAGAGAAAAATAATAAATAGCAAGGTTGAAAACAGAGGACTTATATAAACCATCATAAGCCACAGTGATACATTTTAGTTTTCCTCTGCTCTTTCACTTAAGGCAAGTTGTTACTGAACTTCAGAGTTACAAATACTGGTCCATGTCAGATACAGCAATTTGTCCTTAATAAGCTAGCAAAAAGAACCAAATTAATAGTACATAACAGGAAAAAGATTTATTCAGTGAAACCACATTGAAAAGAAAGACAAAGGGTCTTGCAGTGAGATTAAAGTTTAAATAGAGAGCCAAGGGTATGCACATCTAAGTAGTCTAAGTTAAGTTGTAGCCCTCCCATCACTGACTCATTATTGTCTGTGGTTCAGTATAGTTCTGTAAGGGATCTGACAAGTCGCCACAACTCTTCAATGTCCCTTTCAGAGAAGAAAGATGCCCTATAGCTGCTGTTCTTTTTTACTCCTAGCAGGAGATTCCTGGGGAAAATTCCCAGGTCTTTGGGGGTACATGGTTTCAATAGTCAAATAGTCAGAGTGAACGATGTAAGTGCCACTTTCAACTATTTTGTTTCTACAAGACTCTTTATAAAGTGGCAAAGTAAATGCATTTTGGGCAATCAGAAAGCGATAGAGTCCACTAATATGAAACCAAACTCACACATTAACAATTTTAAGTCATTAAAGAAGATAACATCTATTCCAACAGTTATATATACCAATGAAGCCTCAGGACCATGATCTAGCAACTAGCAAAAATGACAGTGAAACATGGTCTCTTAACTTCCAAGACAAGTTCTCTAAGGTAGTTTTGTGACTATAAACTTCTTAATGAAAACCTGAGAAAATATGTCACAATGAGGATAGCATCTTGGTTTCAGAAAGCCAGGTAGAGAGTAAGGATGAATGGGTGTTATCTCCTATATTGGCAATAGAAGATACTATATTTAAATGATGGTCTTAGATAGACAGTTTTAGAGCATATAACAGCAATTTATTAGCTGACTTTTGCCAGAAAAGACATTATTTCTTTTGATCATATTTAAAGCTCAGGGAGAAAAACCATGCTTCCTTTTATCTCCTGTCTGGAAATAACTTCAGTGTTTGTCAACCCTCTATTACAACTTCTAAAGCTCTTCTGTTCCAACCAGACCCTCTCAGGCCTTGACTGAAGTGATTTTCTACTGTAAATAACTTTTGTTTGTGAGACGTCATCCTCTTATTTGTTTGTGTGAGTCAGCTTGCCAGAGACTGATTACATATACTTGAAAGCTTTGTACCTTAACCCAGGTAACATTCACATGAATACAGAGCTGACAGAGAGATCTCACTGCCTGATCTCCTCCTCGCACCAACTATGTCAACCCTGGACTTGAAGAACAGTCCCAATCATCTTCCTACTTCTCAGGCTACTTTTGAATAACTAGACCCATTTATTTGCAGCTCAAACTCACTATTTGTTTGAATTCCTATAATTTCATTAAAGTAATCCTGAAAGTTGTTGACATTAAATTAAAATGCCTTTTATGGAAGTACTAATATCTGTTCCCTCTAATCAATTCTTTGTATGATATTTCCTTGGAATCCTGAGTCCATCTCTGTGACTTGTCTACTTTGAGAAAGCCATTCCATTTCTTTGAAACTTGGTTCCATCATCTATACAAAAGGAGAAAGCACATAAGCTTTTGAGACTGTAGACTGGCGACATTGAATATGAAGTTTTCCACAGGGTACCTCACTAGCAAATATGTGCTTTTTGCTAGAGTATGGCCATAAAAGGACCCAGCAAAGATTACAAGGAACTGACAGTTTCCAGAACAGGAATCCTTTCCTAGATGAATGATTTAAAGCAATTCGACTTCCCTGAACTTCATGGCTATCATCAAGGAAATCAGTTTACCCATTTCTCCTGTCTTCTATGAGGCAGGCAGCATTTGGAGTCTTGGGAAATATTAATAATCAAAGGAAGCAAGAATTATTGTCTAAGGATGGGAGTGATTGTGAACCTTGTCATAGCATTAATAAAGAGATGATCTGGCTACCACTCCTGGGCATATACCCAGAGGCTTTACCTGCATGGAGTAAGGACACATGCTCCACTATGTTCATAGCAGCCTTATTTATAATAGCCAGAAGCTGGAAAGAACCCAGATGTCCCTCAACGGAGGAATGGATTCAGAAGATGTGGTATATCTACACAATGGAATACTACTCTGCAATTAAAAACAATGAATTCACGAAATTCCTAGGCAAATGGTCAGATCTTGAAAATATCATCCTTAGTGAGGTAACCCAATCACAAAAGAACACACATGGTATGCAGTCACTGATAAGGGGATATTGACCCAGAATCTCGGAATACCCTAGACACAATCAGCATATCAATAGATTTCTAAGAAGGTGGAAGGAGAGACCCCTGGTCCTGGAAAGACTGGATGTAGGGGAACGCCAGGACAGAGTAACGAGAGGGGGTTGAATGGAGAAAAGAGGGAGGGAAGGGGGCTTATGGGATTTTCGGGGAGGGAAGAAACGGGAAAGGGGAAGTGATTTGGAATGTAAATTAAAAAATAAAATAAAATAAATAAAAAAAAATAAAGATACAGTCTATGAAACTGGCACAGAAAGCACTTTACAAGAGTAGCTGCACTCCACTGATAACTGTTATTGCTGTATTCACTAACAGGACCATAAACAGAAGTATTGTACACATGATTCAATCAGATTGTCTCATTCTGGAGATAAATAAACAGCATTATCTGTAAACATGTGTGTGATTTACGCCTGGATACATAGTGTTAAAATCTGAGTCTCTCAGGCTGGTGACATGACTTAGTAGATGAAGGTTTTTGCCCCAAAACCGGATAAACCAAGTTTGATTCTTGAACCCACATGCTAGAAACACATGACTTTTCCTACTTTCAAATGTGTGCATTGGGATGTCACATACAGACATACATACAAACACACACACATATACATACACAAACACAATTGAATATCACCTATTTAAATTAAAGTCTCCATCCTACTACACAGCCCTATTCCCCATGTACTAGGAACTAAAAATTAAAAGGTCTAAATCACTGAGGTACCAAATACAGGCTACTAGATAGGTGAAAACAGTAATGTTTAGTCAAGGAAATCCCAACAGATCAGGTTGACTGAGTTCTGTCATGCTGTTTGACCTCTTAGTGTTTTTAAATATATGGTTGTGGTTTAAATTGAAATACTATGTTAAGTGTGATGAAATATTCTTGTTAGATAAATGCCATTTTGATTATATGAATGTATTTGTTTACTATCACAGAAAGTGATATGGAAATGTTGGATGGTGATAGTCAAACCTTGCTTCCTCCACATATTAAATATGTTAGATATCTTCATAGTGCCTAATAAATGTATAACAAACAAATAATGTCAAAAACAACACAATCCTTATTAGAGGCAAATATATCTTACACTTTAGAAGGAAATTATTCTAAAATCTTCAGATAGTATCATAGCAGATGATAAGATCTCTGCAGTTGAAAGAATCAGTGCCACTCAAATGAATAGGGAATGTCATTTTAAACATAGCTCACTTCCATTAATCAGGTAACATATGTCTGAATTGTCAGCCGTGTTTGAGTTCTCTCACATGTCTCTCTACACAGAAAACACACACATACACACAACACACACATACACACACACACACACACACACACACACACACACATTTCTACTTTAACTGTCATCCTTGCCACAGACTAATGTTTCAGTATCTGTTCAATTTTCTATCTCAAAGACAAGAAAAGAATCACCTATTTTCTTAAAATCCTTTCGTAAATTTTACCTCTGCATATAAGAAAGGTGGAAGTTGGACCTCCATAAATGTTTTAGACTTTGAATCTTAGGCCACTTCATATATAAACTCTGTATATACCTATGAATGTACATATGTATGTATGTATGTATGTAGGTAGGTAGGTGTATATAGTGTGTGTGTGTATGTATATATATATATACATATATATGTGTGTGTGTTTACATATATATATGTGTGTGTGTTTATATATATAAATATATTTATAGACATGATATATATGTATATATATATCATGTCTATAAATCTTTAGTGGATTAAAACATTCTATAAAGTCAATATCAGCTTTCATTTTATCTTTAAGAATTTGGTACAGAAATGTGAATTGATTTTCCATCTACTCAGGATGTATTGCAGAGGCAATACTGTTCTATATACAGACATTTGAATTCACAACGTCATTTTTCTATCAACATTACTTTGAATGTTATTATTTTCCTGAAAGGAGGAACTCACAGCAAACATAGCCTTAAAGTCAGAAACCATGCAACATCTCTCAAGAAGTCAAAACCATCACTTCCCCTTGAGTTCCATACAACAGTTCCTATGTCACCATACTATCAGGAACCCAAAGTTTATTCACAAGCTCTGTAGATACTATCTAAAACTGCAAGGAAGAAGTTGCCAGCCCAACTTCAGCCTTGGTGAATCCAGTATTAACTTAAAGAATAATGTACACATTGAATAGGGTTTACATGGTTTGATGGTTTGTATACGCTGAGCCCAGAGATTGGCACAATTTGGAGGTATGGCCTTTTTGAAGTTGGTGTTTCACTGTGGGCATGGGCTTTAATACCTTAGTCCTAGCTGCCAGGAAGCCAGTATTGTGCTAGCAGCCTTCAGATATAGATGTAGAACTGTCAGCTCCTCCTGCACTATGCCTGCTCAGATGCTGTCATGCTCTACCTTGATGATATTGGACTAAACCTCTGAACCTGTAACCCAGCCCCAATTATATGTTGTTCTTTATAAGAGTTGCGTTGGTCATGATGTCTATTCATAGCAGTAAAACCCTAACTAAGACACTTGGGCCTTGGAGGGATTATTCAATTGGAAATCAACAGAGACACAAATAGTTAATTACAGAATGTTTTTTTTTCTTTTGGATCACTTTTATCTTCCAAGAAACACAATGACACATTTCTTATATAAAATTATATGCACTCTCAGTACTCCCAGGGCCATTTAAATATGCTTTTATTATTCCCTCCAGATATTTGCAGAGTGTAAGATGATTTGCTCAGCTTGAATTTCTTTTTATTGACATAGAATTAACTGCTGACTTGATAAATCCAAACTAAATTAAACCAAAATTACATTAATTTTGCTTTTTCTAAATAGCTGCTTCAGCTAAGATAGCCTTAGTGAAAATATCTATTTTATCCTTTATGTAACTTTGTAGAATTTCCCTCACTTAAGTCTGAGTTTTAAGTATCTTTGTTTTGGTTCTTTGGTTTACTTATTAGTTTAGCAATGAAATATTTGGATTATATTTATTTTTGTTTTATTAATTTATAGCTTTTCCAAATGTAAATTTTTGTAATACATAAAACAGAACAAGGCAAAGATAGGTTGCAATATAAATTAGGGTGTAGAAATATCTATTTCTTTTAAGAGGCAAAGACTGTTCATAATAAGTATGTTACAAACTGAGAAGATAAGCACCATCCTTTTTCTTTTGTAAGTTATTTCTGTAGGAACCCACCCTAGAGACTTCTCCCATGATTCAGCATTGTAACAAGCTAGAGTCTTCTGGGAAGAAAAATCTCAGTTGGGAAGATAGCCATTTATATTGTACTGTAGACAGACCTGTGGAACATTTTCTTGGTTAATGATTGAAGTGGGAGGGCCTGGTTCACTGTGGGGAATGCCATCCCTAGCCAGGTAGTCCTAGAGTACAGATAAAAGCAAGCTGAGCAAGCCTGAAAAGCAAGCAAATAAGCAGAGTTCTTCTGCTTCAGTTTCTGCCTCCAAGTTTCTGCTTTGAGTTCTCTTGACTCCCTTCATGATGGACTGTAGCCTTTAAGCCAAATCAACATTCTCCTCAAGTTGCTTTTAGTAATGGTGTATCACAGAAATAGAAACCTAAGCTTCCATTCTTAGAAACTGTTCCACACCAAAAGCACAATAAGCCTCTAAGACCATGTGCTCCAACCTTAGCACTCATTTCTGACATGCTAGACAGTACAGCCTGACTTGGCGCACAAAGCACCAAAGATACCCTGAGCTCTGTTCTACTAGGGTCTGGAACACTATTTTCTGTCACCTTTACATGCTACTGCATATTTAGCAGACTGGAACAACAAATTTTACCTCAGAATTCTGAAGTTCTGAATTTGAGTGTCTTTGCTGGGTGTTTTGGTACCGGTTTTATGACTGAGGTCAAGTTGTTGGTCATTTGAGATTAGTAAACAATCTAAAAGAGTCTATGTCTGAATACATTTTAGTTGTTCATTGAACTATTTCTTCCATATGTTAATTTTGGAACTTAAGATAGAACTATAAATCTGTATGCCCAAAATCATATCACTCATTTTCCTGCAGTATCACTATCCTTCTGCTCTTCTTCTGACTCCATACCTATGGACTCCAAGTAATGATCAGCCAGGAACAGGTATATCATCAGATGACATTCTTTAACTGACCACTCACTAGTTAGCAGAATGATGTCCAACCAAGGTTAGATTTCACCTCTCCCTTCACTAACACGTTCAGAAAAGAACTTAACTGCCATGCTCACTGATCTTTCCTCAGAGCTCGTGCCATGAGCTCCTATCATGCTATCTATCCATCTATGGTGTTACTGTTTCAATAAGTCTCTTGTCCAAAAGGCAATCTGCCTCAGAGTCCCTTTTCAAACCAGAATACAAGACCTTTTGGTACTTCACTGCCTTTTGAAGATGAATATGTTTTCTGAGATGGGTATGTTCTTTGGAATTAACGAGTATAGGTAGAAATGGTTTTGGAGCTTATAGGTCAAATATTTGAGAGCTGATAGGAATGCCTAGAACTGGTTCTCCTTATTATTATTTGTAAGATTCACAGAAACAAAACATCCTGGAATAAATACTAGGTCAGTCTCTCAACACATACACACACACACACAAACACACACCCAAAGAGAGAGAGAGAGAGAGAGAGAGAGAGAGAGAGAGAGAGAGAGAGAGAGAGAGAGAGGACCTGGAAAGATACCCAAGTGCCCGCTAAGCAAAGTATGTTATGCTTAACCACTTTGGAGAATGAGGAAATAGAGAGAATGCATAGTTTCTGCACAAAACCCAGGCTTGTCTGTCTGGCAGCCTTAGCTGGAAATACTTTAGTAACTGTCAGTGTGCTCAGAAAAATGAACCCCACCTGTCCTTGACTAGAAACCAGCCTTGTAATAACTTGGTCACTTGCTTTTTGAAAGCAGAGGACATGTTGTTTTGCAGTTTCCCAAAGGAAAACAAACTTTTGTTGACATCTGTCATTTCAGTATGTTGTGTGTTTCTCAGTACATTGCTTATTTCCTGGGAGAGGGGTCCTGTAAATAATCCCAAAGTTGGAACCAGCATGGAGAAGGGGGACTTGGGTGCCAGTATTTCTCTCTTTCAGCTTCTTCAGAATTCTTGTTGAGCTTAGTAGGTGTTAGCCCAAGCTGTACTTTCCTATCCATAGTTCTTGAGCTGAGTTCTTTGGGGTTTAAAAGAGGTCAAAGATCTGAAAAATTTGGGGTTGTAAGGATCCAGTTGCCTACCTAGTTAAATTCAATAATGTAGTCATTTTCTTAAAAAAAATACTTTTGGAAGAAGACAATGAAAGGGCCAGTGGATCACACTAATATCCCCAGGTATCCTATTCAAGTCATCTTTAAATGCATTGCAGATTCCTGACTTTTGGGGTCTTTTTTATTCTCTGTCATTGGCAAATGATTTTACATTTCAATGGATTATATCACACACTGATTTGAGAACTAGTGATGTCTTGGTATTGTATTTTAACATTATTTTTTAAAAATCTACACATTCAAAAGTGGCGAAAGGTTCAAAGTAATGATACATTATATTATGGAGGGTAAGGATAACACAAAGAGACGTGTTGGGATAAGGCTAGAAAGGTCACTATAGAACCTATTTTACTTCAAAAATTCCAATTGCTCTGTGTACAGCTTGAGGTCAGGGATGGTAATTCCGCCAGAAGTTTTTTTATTGCTGAGAATAATTTTTGATATCCTGGGTTTTTTTGTTATTCCAGAAGAACTTTCAAATTTCTTTTTCTAACTCTATGCAGAATTGAGTTGGAATTTTGGTGGGGATTGCACTGAATCTGTAGTTTGCCTTCTGCAACATGGCATTTTTTACTATATTAATCCTACCAATCCATGAGCATGGAAGATCTATTTTTCTGAGATGTTCTTCAATTTCTTTCTTCAGAGACTTGAAGTTCTTGTCATACAGATCTTTCACTTGCTTAGTTAGATTTACACCAAGGTATTTTATATTGTTTCTGACTATTGTGAAGGGTGTTGTTTCCCTAATTTCTTTCTTAGCCTGTTTATCCTTTGAGTAGAGGAAGGCCACTGATTGGTTTGAGTTAATTTTATATCCAGTCACTTTGCTGAACTTGTTTATCAGGTTTAGAAGTTCTTTGGTGGAATTTTTTGGATCACTTAAATATACTATCATATCATCTGCAAATAGTGATAATTTGACTTCTTCCTTTCCAATTTGTATGCCTTTGACTTCCCTTAGTTATCCAATTGCTCTGGCTAGGACTTCAAGCACTGTATTGAATAGGTAAGAAGAGAGTCTTGCTGTCTCTTGAGAGGCTCTGACAGTGCCTGGCAAATACAGAGGTGGATGCTCTCAGTCAACCATTGGACTGAGCACAGGGTCCCAAATGGAGGAGCTAGAGATAGGACCCTAGGAGCTAATGGGGTTTGCAGCTCCATAGGCAGAACAACAATATAAAGCAACAAGTACCCCCAGAGCTCCTAGGGAGTAAACCACCAACCAAAGAGTACATATGGAGGGACCCATGGCTCCAGTCACATATGTATCAGAGGATGGCCTTGTCAGGCATCAGTGAGAGGAGAGGCCCTTGGTCCTGAAGGAAACCTGAAGTAAAAATTAACAGTTCTTTAAAAAGTCAATTGGATGGTCTTTTGATGTAGCAAATGCATAAAAAAAATTTCCTTAAAGTGTACACACTAAGTAAGTCTAAGATATACTAGTAAAAGAATATTTCACTAAAGCAGACACAGGAGAGAGGATGTTCTACTAAAACAAACACATAATAAACACAAGATAAAAGATTCGTTGCTAATGACACGCATATATTGGTCCACCTTACATTGCAGAGTTGAACTACATTTGTCAAGGCACCATTGAGAAGAAACACTGAAAAACATATGGTTGTATACTACAAATTGTTGCTGCTTCCAAGCGCTCAGGCTGATTAGATGCATGTGCTGAGACCCATGCTGTGGCAAAACATATAGAACATGCATGATGTTCAGGTGGTATAAATAGGACTGCATGAAATGACAGTGACAGAGCTTTACTTGGTGGTAAAACTACCTGTACAACACTTGGAAGTCTCTCATCTTTGCTGATCTTCACTTCCCTGAGAGAAACAAAACTGAAAACTTTTCCTGATGTTCCTGTTGATCCCTCCTGCTGACTTGAGCTGAGGCTGAGGCCTAGCTGTCTCTACTAGGCTGTGCCACTGCTATTGCTAACCTAACTCTACTTAACTAGACGACTGATATATCCTTAAAGTGTTTGCTAATGGATCAGGCTGCAGCTGCCTGCTAAACTATAAACTAAACTACTGATTTCCAGACAAAACAGACAAGAGTTACACCAAAATAAAAAACTTTTTAAACAGGTCCACTTCCTCCATATCCTTTCTTTTCTACTACCTTTGGTAGGTGGTAGGTTACAAGAAAAGTTAAAATGTTTAAAAACCATCATTAAAAATAAGAGGTAACCCAATCACAAAAGAACACACATGGTATGCAGTCACTGATAAGGGGATATTAACCCAGAAGCTCGGAATACCCAAGACACAATTCACATATCAATTGATTCCCAAGAAGATGGAAGGAGAGACCCCTGGTCCTGGAAAGACTGGATGTAGGGGAATACCAGGACAGAGAAGCAAGAGGGGGTTGAATGGGGAACAGGGGGTGGGGAAGAGGGCTTATGGGACTTTCAGGGAAGGAGGAACCGGGAAAGGGGAAATCATTGGGAATGTAAATAAAAAATATATAGAAAATAAAAAAACAAAACAAAAAGGTTTTAAAAAATTAAAGTTACAGAATCCTGCTTAGGCTTTATCAGTATCCTTTCAGATTTTATGACCTTATAATAGAGTTGCTGATGTGGTCACTCTTTTCCATCAATATAAATTAGTCTTGATTAATGAAGTTACTGCTGCAGATAAAGAAGTGAGGACAGCTCACCAGTCACTGAGATCTTTCCACCATTAGTCTTGTGATGATCTTTCATTATTAACTCCTCTAACCCATCTTACTAGACTTGTAGTGCACACCAGGAACTGTGCATGTACTTGGAACTCAGAGAAAGAAAACATTCCTCAGCACCATTTAACATCATTTTTACCTACTCAATGGAAGAAAATAACATGTTTTCTAAGGTGGGGACTGTAGCCAAGTAAATAGAGCCTACAAAACTCTTAGCCCAGATAGAGGAGTTCTTTTTCCATTTTCCTCCTCCTCCTCCTCCTCCTGGTTTCTAAAATATTGGCACATTAAAACACCTTAACTATCCAAATAAATTTCAGAGTATGTTCTGTCCTTTTTGATAACTCTCACAGTAAGGACTCCCTTTACTGCTCTAAGGCCTCTCATAGCTCTAAAGTCAGTAAGTGTCATTGACTTATACTTGAAAATGGTCTTTGCTCAGAAAATAGATGGAAACTTTACCTTAATGAGAGTTGATACTAGCCACTCAGGTTAGGTGGGCCACTTAAGGAACTCCATGCACTGTAGTGGCACTATCTTGGCCTAGTGCTTGTAGTTTCTTGTAGGTAGATAGTAAGAACAGAGAAATATGATGGTTACTGTCAGTTGAACAACTAAGAGAAGACTGTAACATTTAGGAACAGGTCTTACTTATACTTTACAATGTCATTGTCTTTTGGTTGATTTATAATAGTATGCATATTTACAGAGAAGGAAACTGAGGCTAAATGAATACTGAAGGACTTCTCTATAGTAATAGATCTACCAAAGAATGATGTTACTATGTAAACCCAACTATGACTGGCTCCAATGCTTTCAGTTGACAAAGAACATTCAATGCTAATATCAACCATGATGATGGCTTTTGGGAAGATTAAGATTGTTAGAACATTTTCTCCAGTTTTACCAATCTGCAACCTATATCAGGAAACCAGTCTAAAAGAGATTTCTAAGACCAAAATGTTTTGCCTCAGGACAAATTATATACTCTTAACATGTCATCCAACAAATGATTCTAAGAAGCTACTTGAAAGGTGTGGTTCTAAATGCTGGAGATTCAAGGGTGTGTAATCTTGAATCAGGGCTGCCATCAAAGCACTTACCCAATAGAGATGTTGTCCCAGGTTGGAAACCTTAAAATATTTTGCATTATGTCTGTTAAGAAAAATGTGATCCTGAGAATCTGTAAGTGTAACTCAGGGAGAAGTAAGAACTAGGAATTATAGGTATCTATTAAAGCCATGAGCTGAGATTAGATCACTCAAGGAGAAAAAATAGAAGTGGGAATTCATCTTAGACCACAACTTGTCAGTACTCTGAATAGAACCCAGGACTTTGAAATTAGAAACATGAACAATTAAAGCACATCTTGGCCAATGGCTTCCTGTGTGTCCTATGTGGCTTCTACTTCACAGACCTCTGATTGCTCATACCAAATGAGTAAGATAAATCATAGTCTTTTGTGGGATCTATGAGCAATAAAGACTGTCATGTGTAAAGTCCTGACTCACAGAAATAGGCCAAGAATTTTAATGGTTGGTAGCACAGGCTCTGTGGCTATTTACTGAATCTTTGAGTTCTAGTTGTTTTTGTTCTCTGCACCCCATACCTTAATCTACAAAATAGGGTCTCCTCAGCATTTACAAAGAGGATTAGTGAACAGAAAGTGGTGTTTTGACAAATGCTCAAGGACAGCTGCTTTCTGTCAATTAGTGAGAGGACTGTTGCTGATATCTACTCAAGAACTGCCATTTGCTCCTGCAAATGCTCCTGCAGTAAGGGAGCACACAGGGGAAAACCTACATGGAAAGTCAGATTAAGCGTACTTAGTCTAACTGAGCAAGCTCTTTCCCTGTAGCTGAAACAAATGGATGCTACAAGGAGTAGAAAACATTAGCCATACCAAAAAGGAAATGCAAATAAAGCAACATTCTATGAGGCAGGTTGTTGCTGAAGCTACCTGAGTCCTGGAGAGAACTCATTTGGAGGGCATAGCACAATAGGAGTTTCAGACATAAAGCCATAATTTCAGTGATTTAGCTCTCAGGCAGTCTCTGGTGCCAGAGGTGTGCATTGTTGGTGTGGGATTTAATTCTAAAAAATCATCTCTACCTAATACCCATAGATTAAAGTTTTGATTCTAAAGTAATAAGTGATGGGCATTAGATCCCCACTCACCCCACTAATTTTCCTAGTAATTATCTTAAGTGATTTTATTGTTCTATAAATTCTCAGTAATGGAGTCTGCCAGTGTCTTCTCTCTGGCTTACCAACCTTTTGAAGGGTCAGTAGTTCTACTTTCATCACTCGGGTGGAAAAAACCTGAAGATTAATGAATTAGGAAATTTGGAGCACAAGCTTCATTGGGCAGCACACATACATCATTTCACACAAAAGCATAAAGTAAAATAAAAACCCAAAGAGGATCTCACATTTTAAGGTCTATATTTCAAAAATATAAAGAAAAATAGAAAGCCTTGTGGTGTGTGGGAGTGTATATGCATGTGCACTGCACATGTGCCTTTCTCCATAGAGATATTTCAGTAACTCTATTCTTCCTTCTCCTTCCTTCTCTATCTTCTATACGAAAGATTCCAATTTATTCTTCAGTTCCCAACTTATACTCTTTCTATTTCTGACACTTGTCCATGGTCTTCCACTGGGCTCCCTCTGAATCAGCACCTTCTCGTTTATTTCATACAATGCCATGCTGTGATTGCTCCTCATGAAGACCCCAGACTTATCTCTGGAAGCTTCTATTAAAATGATAAAGTTTTGTTTTGCCTGTAGTGGCTCGTATGGGATGTATGAGTCCCCAGTGACTTATTAAGAATTTAAAGCTGTGGCTGGAGAGATGGCTCAGTGATTAAGAGCACTGACTGCTCTTCCAGAGGTCCTGAGTTCAAATCCCAGCAACCACATGGTGGCTCACAACCATCTGTAATGAGATCTGGTACCCTCTCCTGGAGTGTCTGAAGACAGCTACAGTGTACTTACATATAATAAATAAATAAATCTAAAAAAGAAAAAAGAAAGAAAAAGAATTTAAAGCATCAGAACACACACAACTCCCACATATCAGAATCTAAAGCTGAAGACTGCAAGTAACAGTGTCATAGGCAGTACCACCCCAGGCACTGTGAAACTTTCCAGAACTCTCTTCCACTCAGGTTAGTACCAAATGATCTTATAGTCTGGAAACACTGTGTCTCTGTTCCCCTCTATGAAAAACTCTATATTATCACTCCTACTTGTCACACAGGAGACATTTGTAAGATGAAAGATAAATAAATGGCTCAAAGAACATGAGTTAGTTTGAGTCTCTTGTCATCTCAAGACTATGTCCTTAGAAGAATAATAGACTTTCCTTTAGTGAATTTACATGCTTTTAACAATTAGAGAGAGAAGGAAATGAATAGAATGAAAAATACGATCACACTGACAGAGCATGATTTTGGGAAATGTTAAGTTTTGGCAACAGAGAAATAAACACATCTCTCCAGAACTACGGGTGCTCATCTCCTACTTTCAGAGACCGAGCCTGAAGTGGTCCTGAGGTGTGATCTGCTGTTCTCCTCAGGTATTTATATTTGGATGCTCACCACATACATCTACACACCAGGGCCAAAGGCAGAAACAAAGCAAAGCAAATGAAACAAGCAAATAAGAAGGAGGAGGAAGAGGAGGAAGAAAAGAAGGAGGAAAAGGAGAAGACAAAGAAGATGAAGAGCAAGAGGAAGAAGACGAACACAAGGAATCATGGGTAAAACTGAACACTTAAATATCCCAAATGCTTGAAGAAATTCTAGCTCACAAATGGATACAGCTATATTACCATATGGCAAAAAATGTTTTTCTAGTCCATAAAGTTGGATCTACAGGAGACTTTTATTATACCTTCCTAAAGTGACATAAAAAGATTTATAAGAAATCCAAAACTCTTTACCTTCTCCCTCTCTCTACTCCATAGTGTCAGTGGTGTAAATGAGCACTAATCCTGCACATTGCTCATAACACACATGGTTCAACTGACATCAACTGTAACATTTATAAGTATAACTATTAACCATTCATGCACCATCAAAGAGTTCATAATGGGACAAATATTTTGCTTAGCATTCAACTATATGCATAATTTTCCAAGGTGTTATTTTTTTGACAAGGGCATACCACTCTTTTATAGGAGGACTTTTTACATAAGTACTTGACTTTGACTAACACTACTTTATGTATAGATTGATAGAAATTTGAAATAGTACATATGGGAAGCATGAGATTTGTTATTTCTAGAGAATTGAGCACTACTACTTCGGAAGCAAGGAATTTCAGAATTCCACAGTAGCCAAAATATAGGGCAGGAGAAGGTAGAGGTGAGCAAAGATAGTTTCCAGCTACATATCTAGCCAGATTCTCTGGACATGCATGACAAAGAAGGGAATCTGACCTACTGGAAACTTATTTCCAGAATGGAGTGGTATGGATTGTTAGTTATTTTTCTCATTACTTTGACAAAATTCCTTATAAAAGGTATTTTATTGACAGGAGGATGGTTTTATTTTGGTTCACAGTTAGAGAGAATCATCTATCAGGGTGGGGAGGGCTTGGGGACAGGTGTATGACACTGACATTTGAATTGCAACTGTAGTCAGGAAACATAGGTGAGTACTTTCTCCAACATCTTGCTTTTCATCAGCCTAACATACCAGACTACAGCTTGGTGATGCTCATATTTAGGATGGATCTTCCGAAGAAAATTATATCAGTCTCAAAACTTCCTCAAAAGTTTGCCAGGAAGTTTTGTCTGCTATTTGAATGTTGACCCTATGAAGCTGCCTTTCAACACTGACCATCATCTTTGGCTTCTTGTTGGAAACCCTTGTAGGGGAAGAAAGAGCCAGATGTTCCTCTTCAGAGGGGAGAGTTATGAATGGTGATTATTTTCTGTAGCAGGCATTGGTTCTCTAACCCCCTTTCAGGTATTTGTCTCTGAAAACCTGGTAGAAAAGAAACAAAAGGAAAGACAAATAGAGCAGGTTTAAGCTAGAAGGACATATAGAAAAGAGACAAGGGCATAGAATCTGAACTGCCCTGATTTCCGTACAAAAGAGTAAGCTATGGGGAGAGAAGACAAGAAGCCTTCCCAGACTGACCTAAGAAGACAGAATGTGTCTGAAGGCTCAGAAAACCCAAGAAGCACCTGAAATGAGGGCCAACAGAAAAGAGCTCTAGAGCAAGAACAAAATACTGAGAAATATCTAAATGGGCATATCTCCGGAGAAAAAGCAGGCAACACAAGGTTGCTGTGAAGATGTATAAGAATTATATTTTGAATGATGTTTAAAAATTAGGTTACAATAACCATCACTTAACACTACAAGCATAAAGTTGTATGTCAAATAATCAAAATTTGTCATATGTAAATTTTATCTTAATAAAGGCATTTATAAGAATATATTCTCAGTAAATAAATACAACTTCCTGATCATTTCAGCACTAAAAACTGCAAGGTTTTAGTGTTGTCATAGTCATCTTTATGTATTCATTGCTACAATATTTTAATTGAAAATACTGTGTCAAGGGGAATGTTATTGAAAGATAAAATGTGGTATCAAATGTTATTTCCAATCCATTTATTTTTCTAGACATTTCTTTCCTTGAATCCTTTTTTTTTTTTTGGTTTTTTTTTGAGACAGGGTTTCTCTGTGTAGCCCTGGTTGTCCTGGAACTCACTCTGCAAACCAGGTTAGCCTCAAACTCAGAAATTCACCTGCCTCTGCCTCCCAAGTGCTGGGATTAAAGGCGTGCGCCACCACTGCCCGGTTCTTTCCTTGAATTCTTATAATTTGTATATACTATTTTAAAATTATATCACATATTATTGCTGTGCTTTTTTTCTTCCATGCCAAATTTTAACTCAAACAGAGGCAAGAGGTAGAACTTCTTTGTCTGATGTAGGAGCTATTAGGCACATACATTTGTAGTTAGGTTTAAATCAGCCAGCATTCAATAAAATTAAGAGCCCAGGTCCAGAGTGTGGCATGGTCATACTAGTCTGTAATCTCAATACTAATGAGGCAATGTCCAGTGGATTACGAGTTAAAGGCACGCCTGGGCTACATACTAAGTTTCAGGCCAGCAAGCTGGATAGCACCTTTATCAAGACATAAAAACAAACAAAAACTTCTAAAGTCAAAACCAAAATTCAAAACAAGCAAGCCCAAACAAAAAAAATGAATAAATAGCCTTAGACCTCTGATGCAAGCAGCCTTATATGACATGTTTAATAGCCACAAAGGTGTGAAATTGTTAGACAATACAGAAAATGAAACACTTCTATAATCACAGACACTTCTATTTCTCTTATTCTTGTCACTGATTTGCAGTGTTGGAATTTATAACATAAACTTGCTTTGAGATTCTTTTGTTTCATGATTCTTCTCTCTTAGAGTACATTAGTTATCATTATATGGATTTCTACTACTATTATTTTTTAACATTTCACTGTCTTTATTATATATACATATTATTTTAACTTTCTAAATTAAGCACTACATCATTTGTCTTCCATGACATCCTTGCTCCCTCTAGAAATCATGGTTTCTTTTTGTGTAATTGTTATTGCTTGTGTGTATATGTGTATGTGTTGCTAAATATATAAACACAACCTGATCAGTCTATTTAGTGTTACTTGTGTATATATATATATATATATATATATATATATATATATATATATATTCTTTAGAGCTGACCACTTGATGTTGAATAACCAATCCAGGGGCTCATCCCTGGGGAAGACTATGTCTTTTGCTCTCAGCATTTCTTGGTTGCCTCTACTTCTGTGTCTACACTTACTTTTAAAATTCTCATCTCAAAGCAGTAAACCAGACTGGCTGCTTCTATAATCATTTGGTCATGAGACTGTTCTTCCTATATTTGGTGTTTTTCAGATTTGTTATTCAGAAAATCAGCTGGTTTCTGCCCCATGTACCAAATATCATCCTAGGCTCTAAGACAATTGTTAGAGAATGAAATAAAATAATTAACAATGTACTTCACAATATCAAAAAGTGTCCATTATTTCCAAGAGGTGACCATTGAGAAAAGTGATTATGGAATAAAATAGAACTCATAGAGAAGAGAAATTGAAGCTGGGAGCAATAAAATAAACATTACCCAATTATAACCAGATCGAGAATTGAAGCTCATAATGGACTCCTTAAGAGAGGGCAGGTGAATACCAAACGGACTTTTCAAAGTAATGAGGAATTCCCACCATCTCATATATTAGGTATTTTGATGGATAAAGATAAAAAGCAAAAATTAAATCTTGTGCCTTTATGACTCTCCTTATTGTTCCTGAGCAGCTATTAGTAAGTCTTTCTTTAGAGACAAGCCATCAAGTTCTTAGCAGGAAGTAGCATTTCTAACTCTAAGAATGACTAAAGTGACTTTCTGCCTAGGTTTGTACTCCAGATCTCCTGGACTTTCAGGACTCAGGGTAGTGCTGAGACTATAACTACTTTTAGATTATGCCAATGTTGCTATCATCCTTTATGGGCAGATAATCATATTTCTCATTATGAGTACCTTGCCCACAAAATATTAGGACAATGCCTATATGATAATGAGATATTATGATAAGTAGGTTGATGATAAATAGACCGATGGCTTATAGAGAAATAACTAGATGATAGATAGTAAGATAGATAATCAATTTTTTTCCAATTCTCTCTGTCTACAGAGACTATGTTGTGGACCACTGTTACACTGAACCAATTGTGCAAAGCTTTCCAAGAAGTCCCTTTTTTTCTCACTCAATTAGAATAAATGGTATAGGAGGAACTAAGCCAAGCAGGCCCAGACACAATGCTGGCATATGTGTCACTGATACTTTCTCCCTGAGACAACTTAGAATCTGCCAGCGTAGCTTAAGAACACTGATGCTGGATCAGGCGATAGAGCTAGTCACTGGGAAAAAGATAGTGTTGTATCTAGCTACTTGAGAGTCAATGAGATGCTAGGAGGGGTGGATAAATATTTGCCCAGTTCTTGTAATAAGTGAGTATGCTTTTGTCACTTGCCTAACGTATGAAGACTGTGCCTTCTTAACCCTGCCCCCAGTGGTTTTGGTCAGAGTTGCAAGTAACAAGAGTGATGGAAAGTTCTTGCTCAGACTAAAGAATATATGACACTTCTTAGCAATTGTAGCTCTCCACCTAAGTCATGAAAGGCTGATAGAGAATTGAATGGCACACTAGTATGTATAGGCTTTCTCTGGAATCTGTAAAAATATGGCCATTATTATTAACAAAATTTCTAGGTGTATCCATCATAGACATGAGAACCAGATGCAGCTATCCAGCTGTGATATTTGTCTCTCTTGCAAGAGATTTATTTTATTTTATTTTATTTACATTCCAAATCATTTCCCCTTTCCCGTTTCCTCCCTCCCCGAAAGTCTCATAAGCCCCCTTCCCTCCCTCTTTTCTCCATTCAACTCCCTCTCGTTTCTCTGTCCTGGCGTTCCCCTACATCCAGTCTTTCCAGGACCAGGGGTCTCTCCTTCCATCTTCTTAGAAATCTATTGATATGCGGATTGTGTCTAGTGTATTCCAAGATTCTGGGTTAATATCCCCTTATCAGTGACTGCATACCATGTGTGTTCTTTTGTGATTGGGTTACCTCACTAAGGATGGTATTTTCAAGTTCTGACCATTTGCCTAGGAATTTCGTGAATTCATTGTTTTTAATTGCAGAGTAGTATACCATTGTGTAGATATACCACATCTTCTGAATCCATTCCTCCATTGAGGGACATCTGGGTTCTTTCCAGCTTCTGGCTATTATAAATAAGGCTTCTATGAACATAGTGGAGCATGTGTCCTTATTGCATGCAGGTAAAGCCTCTGGGTATATGCCCAGGAGTGGTATAGCCGGATCCTCCGGGAGTGTCATGCCCAGTTTTCTGAGGAACCGCCAGACTGCTTTCCAGAGTGGTTGTACCAGCTTGCAATTCCATCAGCAGTGGAGGAGTGTTCCTCTTTCTCCACATCCTCGCCAACAACTGCTGTCTCCTGTAATTTGATACATTATTACTGAGACTGAAAAAAAGTAATAATTTAAAATAAAAATTGCCTGAAGAACTCTCTGCATCTAGTTATACTAAGTACTGTCAGTCACATTGGGGCATTAATAATAAATCAATGCATAGATAACATGAAGCCAAACAACACAATTCATTTAGATATCCCATCCATGCCTTAATTGAACAATGAGGTTTTATATTATTTTGAAATCTTTGTCCTATAAAAAAAAACAAAAAGAAAAAGAAAAATATGCCATTTCTTACAGAGAAAAGTATAAACTAGAACATACTCTGTACCATGAAACAGGTAAACTCATTTTCATATTGTGATCTTATCTTGGAGTACACACTGTGAGTCAGAAGTATTCTTTATAATTTAAAGTTTTATCGTTTTTTCTTAGAGTACCAGTGAGCTGAATCTAGAACAATAATTCAAGCAGGATGAGTAAGCACATAGATTATTTCTTTTTGTTGCTGTGATCTACAATCCTCCAACAATCTAGTGTATTTACTAGAAAGGGCCACCAAATTATAGTTTCATTGGAAGCCGATAGCATACTTTGAAGCAATATGATATGATCTTTGGATTGACAAGCTGGCTAAAGTTGCAGTTTAAATAAATTTGTTATGGCCACAAATAATGTGGAATTAATAAGCCAGTTTATCTATCCTTCTGTTAAGCCAAGCATAAAGAACGTAATCCGCATTTCTAAAAATTTGTAAAATTAAACGGCAAGTATAAACAGAAACCCTGAGTGGAAGACTCCCAAAGAGAAAGCTTCGTGCCCTGTCTGTTCCCGTGGTTGGTTTTGGAAGGAAGGGAAAGCCGATTTCAAAAGTCCATATAAGTCGGTTCCACAGAGACTCTGATTACTCCTGGGATCCCTGAGAAACAGCAGCAACTCTGATCACTCTTGTGCGCACTGAGAAAATAGGAAATGGAGCAACAGAAACCTGGGGGCAGTGGACCACAGGGCAAAGGCAACTCAATCTCCATAGCAAGCAGCCCTTTGGGAAAGAACAGGAGATATATTGCTGAGTGATTCTATTCAACCTTCTCAGACAAATCCCATTCCTACCTGGATGAGTATGGTCAGATCCTGAGTCAGAGATCAGGAAGTCTTTCTTGCAAAAGGTGAAAGGCCATGTCTTGCAATAGATTGAGTTTAGATTTGACTCTGTCCTGAGCTATTACTCCATATTGTACAGCCCTCATGTTCCAAACTGTGCTTTGCTTTTATATTTTTCCATTTTATAAGTATATTTTTACTCCACTTTGAGGATGGATGATGACTCTACATTTGGACAAATACAGGACAGGTATCGTTTCTCCAGCAGCAGCCACACTGCACAAACTAATACTTTATTCCTGGGGATATCAAAATCTCATTTTACAACTTTAGCAGGGTGAATTGAGACTGTAGGGACACGTACATGGGGTAAATTGTATCAAGGAAACCAGACTCTATAGTTCATCAGACACTCCAGATTAAGGAAAGATTGATTTTTGGAATACATAAAAAGTAGATAAGCACCATTGCTCTATAATAGCCTCACCTGTGCACCCACTATGTGGGTCAAGGTGCTGGTAGGCAGAGCATTCTCGACTGTCCTAGAGGCTTCAGGTATGTCTCTGCTGTTGATTTATTTTACTTAGAATGTCATTTGTCCATATTGTTGGCTCATCTGAACCTGCTGCCCATCTATGCACCAATTCATTCATCTGGCACTTAGTCCTACTCTCCTCTGCAGCTGGACTCAATTTTGCAACTCAGTTTTGAACCAGCAGCCCAACTCTAAGACATCAGCTAGAAGCTTCACCTGCATCTTCTGCAATTTGGTTTGCTTTTAATTTAATCAATACAGGCTCTATTTACATTTCTATCAGTTTCCCTCTTTGAGATTTCTGAAATATTTTGAAGTATACTGTAACATTTTGAGCTTTTCCTTAAGGTAGAGAATAACCTAGGTGCCCAACATGGATAAATAAATAAATAAATAAATAAATAAATAAGATATATTCACAGTGGAGTTCTTTTCCATCATAGAGAAGAATATAATTATAAAATTATACCCATTTTTAATTTTTTTATAATTAGATACTTATGTAACTCAGTTAAATTCACTGCATATCAGAAAAACAAGTTAGTAGAATATAGGGCTACATGAGTGATTTTTCCAATGGACTAAATGATCATTTCCAAATCTGTATAGTGAAATTCTATCTACCCATGAGACAGCATGAAAAGGTGAAGCTTTCAGGAGCATAGAACTCTTTGTATGGTGAGGATACAATGAAAAATTGGCAGTCTTCAACTGGCAGTGTCACCCCACCCCCTCCCAAAGATGACTTCCAGCCTCTGTAACTGTGAGGAATCTACTTCTGTTGGTTAAAAGATACCTATCCACAGGTTCTTTGTTATATCCACACAGTGTCAAACACACTCTGATAGTTACCTAAACCTTTGATGTTAAAAATTATTATCATATTCTAATAACCTGACATGATCACTTTTTAATTCAGTTTGTTAATTCCTTCTGTGAAAGAAGCATGGAGTTAAGGAGTATTGACTCTGGGGCTCAGAGGTTTACATATCCCACTGTCACAGGAGACAGGTCTCCACAAAGTCTATCATTATATGGAGCAAAGATTACAGATATAACCATGAATATTCATGTACAAGGATATATTCTCAAAAATGAAGTGGTAGGTTCTTAAAAGTCTTTTGTGTTGAGGGTGAGTTAAAGCCAATACTAGGTTTTTCCAGGTAGCTCAAGATTGTCCTTAAAGTTATAATCTATTTGCTATAGCTGATCATACAACATGCACAACCATGCCCAGTGAGCATTGAAATTGCTGATATTAAATATTTTTAAACTAATTTATTAAACAAATGAGTTGATAATTGCCATTGAGGATAATATTTCCTAATATCCACTAAAGTACATTGCCTTTAAAAGGATAGCCTGTTAATAGATTTGCTTTAATATTCTTTAAGTTGAGAATCCTTTCAGAGATAGAGAAAAGTACAGGTCCCAATAAAATTCAAGCCTACCTACTTATCTGCTGTGCATGTTTGATATGCATATTCATGATTAATCTTATACTGAAGTACAACATGCCAAAAGAAAGGGGCTACTTGACACTCCTTTATTGACATCAAAGACGTTAGTATGCACCAAAGGATTTGACAACACCCGGAAGCGCCCATGTACCTCTTATTCCCTGCTGCCCATTCCTTCCTCAATGGCTTCTTAACATCAGAGAAAGGCTTTGTTTTTCCTTTAAAACTGTACATGAATTATACGAATATAAACATATTTTGTGGCATAGATTATTTAGCTTAAAATATGTAATAGAACTTATTAAAAATTCTGCATATGGCAGAGGTTCTTTGAATGAAGTAATTATACACACAGGGACAGGACAGGGAATGGGATGGGACGTGGTTGGTCCATCCTAGTTTGGTGAGAAGTAAGCTTGTAGATTTTGTTATAATTTGTAAATGTGCATAATTTTTAACCTGTTGCACTGATGGTATTCATTGTCTTATGCTCAGTTGGGGCTATTGTGAGTAGCAGTCTAATGAGCACTTCTACACTCTGTTGTTTGTTACAAATCTAGTCTAGAATTCTGTTTATAAAAGTTTTATCAAGATACAGATCGTGTATCTTGATACACGATCAATCATTATAAATCAATACAATGCAATTAATTAATAATTAACATCTTTAATCAGGTGAAGGGCAAAGAACAAATGGAGAATAGAGGAATACATCTTTAACATCTAGGGTTACTTGTTACATCTTCATTTGTTCCTTCCTGATGTTCTTCCCACATCTTTATTGTCATCTCCGGAAACCACTATTTCAGTACAAATATCTTCACATATTCCAATTTTCTCTATCAGAAATGTGGACACTTTCATTGTACATGTGACTGATACATTTTTTTAAGATTGACTCTCTCTGTCTGTGTGTGTGTGTGTGTGTGTGTGTGTGTGTGTGTGTGTGTGTGTGTGTATAAAACAATGCATGGCTACCCATAGAGATCATAACAATGTCCTGGATCCCCCTGGGACTGGAGTTAGAACTCATTGTCCTTTTCATGAGGAGTGAATGCTAACTGCTAAGCTATTTCTCTAGATTGTGATGAACATTTAAATTAGTCTCAGATATTGGTATTACCCACAGTGCTAAAATGAACACTATTTTGTGTTTTCTGGTGACATGTGTCATATTTTCTAAGTTAGAATCAGGAGGAAATTACTTGAACATGTAAATATACCATTATATACAACTGCACTCTAAGACGCTTCAGTGAGTGTATGTTATTCTGCGAGAGATACTCCCTGACTTGTCTTCAAATCTTAATATTATTCAGTTTCTTTCAACAAGGTTGGTTTAAAGTGGAATTGATTATGAAATGCTGCCATTAATTTTCATGTGTTATTGGAGTGATTCTCAGTGTATTATACTCATGAGCCTTTTGTGACTGCTTGTAGATAAGTTCTTATTCACATTTGAAACCATTTATACTGTGGAACTCTCTCTTTATACATTTATATATAATTTTCATCCAACATTCTTTTTAAAATATTTTTTAATTTTTATGCATGATAAGCACCATTCCTGCTCCTCCCTCTTTCTGCTTCAATTCTCCATATTTCCTTCTAAGTTTATGATCTCTTCAATTATAATTTCTACATGTATGTACATATATATGCACACATGATGTATAACTTACTGAGCCCATTTAGTTTTCTTCCTGTGTGTGCATGTGTTCATGTGTGTGTGTGTGTCTGTGTGTGTGTATGTGTGTGTGTTTGTGTATGTGTGTGTGTGTTTGTGTGTTCAAGGTTAACCACATTGGGACATGACCACCTATGTGGGAACTTTTCCTTGAAGGAGCCTGATTCTCTCTTTCAGCAGGCACTGACCACCTGTGGCTCTTCACTAGAGAAGGGACCATGTGGACATTCTCCTGTCCTTGCCAGCATATCAACTGGTAGTGTCATTAGTGTTGACTTTGTTTAGTCAATCATACTGTTGAAAATTCTTGGGTATTGCTTCCCTATCATCCAATATTCTTTATTCTTGTCCTATGTACTTTTCTACACCGTTTGACTGTACTTTGTTGTATGAAGTTGGAAAAGAGGCATTTTCTATTTGTTCCTTTTGCTTTCAAAATTGTAAGTCACTTTCTTTGTTGCTGATATGATTGGAATCTTTAAAAGAATTTTTACCTATTTTCATTTTCTTGTAAAGTTTTAAGAGTTTTAGCTTTCAATTTAAAAAAAAAGATTCAAAATCCTGTCCTTGGGCATGATATGGCCATTTTGAATGTTTCACAGCAACTGCAATCATCACTCACAATGGCTCTGTGCAACACTAGGTCTGTCAACAAGCAATCATGTATTTGGGAAGGGATGATTCCTGTTGAACTATTGGTTGAACTACTGGCTACTGGTAAATTCTATAGGCAGTGGAAATTTTGAACCCACTGCAGAGCTCATTGGGATTCAAATGACAGTTCCAAACTGTGACAGTACTTTTATACTCAGCAAGTAAAAATATAAATCAAAAAGGGCATAGATATGGAGAAAGGACTTGTAGGGAAAAGGGAAGTTGATATGGGACACATGGGAGTAACTAGGATGTATTGTATACATGTATGGAGTTGTCATAAATAAAATTGAAAAACAACTGAGGAGAACAGCCAGGGTCAACCTCTGACCTCTATATTAGCCATATATATATATGTGTGTGTGTGTGTGTGTGTGTGTGTGTTTATTGCATGGATATATTAACTATATTAGCCCAATTTGCTTGGAATGCTAAGACAAAGACAGTAACATTAATTATATTTCCTGTATGAAAAGCTGGTACAGCAGTTAAGTAATGTTTCCAATATAACACATCCATTAAGAGATGGACATGGGATTCAGATTGAATATGGTTTTGATATAAATCATGTAATTTTAAAATTCTCCCTGCTCCATTTAACGGCAGAAGTGCTGAAGGCCACTTATCCCACTAGGAAGAATGTTTTTACATACCCCCTCCTGTGATCCTGAGACTGATTTCACTGGCCCTAGATGAGTTCTCAGGGTCAGGGTATAAGCACCTCAGGTGTGAAAGGAAGCTCTCTTGCATGAAGTGAGAAGAAATTAATGAATCACCCAGGCTCCCACTGGTAAAACATAGCCTCACACCTGTTCAGTGGGAAAATGAGCAACATACTCAACAGGGAGGGAAAGATAAACTTACAGAATCTATGAATGTGCTATGGGGTGGTTTTGTAGAGGCTTCTTTTTTTTTTAACTTTAAAAATATGACAACTCTTGTTTCTAATTATCAACCTTATTTACCCATACTAGGCTGCCAAACATTGGGATCAAGGAACTTTTATACTTGAAAATGTTTCCTTTTGCAGAGGAACAACTGTGATTAAACCTGGAAACCATTACATTCCATTGGAAAGAAAGCTGAAATCAATGTCATTCCACTACCTGTCTCTGCTATTATATCGTTTTATGTCTTTAAAATGACTTTAAAAATTATTAAAATATATTGGGTCTCAATGCAATTATAAACACAGAAAAATATGAGAGCAAACCCCATTGAGCACCAGGGGTAATTTCTACATGCTGCTTCTGCTTAAACACATGTGTTGAAAATGAACAAGGCTTAACACCTTAATGTAGGGATTTTAATTTCCTGCTCATTAGCTGATATTTAACAAACCCAATAATTCCTAAAACTGACTTCTTGTCATATTTTGAAACTCAGAAAAGCACAGTAAAAACATAAAACTAGGTCAATGCTGCATATAAACAAACAGGAATCATAATATTTACCAGTAAATGTTTTCCATGAAAAGATTGTGAATGTCAGTCTTTCTTGACCATATTGCATGAGCTATAATAAAATATCACACTGGAGAGTCAACTAAACAACAAAAGCTCATTTTCCATAGACCTAGAGGCTGTGAAGTCCAAGATCAAGATGTAATGTATTTACTTAGAATCTGATAAGGACCCAATTCACTATATATAGATGTTTTTCTCACTCTAAACCCAGAATGGGCAACAAGTATCTCCAAGACCTCTTTTCCAATGCACTAATTCAGGACGATTGTGCCTATATTGCCTATCTGTCACCCCCAAACTCTCACTTTGTGATAATATCACACTGAGGTGTGGAGTTTTAGTAGATCAATTCAAGGGAAGTGGAAGAATATCCAGACAGTGGAACCACACATTTCTAAAGAAGAATTATCTAAACTAGCAAATACTCCACTGGGTAAGTTCATACAAATTATATTTAAGAAGGAAATTTCAATCATGTCTTAAAAGTTGCAAGTAACTAGCATCTATATTTATCTCCTTTACAAAAAAACAAAAACAAACAAAAACAAACAAACAAAAATGAAACCAACTAGGAAAAACAAAAATAGCAAATCCCAGTTGCTCCAGTGCAGCCCAGAAGCACTATAATTTGGATGTGTGGCCTTGAGTGATTATTCTTGTCTATTAAAGGCTTGCATGTCTAATCTACTTACCAGTTGAAATGGTAAAGATGGAGGGCATCAGACACAAGCAAAGATGAATACAAAGGAACTAGAAATGCATTTTGGAGCACAAAATATAGAGACTTCAAAATTCCCTAAAAGGTAGTTGAGGCATACTGAGTTCTCAGAGATCCTAGCAAAGTGTTTTCTTTTATTGGGTTTTTCAGCTTCATCTCCCAGCTTCCAGATGCTAAGCACATATAGAAAATCTATCCAAAACTACTGACCACAGACCCTTAAAAGCAAGCCAGGCAATCAGAATAAATTGCAAGCCCATCCCACACCACGATCTTCCATCTAGTTTTCAATTGCATGTCCTATTCTATTTCATGTGGGCATTATTTGCACCGGGACCCAAGGTGATCCAGCAGCATGCAGTCTTCTAACATCCTAACAAAATCTATTCTTCTAAAACTCTCTAACACACCTAGACAAAAAAAAAGTTATGTCTGATAACTTTTCCACATGAATTCCATATTTAACAATGTTTTCTGTCTTTTATCTTTAACATACAAAATTATGTGTGTATACATGTCTGTATGTGCGTGTGAATGAATGTATGTGTGAACATTGTTTCATTGTATGTGTGCATAAATCAGAGGACCCAGGATTGAATTAGGCCATCATGCTTGGCTACATACACCTTTACCATTGTAGCATTTTTCTGGGCTCTAATTATGTTTTTCCTATAGATGCCACTGCTGTGATATTTAATTGAATTTGCCTATTTTAATGAACATGGGGATCTCTAGTTACATCCAAAGTAAAATAAGGTAGACAGTCCAATTATGATATATTGACATATTTAGTGATTTACTTGAAGCACTTCTTATACTGTTTAGTTGCCAAGCATGATTTCACTTGCTACCTGGAACAGAATGACATTTAAAAATGGCTGAAATAATGTCCTGTTTTCCTTAACAACCTGGTAACTGCCACATATACTTCTGTAAATTCTTGCTGGCTTGTTGCCCACTCATGTTGTTGTTTTAGAATACATAATGAGAATACAAACTGGAACCAGCATCAAGGCCTTTCAGGAACTACCCTAGATTTGTTCCTCTGGTTACATTTCTCTTTAACTCTTATTAGTGTAGTAGTGTTTATTCCAGAAAGATTCCAGAAATACATTCATTTTCCAGCAAATGATCGATTTTTCTTCTTCATCCTCATGAGTAGATAACTTTCCATTATTTATGTGCACTCCATTTTCTTTGTTCATTCATCGAATTATGGTTGTCTGGACCAGGTCCATGTCTCAGATCTTGTACATAGTGCTGCACCAAACATGGATATGCATGTTTCTCTGTGGTGCTTTGGCTGAGAGTTCTTTAGGTAAACACTCAGAAGTGGCATCACCAAATTAAATGCCATGTCTAGTATTTATAGTTTTGCCCACCTTAATATTGAATACTCTTCTCATCTATGTGCAACCATGGAGTTTCAACTTCTGGACATTTTCTTTGTTCCCCCTTTATAATCAAAACATGAGATTACATAAGGATTCCTAATGTTGATGCTAAATGCACTGCCACCACAGATACAGATAGCTACCTTCCCCAAGCAAAGAGATACTAAAAGTAAGTCAGTCATGTTGAGAAACTGTGACTCTTGAAGCTCTCAAGAGTAGGGGGTGTATCGTGGGAACTGAAACCATCCATTTTCAGGTGACTTGGCATTTTCAACTACCTCACAGGTCTAAACAAAACAAGACAAAACAAAAACAAGACAATACCAAACAAAACCAAACTGGCCAAACCCTACCATTAAGCTAAACACCAAAACTTCTTTCTCTTCACTCTGCTTTAGCCTCCAGAAACACAGATCACCACAGCTGAGGAAGAATGGCAGAATGGTGATTTCCAAATGCCAGCTTCACAGCAGAATTTTAAAAATAATGTTTATGAAGAAGATAGTTTTTCATCCACAACACTTTGGGACATATTTTCGTGAGTTTGGTCTCACAAGAGAGCTTCTCTCTCTCTCTCTCTCTCTCTCTCTCTCTCTCTCTCTCTCTCTCTCTCTCTCTCTCTCTCTCCTCTCTCTCTCACACACACACACACACACACACACACACGAACACACACACTCACATTACATGTTTATATTCCAATCCAGTTTTTCTTCCCTCCTCTTCTCCAAGTCACCCCCATATCGGTAGAATTCTCTCTCCATTTTTCTTCAGAAATGGGCAGACCTCTCATGGATATAAACCAAATGTGGCATATTGTTACAGTAAGACTAGGCACCTCTCCTTGTATGAGGGCTAGAAAAGGCAACCCAGTATGAAGAAAAGGATCCCAAAGCCAGAAAATGGTTCATACATCCTGTACTCTCACTGCTCTGAGTCCCACGGGAAGACAAGGGTACAGAATTGTCACATTTTTTCAGGGAGCCTAGGTCAGTTCCAAGCAGGCTCATGTTTATTGTTTCAGTCTCTGTAGGCCTTCTTGAGCCCAGGTTATATTATGAGTTATCTTGTGTCACCCTTGACCCTCCTGGCTTCCATAATTCTTCCTCAATCTCTTTGATAGGTTTTCCTGAGCTACACCTAAGGATTGGCTGTAAGTCCACTTCTGTTTCCATCAGTTGCTAGATGAAACCTCTCCGATGACAATCAGTCTAAGTACCAGTCTATGAGTATAGAATAATATTATTAGGAACCACTTCATTGGCTTTTTCTTTTGCCAGTCATTTTTGCTTTGAAGCCCCTGAGTCCTCGACCTCCAGGCAGTGTCAAGGGTAGGCTCCTTTTCATGGCATGCTCAAGCCGGTTCTATCATTGGATGGCCACTCCTACAATTTCTGTACCACCTTTACTCCAGCATATCTTGTAAGCAGGATAACTTGTAGGTCAAAGGTTTTGTAGCATTTATAAAAATCTAAATTAATGGAGGTGGTGGGGAGAGAGCTTGATGAAGTGTTTGAAACACTCCATTAGGAAATGAGCTTGATCCTCAGAACTTATGCAGAAATGCTAGGCATATATACTAGGGATGCAGAGACAGACATATTTGGTGCTAACTGACACAAACTATATTACTTAGGGCTTTACTGCTATGAACAGATACCAAGACCAAGGCAACTCTTGCAAAGACAACATTTAACTGGTTGTCTGGCTTACAGGTTCAGAGGTTCAGTCCATTATCATCAAGGCAGGAACCGAGCAGCATTCAGATAGGCATGATGCAGGAGGAGCTGAAAATTCTACCTTTTCATCTGAAAACTGCTAGAAGACTAGCTTCCAGGGAGCTAGGACAAGGGTCTTAAAATCCATGCCTACAGTGACACACCTTCTACAATAAGACCACACCTACTCCAACAAAGCCACAACTCCTAATAGTGCAATTCCCTGGGCCAAGCATATATAAGGCATCACACAAGCTAATTGACCTAAGCTGAACAGATTCGCCTATTTGCTTAGCTCGAGGCAAAACAAGAAATGCTGGTTCAGAGAAGAAAGTTGTTAGCAGCTGAGAAAGGACATCGAAATTTGACTGCTCTTTGGCCTTCAAAATAATGAATACACACATAGAGGTACACATGTATCCCTTTAACTTATGGTTTATATTGCTATGATGTAACACCATGACAAAAATCAAGTTGGGGAGGAAAGCATTTACTCAGCTTACACTTGCACATCAATGTTTATTTTCTTTTTTAAAAAAATTATTGGTTATTTTATTTATTTATATTTCAAATGTAATATGCCTCCACAGTTTCCAATCTAAAAAACCCCTATCCTGGAACGCCAGGACAGAGTAATGAGAGGGAGTTGAACGGAGAAAAGAGGGAGGGAAGGGGGCTTATGGGACTTTCGGGGAGGGAGGAAACGGGAAAGGGGAAGTGATTTGGAATGTAAATTAAAAAAATAAAATAAAATTAAATTTAAAAAAAAAAAAGATGACATTTGCAGAAAAGTAGAAGCAACAGGAAATCATTATTTAATTAAAATAATTGAGACTCATAAAAAAAAAACCCCTATCCTATCCCTCCCTCCTCCAACTTCTATCCACCCACTCCTGCCTCACCATCCTAGCATTCCCCTATGCTGGGGCATCAAGCCTTCATAGGACCTAGGGTCTTACCCCAAATGATGCCAGATAAGGCCATCCTCTGCTACATATGTGGCTGAAGCCATGGGTCCTTCTATGTGTGTTTTTTGGTTGGTGATTTAGTCCCTAGAAGCTTTGGAGAGGTCTGGTTGGTTGATATTGCTTTTCCTATGGGGATGCAAACCCCTTCACCTTCTTCAGTCTTTCCCCTAACTCCTCTATTGGGGTCTCATGCTCAGTCTGATGGTTGGTTGCTAGCATCCCTATTTGTTTTGGTAAGGTTCTGGCAGATCCTCCCAGGAGATATGCATATCAGGCTTCTGTCAGCAAGCACTTCTTGGCATCAGCAACAGTGATTGGGTTTGGTGGCTGCATATGTGATGGATCCCCAAGTGGGACAATCTCTGGATGGCCTTTCCTTCAATCTCTGCTCCACTTTGTGCCTGTATTTCCTTTAGACAGAAGCAATTCTGGGCTAAAATTTTGGCAAGGGTGGGTGGCCCGTCCTTCAAGCAGGAACTGTGCCTAACTTCTGGATATGGTCTATATAGCTTCTCTTTCCCCTTTTTGGGGTATTTCAGCTAATGTCATACACCCTTGGGTCCTGGGAACCTCTTGCTTTCCTGGCCTCTGGGACTTTCTGTTGGCTATCTCCAGTTCCCCATCCCCCAATTGCTATATACCTCTGTTCAATTTCCTGACCCTCTGTATATCTCCCATCTCCTCTCATTCCTGATCCTGCCCCCTTTTCCCTCTCCCCCTCCTCTCTTCCTCCCAAGTCCCTCCCACCCTCTACCTCCTGTGGTTATTTTTGCTCTCCCTTCTAAGTAGAACTGAAGCATCAACACGTTGGTCCTCCTTCTTAAGCTACATATGATCTGTAAGTTGTATCATGGGTGTTCTGATATTTCTTCCCTAGTATCCACTTATTAATGAGTACAGGAACTCTAACAGGCCAGGAACCTGGAGGCAAGAGCTGAGGCAGTGGCCATGAAAGGGTGCATCTTACTTACTCCAGGTGGCTTGCTCAGTGTGCTTTCTTATAGAACCTCAGACTATCAGCCCAGGGAAGGTGCCACCCACAATGGACTATGCTCTCCATTTCAATCACTAATTAAGGAAGTGATCTACAACTGGGTCTTTCGTTGTCGTCATTGTTGCTGTTGTTGTTTTTGTTGTATCACACATTTCTAGCCACAGTTTCTCCTCCATTTATTCCTCTCAATACCTTACCACCTCTCTCTCCAAGACCCTTTCATCCTCCATTTCTCCTCAGAAAAGAGCAAACAACCTAAGAATATCAAGGCTGGGTAAAAGGGTTCCAATGCAGCCAAAAGAGTCAAAGAGAGCCCCTGCTCCCACTGTTAGGAATTCCATAAGCATCACAAGCTCCACAACCTTAACATATATACAAAGAACCTAGCTCAGACACATACAGGTTTTACGATTATTATTTTAGTCTCTGTGAGCTCCTATGATTCCTACTTAGTTAATTCTGTGGAACATGGCCTCCAGCTGGATCTTATGGAAGTCTTTTCTCAATTGAGGCTTCCTTCTTTCAGATGATTTTAGCTTGGATCAAGTTTCTATAAAAGTAGCCAGGATACCTCTTCACACACACACATTAACATACACACATGTGCAAAAAATAAGGGATAAAGTGTTACAGATCCTTATCATTTTCAACTCAGTGTATACATACATATAAAAAGTGCTCAGGTCATTTTTAATTAGGACTCTATAAGTCTAAGCCCAAATGAATACATATCTAAGCATGTTTAAATGACTAAAATGCAAAAACTCAAAAAGCTATTTCTGGTGTGAATATATATGACTGTTTGGTCAGCAAACTGGCTCAACAGACATAGATGATTGCCTTAAAGACAGATTACCTCAGCTCAATTATCAGAACCCACATAGTGGAAGGAAAGGCCCTACTATGCTAAGTTTGTTCAGACTTCCCATGGATGGACCATGGGAGCCATCAATGTATATACACAAAATTAAATAAATAAACTTATAAGTAATACAAATAAATATAGCTAAATTAAAAAAAGAAACTGCATCTACTGTTGGTTTACATGTATATTGAACATTAAAATATTCTATGATCTATGAGTTCAGATCCCACAGAGATAGGAGTGTGTGTGTGTGTGTGTGTGTGTGTGCGTGTGTGTGTGTGTATGTTTTATGTTTTCTCTGGAATTATATCTTCATCAATCAAAAATGATTGTGTGGGTTGATGGTGCTGGTAAGATGGCTCAGATCTTAAGGCAAAAGCTGCCTTGCATGACGACCTGAGTTGGATCCCTGGGACTCAAATGGTTAAAAGGGAGAAACAAATTCTGCAAGATTTCCTCTGATTTCCACATGTCTACTGAGGCATTCATATAACATACTAAATGATTAAATATAATAAAATATTAAAAATAAATATTAATATGAAAAATAATTCATTGTAAAAACTCACAAAAGCTTCCAGACTGCAGATCTCTGTCCAACTTGAAGGCAGCCCCTCCAGTCCAAGAATCTGTTCTCTACATCCTAGCTAGTCATCGATTCCTTTTCCAGATGCTGACTTCCTATGCAATAATGGGGATATGTAGGCACACTTTTTTGGCTACTTTATTGGGTTTTTATATCTATCATCCTTCTCTGCCCATATTTCACCCTAATATCTTCCAATACTCCCCACCAACACTACCACCCAACACTAGGCAGGAAAGAAAAATGATTAGAGAGGAAAGAGGACATAGATTTCTTTAGAATACTTCCTGCTGATTAGTGGTGTCAAGTTCCTAGAAGTAAGTCCAATATTTGTCATCAGAATGTTTGTAACCAGCAATCAGCAATCCAGCAATCCACCAATCCAGCAATCCAGCAATCCAGCAATCCAGCAATCCAGCGATCCAGCGATCCAGCAAGAGCAGCAAACTGAAATCAGGAGCCATCAGCACCAGAGAACAGCAGTATCAAGGACTGGCAGCAGTAGTTAGGGTAGCAGCAGAGGGAGCAGAAGCTACCATAGCCCTCTCAGGGCTCTTGCATTTACACTCCCTCAAGAGTCCCCAGAATTCCAAGTGTAAACTATCTGCAACTACCAAAAATTACACCCACCCTAGAGCATGAGACAAATTACAATTAGCAACTGTGAACAATCTGAAGCAGCTCCATATCCCACAAGTGGGATTAAAACAAAAACACTTTCACATGACACAACTGGGTTTTTAAAGAAACCAAAATTCTCAGTACAGGTATGGGATATGGTGATTCTTGAAAGTTTTAGCTTTCCTGGACATGCGAATTTTGTTTGCATCCTGTGCCTCATAAGCATCCTTCCTCCCTCTTGGAGAAATGTTTAAACTCAAAGGAAACTTCTTCCTGTCTCTACTTACTACCTTTTCTTCTGAAGATAACTTTGTTAGACAATTAATTCTATCCACAAGAAACCTGATAATTTGATCTTATTAACTTTTCCCACATTATACATACAGACTCCAATTATATTCAGATAATGACTGTGGTTCTAGAACAGATTAGTCTCCTCCCCAGCTTAAACTCTCCAGTTTTATGCCAGCAGAGATTCTTCATGAGGCCTATGCAACCCAGTTTACCCAAGTCCTCTGTACTTGTGCATACTAATTTTCTCCCACTGTCTTCCTTAAAACTACACATCCTACAACTCCAACACTTCATGTTTACTACTGTTCACAAGTGTCACTCCTTACTTTCCCTTCAGCCTGGCAAGTCTTTCTCTTCATACTTCATCTGGAGCTCTATGAATCCTAAAATATCTGCAAAACTGTTTTCTTCTTGGTTATTTCTTCTGGATTTCTTTCAAACAGAGAAGCAATAATTTTAAACTTATTTTACAATTTCCCCTAAACTCATGAGCACTGGGAACATGACTGGCACATTCAGCCAAGAAAGTATCTGGCTTGTTACAGAACAAAGTGTGTGACCCTCAGGTTTAGAGAGAACTGGTCAGGTAGAGATCATAGTATAGCCAACCGCATGTTTCGTGGATGTTCAGCTGTTTCTATCTATTCAAGCTTCTTGGATCACGCCTATATAAGTTAACTCTTTAATTGCAGAACTATCATGAGTGTCAGTGTAGTGATTATTTTGATGGTGGATGTGTACTATCATACCAGAGCCTCAGGAACAAGTCTACACAATACCCGAGTCTAGTCTTCATCAACCAACTATGAGTCCGAAAAAGAGTGAAAGACAATTTCTTTCTGCTCCTGAGTGTCAATAATGACGTGCTCTGTGTCTGTATTTCACCTTTAAATTCCTCCAAAATCAAGAGACTGCCAATTTTAAGCAATTTCTCTATGTTTAAATACATGTAAACATACACATGAATGGTTTTTCATTACTTCCTTAAACTACATATGCAAGACCCTCTCTGTGCCCATTTTCTGTTTCTATAACAAAATTCCACAGACTGGGAATTTCTAAACGATTGAAGTATTTTGGTTCATGGTTTTGAAGACTGCAAAGTTCAAGAGGCTAATGCTACATCTAGTGAAGCCCATCAAATCTGATGAGGATTTGCAAGCATACCCAGGAGAGAGGGAATCAAATCACATTTATGTTGTGCATACAAACACTAATTTTGAGATAACTGACCTAGTACTTCTGTATCAGCATTACTCTATTCATGATCCTCAAGTACAAGTGACTTGATAACCATTCAATGGGTAAGAACTTACTCTGGTTCAATTTCATTGTGAGTCTTGGAGGGAACATTCAATAGTAAAGTGCTGGGACCAGACCAGCATCCAGTTTAGGTATCCAGGGAAGGCAGTTAAGAGTGGCCTGGGTCATTAGGGTCAAAAGCTGAAAACTTTTGGCAATTAACTCTTTCTTGCTATTCAAGGAGCCTAAAGATTCTGACTTCTAGTAATTAGCTCCTGCTAATAACAGCAAGGGATTTTCTAAAGGGCTTAGTTACTGGGACTCTTTTCTTTTTGACTGCTGGGTCCCTCTGCTGTCCAAGAGAGAGACTTGGGGGTCCTTAACTCTTTATGAGCCAGAGAGAAAGGAAAAGAAGAGAAAACAAAAGATAAAAAATGCAAGCATACTCAGAGATCTACATAGTGGGTTAAGCAAAGAAGAACGAAATTGCATCTTTTTTTATTAGATATATTCTTTATTTACATTTCAAATGATTTCCCCTTTCCTGCCTCCCTGAAAGTCCCATAAGTCATCTCCCCTCCCCCTTTTCCCCAATCAACTCCCTACCACTTACCTGTCCTAGTATTCCCCTACACTGCTGCATCTAGTCTTTCCAGGACCAGCAGCCTCTCCTCCCTTTGATGTCCAACAAGGCCATCCTCTGCTGTCTATGTTTCTGGAGCCATGGGTAACACCATGTATACTACCTGGTTGATGTTTTTGTCCCTGAGAGCTCAGGGAGTACTGGGTGGCTTATATCTTTGTTCCTCCTATGGCGCTGCAAACCTGTTCAGCTCCTGGGGTCCTTTTTCTAGCTTTCCTGGCGACCCTGTGCTCAGTTCAATGACTGGCTAAGAGTGTCCCCCATTGTATTTGTCATGGACTAGAGGAGCCTCCTAGATAACAGCTATATCCAGCTCCAGTCAGCGAGTACTTCTGGTCATCAATAATAGTGTCTGGGTTTTGTAACTGTATATGGGATGGATCACAAGGTGGAGTATCTTTGGATGGTCTTTCCCTCAGTCTCTGTTCCATACTTTGTCTCTATCTCCTTCTGTGGGTATTTTTTTCACTCTTCTGAGAAGGACAGAGTATCCAAACTTTGTACCTTCTTCTTGGGCATCATTTGATATGTGAATTGTGTCTTGGGTTTTCTGAGCTTCTGGACTAATATCCAATTATCGGTGAGTGCATACCATGAGTGTTCTTCTGTGATTGGGATATCTCACTTAGAATGATACCTTTCAGTTCCACCAATTTACCTAAGAATTTCATGAATTCAAGGATTTTAAAGTCTGAGTAATAGTCCATTGTTTAAATATAGTACATTTTCTGTATCCATTCATCCATTGAGGGACATCTGGGTTCTTTCCAGGTTCTGGCTATTATAAATAGGGCTGCTGTGGACATAGTGGACGATGATTTCTTATTACATCCTGGGAAATACTCTGGGTGTATGCCCAGGAGTGGTATAACAGGGTCCTCTGTTTGTATCAAGCCAAGTTTTCTGAGGAACCGCCAGACTGATTTCCAAAGTGGTTGGTTGTACCAGCTTGCAATCCCACCAACAGTGGAGGAGTGTTCCTTTTTCTCCACATCCTGGTCAGCAACTGCTGTCTCCTGAGTTTTTGATCTTAGCCATTCTGACTGCTATGAGGTGAAATCTCAGGGTAGCTTTGATTTTCATTTCCCTGATGACTAAGGGTGTTGAACATTTCTTTAGTTGCTTCTCAGCCATTCAATATTCCTCAGGTGAAAATTCTTTGATTAGCTCTGTACCCCATTTTTAATAGGGTTATTTGGTTCTCTGGAGTCTAACTTCTTGAGTTCTTTGTATAAATTGGATATTAGCCCTCTGTCGGATGAGGGTTGGTAAAGATCTTTTCCCAATTTGTTGGTTGCCGTTTTGTCCTATTGACAGTCTCCTTTGCCGTACAGAAACTTTGCAATTTTATGAGGTCCCATTTACCAATTCTTAATCTTAGGGCATAAGCTGTTGGTGTTCTCTTCTGAAATTTTCCCCTGTACCCATGTGCTCAAGGATCTTGCCCAGTTTCTTTTCTATTAGTTTCAGTGTGTCTGGTTTTATGTGGAGGTCCTTGATCCACTTGGACTTGAACTTAGTACAAGGAGATAAGAATGGATCTATTTGAATTCTTCAGCACGCTACCTGCCAGTTGAACCAGAACCGTTTGTTGAAAAGGCTATTTCTTTTCCACTGGATGGTTTTAGCATCTTTGTGAAAGATCAAGTGACCATAGGTGTGTGGGTGCATTTCTGGTTCTTCAATTCTCTTCCATTGATCTACATGCCTGTCACTGTACCAATACCATGCAGTTTTTAACACTATTGCTCTCTAGTACTACTTGAGGTCGGGAATAGTGACTCCCCCAGAAGTTCTTTTACTGTTGAGAATAGTTTTAGCTATTCTGGGTTTTTTGTTATTCCAGATGAATTTTTGAATTGCTCTTTCTAACTCTATGAAGAATTGAGTTGGGATTTTGATGGGGATTGCATTGAATCTGTAGATTGCTTTTGGCAAGATAGCCATTTTTACTGTATTAATCCTACCAATCCACGAGCATGGAAGATTTTTTCCATATTCTGAGGTTTTCTTTGATTTCTTTATTCAGAGACTTGAAGTTCTTGTCATACAGATCTTTCACTTATTTGGTTAGAGTCACACCAAGATACTTTATATTGTTTGTGACTATTGTGAAGGGTGTCACTTCCCTAATTTCTTTCTCAGTCTGTTTATCATTTGAGTATAAGAAGGCTACTGATTTGTTTGAGTTAATTTTATATCCAGCCACTTTGCTGAAGTTGTTTATCAGCTGTAGGAGTTCTCTGGTAGAGTTTTGAGGGTCCCTTAAGTATACTATTAAATTATCTACAAATAGTGATAATTTGACTTCTTCCTTTCCAATTTGTATCCCTTTGACCTCCTTTTGTTGTTTAATTGCTATAGCTAGAACTTCAAGTACTATATGGAATAAATATGGAGAGAGAGAGCAGCCTTGACTAGTCCCTGATTTTAGTGGGATTGCTTCAAGTTTCTCTTCATTTAGTTTGATGTTGTCTACTAGTTTGTATTTACTTTATGTTGCTTTTACTATATTTAGGTATGGGCCTTGAATTCCTGTTCTTTCCAAGACTTTTCACATGAAAGGATGCTGAATTTTGTCAAATGATTTTTCAGCAATTAATGAAATGACCATGCCATTTTTTTTCTTTGAGTTTGATTATGTAGTTGATTACGTTGATGGATTTCCATATATTGAACCATCCCTTCAGCCCTGGAATGAAGCCTACTTGATAGTGGTTAGTAATCGTTTTGATGTGTTCTTGAATTTGGTTGGCAAGAATTTTATTGAGTAGTTTTGCATTAATATTCATAATATTAATATTCATTCATAGCCTGAAGTTCTCTTTCTTTGTTGGATCTTTGTGTGGATTTAGTATCAGCATAATTGTGGCTTCATAGAATGAGTTGGGTAGTGTTCGTTCTGTTTGTATTTTGGGGAATACTTTGAAGAGTATTGGTGTTAGGTCTTCTTTGAAGGTCTGATAAAATTCTGCACTACAACCATCTGGTCCTGTGCCTTTTTTGGTTGGGAGACTTTCAGTGAGTGCTTCTATTTCTTAAGGGGTTATGGGACTATTTAGATGGTCTATCTGATCCTGATTTTTTTTTCTAATTGACAAGCATTTATTATCTTGTAAGGACACATTAATATAAATTTCACTAGAAAATAAGTACAATTTAGACCAGGCTTCTTATAAAAAACAAACTGAACACTATATAAATGCATCTTAAGGTAGTTATACATTTTATTTTCTCCAACATTTTGATAGAAATATTTTCTTGAACATTTAATCACTTTAGCTAACTACTGTATATTTATAATATTGGTAGAGTTGTATCTAATAAATAAGCAATATTCATATACAATCATTTGAATGTGTAATTATATGATTACATGATTCTAGTACCCTATAATGATGATTAAAATCACCATTATCTTATTGATTCTTAGAACAGTATGATATTTATTAATGAACCAAAACAAAAAAAAAATAAGGATTCACTAAATAAATTGCTTATTGAAGAAAAAAAAGCTTAGAAGGATATAATAGGATAAATTATATGTTATAGACACAGAGATCTGCTAATGTTATGACATGACAAAATATATATTAACAATGAATTAACACAACTTCATTAAACTATTCCATTTATCAGGTATACATTTATTATTTGTAAGGGTTGTTATGAAAGTGATTTTTTTTTGGAGTCATTTTCTTTCTTTTTTTTTCTCTTTAGTTTTTTAAATTTTCTAAGTTTTTTTTTTATTTACATTCAAAATCATTTCCCCTTTCCCGTTTCCTCCCTCCCCGAAAGAAGCATAAGCCCCCTTCCCTCCCTCTTTTCCCCATTCAACCCCCTTTTGCCTCTCTGTCCTTACATCCAGTCTTTCCAGGACCAGGGGGTCTCTCCTTCCATCTTCTTGGAAATCTATTGATATGCGAATTGTGTCTAGGGTATTCCGAGATTCTGGGTTAATATCCCCTTACCAGTGACTGCATACCATGTGTGTTCTTTTGTGATTGGGTTACCTCACTAAGGATGATATTTTCAAGTTCTGACCATTTGCCTAGGAATTTCGTGAATTCATTGTTTTTAATTGAAGAGTAGTATTCCATTGTGTAAATATACCACATCTTCTGAATCCATTCCTCCGTTGAGGAACACCTGGGTTCTTTCAGCTTCTGGCTATTATAAATAAGGCTGCTATGAACATAGTGGAGCATGTGTCCTTATTGCATGCAGGTAAAGCCTCTGGGTATATGCCCAGGAGTGGTAAAGCCGGATCCTCCAGGAGTGTCATTCCCAGTTTTCTGAAGAACCGCCAGACAGCTTTCCAGAGTGGTTGTACCAGCTTGCAATCCCACCAGCAGTGGAGGAGTGTCCTCTTTCTCCACATCCTCCCCAACAACTGCTGTCTCCTGTGTTTTTGATCTTAGCCACTCTGACGGGTGTGAGATGGAATCTCAGAGTTGTTTTGATTTGCATTTCCCTAATGACTAAGGATGATGAACATCTCTTTAGGTGCTTCTCAGCCATTAGATATTCTTCAGGTGAGAACTCTTTGTTTAGCTCTGTACCCCATTTTTTAATAGGGTTACTTGCCTCTCTGAAGTTTAACTTCTTGAGTTCTTTGTATATATTGGATATTAGCCCTCTGATGTAGGGTTGGTAAAGATCATTTCCCAGTATGTTGGTTGCCGCTTTGTCTTTTTGACAGTGTCTTTTGCCTTGCAAAAACTTTGTAATTTAATGAGGTCCAATTTGTCAATTCTTGATCTTAGAGAATAAGCTATTGGAGTTCTATTCAGGAAATTCTCCCCTGTGCCCATATGTTCAAGGTTCTTCCCTAGTTTACTTTCTATTAGTTTCAGTGTGTCTGGTTCTTTTTGGAGGTCCTGGATCCATTTGGAATTGAGCTTAGTGCAAGGAGATAAGAATGGGTCAATTTGCATTCTTCTGCATGTTGACCTCCAGTTGAGCCAGCACCATTTGTTGAAAAGCCTATCTTTTTTCCACTGGATGGTTTTAGCTCCTTTGTCAAATATCAAGTGACCATAGGAGTGTGGATTCATTTCTGGGTCTTCAATTCTGTTCCATTGATCTACATGCCTGTCACTGTACCAATACCATGCGGTTTTTAACACTATTGCTCTGTAGTACAGCTTGAGGTCTGGGATACTGATTCCCCCAGAGGTTCTTTTACTCTTGAGAATAGTTTTAGCTATCCTGGGTTTTCTGTTATTCCAGATGAATTTTTGAATTACTCTTTCTAACTCTATGAAGAATTGAGTTGGGATTTTGAAGGGGATTGCATTGAATCTGTATTTTGTTTTTGGCAAGATGGTCATTTTTACTATATTAATCCTGCCAATAGATGAGCATGGCAGATTTTTCCATCTTCTGAGGTCTTCTTCAGTTTCTTTCTTCAGAGACTTGAAGTTCTTGTCATACAGATCTTTCACTTTTTTGGTTAGAGTCACACCAAGATACTTTATATGGTTTGTGGCTATTGTGAAGGGTATCATTTCTCTTACTTCTTTCTCAGCCTGCTTATCCTTTGAGTATAGGAAGGCTACTGACTTGCTTGAGTTGATTTTATATCCGGCTACTTTGCTGAAGTTGTTTATCAGCTGTGGAAGTTCTCTGGTGGAGTTCTTTGTGTCACTTAAGTATACTATCATATCGTCTGCAAATAGTGATAGTTTGACTTCTTCCTTTCCAATTTGTATCCTTTTGAACTCCTTTTGTTGTCTAATTGCTCTAGCTAGAACTTCAAGTACTATATTGAAAAGATATGGAGAGAGAGGGCACCCTTGTCTAGTCCCTGATTTTAGTGGGATTGCTTCAAGTTTCTCTCCATTTAGACTGATGTTGACTACCGGTTTGCTGTAAATTGCTTTTAGTATGTTTAGATATGGGCCTCGAATTCCTGATCTTTCCAAGACCTTTAGCAAGAAAGGATGCTGAATTTTGTCAAATGCTTTCTCAGCATCTAATGAGATGACCAAGTGGTTTTTTTCTTTGAGATTGTTTATATAGTGGATTACATTGATGGATTTCCTTATATTGAACCATCCCTGCATCCCTGGGATGAAGCCTACTTGCTCATGGTGAATGATCGTTTTGATGTGTTCTTGGATTTGGTTGGCAAGAATTTTATTGAGCATTTTTACATCGATATTCATAAGAGAGATTGGCCTGAGATTCTTTTTATTTGTCGGATCTTTGTGTACTTTTGTATTAGCGTAATTGTGACTTCATAGAACGAGTTGGGTAGTGTTCCTTCTGTTTCTATTTTGTGGAATTGTTTGAAGAGTATTTGTGTTAGGTCTTCTTTGAATGTCTGATAGAAGTCTGCACTAAAACCATCTGGACCTGTGCTTTTTTTGGTTGGAAGACTTCCAATGACGACTTCTATTTCTTTAGGGGTTATAGGAGGGTTTAGATGGTCTATTTGATCCTGATTTAATTTTGGTATTTGGTATCTGTCAAGGAAATTGTCCATTTCCTCCAGATTTTCTAGTTGTGTTGAATACAGGCTTTTGTAGTAGGATCTGATATTTTTTTGAATTTCCTCAGTTTCTGTTGTTATCTCTCCCTTTTCGTTTCTGATTTTATTAATTTGGATACTATCTCTGTGCCCTCTGGTTAGTCTGGCTAAGGGCTTATCTTTCTTGTTGATTTTCTCAAAGAACCAACTCCTCGTTTTGTTGATCCTTTGTATGGTTTTATTTGTTTCTACTTGATTGATTTCAGCCCTGAGTTTGATGATTTTCTGCCTTCTACTCCTCTTTGGTGTATTTGCTTCTTTTAGTTCCAGGGCTTTCAGGTGTGCCATTAAGCTGCTAGTGTATGCTGTCTCCCGTTTCTTTTGGAGGCACTCAGGGCTATGAATTTTCCTCTTAGCATTGCTTTCATTGTGTCCCATAAATTAGGGTATGTTGTGCCTTCATTTTCATTAAATTTCAAAAAGTCTTTGATTTCTTTCTTTATATCCACCTTGACCAAGTTATCATTGAGTAGAGCATTGTTCAGCCTCCATGTGTATGTGGGTTTTCTGTTGTTTTTGTTGCCATTGAAGACCACCCTTATTCCATAGTGATCTGATAGGAGGCATGGGATTAGTTCTATCTTCTTATATCTGTTGAGGTCTGATTTGTGACCAATTATATGGTCGATTTTGGAGAAGGTACCTTGAGGTGCTGAGAAGAGGGTGTATTCTTTTGCTCTAGGATGAAATGTTCTCTATATATCTGTTAGTTCCATTTGGTCCAAGGCTTCAATTAGATTCACTGTGTCCCTGTTTAGTTTCTGCTTTCCTGAATGATCCATTTCAGAGAGCGGGGTGTTGAAGTCACCCACTATTATTGTCTGAGGTGCGATGTGTGCTTTGTGCTTTAGTAAAGTTTCTTTTACGAATAAGGGTGCCCTTGCATTTGGAGCATAGGTATTCAGAATTGAGAGTTCTTCTGGTGGATTTTTCCCCTGATCAGTATGTAGTGTCCTTCTGTGTCTTTTTTGATGACTTTAGGTTGAAAGTCAATTTTATCTGATATTAGCATGGCTACTCTAGCTCGTTTCTTGGGACCATTTTCTTGTAAAATTGTTTTCAAGCCTTTTACTCTGACGTAGTGTTTGTCTTTGACATTGAGGTGTGTTTCCTGCATGCAGCAAAATGCTGGGTCCTGTTTACGTATCCAGTCTGTTAGTCTATGTCTTTTTATTGGGGAATTGAGACCATTTATATTAAGAGAAATTAAGGCATAGTGATTATTGCCACCTGCCATTCTTGATGCTATCTTTATGTTTGAGTGGTTATCTACTTTTGGGTTTGATGCAAGAAGGTTACTATCTCATTTTTTCCAGGGTGTTGTTTCTCTCCTTGTATTGGCGGGTTCCACCTATTATCCTTTGCAGGGCTGGGTTTGTGGAAAGATATTGTGAAAATTTGGTTTTATCATGGGATATCTTGGTCTCTCCATCTATGGTGATTGAGAGTTTTGTTGGGTAGAGTAGTCTAGGCTGGCATTTGTGTTCTCTTAGTGTCTGCATGAGATCTGTCCAGGATCTTCTGGCTTTCATAGTCTCTGGAGAGAAGTCTGATGTGATTCGGATAGGTCTTCCTTTGTAAGTTACTTGGCCCTTTTCTCTTACTGCTTTTAATATTCTTTCTTTGTTTAATACATTTGATGTTTTGATATTGTGTGACAGGAGATATTTCTGTTCTGGTCCAGTCTGTTTGGAGTTCTGTAGGCTTCTTATATGTTCATCGGCATCTCTCTCTTTAGGTTAGGGAAGTTTTCCTCCATAATTTTGTTGAAGATGTTTACTGGCCCTTTAAGTTGCAAATCTTCACTCTCATCTATACCTATAATCCTTAGGTTTGGTCTTCTCATTGTGTCCTGGATTTCCTGGATGTTTTGGGTTACATGTTTTTTGCATTTTGCATTTTCTTTGACTGTTAAGTTGATGCTTTCTATGGTATCTTTAGCACCTGAGATTCTTTCTTCTATCTCTTGTATTCTATTGTTGATGTTTGCATCTATGACTCCTGATTTCTTCCTAAGGTTTTCTATCTCCAATGTTGTCTCCCTTTGTGATTTCTTAATTGTTTCTACTTCCTTTTTTAGATCCTGGATGGATTTGCTGAGATCCTTCACTTGTTTGTTTGTATTTTCCTGTATTTCTTTAAGGTATTTTTGCATTTCCTCTTTCAGGATTTCTGCCTGTTGACCCAAGTTCTCCTGTATTTCTCTAAGCGATTTTTGTGTTTCCTCCTCATGGGAATCCATCTGTTGATCCATCGTCTCCTGCATTTTTTTAAGCTGTTCTCGTGTTTCCTTTGTAAGGGCATCTAACCGTTGATTCATTTCTTTAAGCAATTTTTGTGTTGCCTCCTTATGGGCATCCATCTGTTGACTCATATTCTTCTGCATTTCTTTATGCAATTTTTGTGATCCCTTTGAAAGTGCATCTACCCGTTGATCCATTTCTTTAAGCGATTTTTGTGTTGTCTCCTTGTGGGCCTCTATCTGTTGATCCATGTTCTCCTGCATTTCTCTAAGCGATTTTTGTGTTTCGTTTGTAAGGGCTTCTAACCATTGAATCATGATCTCCTGTAATTCTTTATTAGATTTATTTGTGTACTTCTTGTGATCCTCTCATAGCATCATGAGAAGTGATTTTAAATCCAGATCTTGTCTTTCGGGTGTGGTGGGGTATCCAGGACTTGCTGCTGTTGGAGAGTTGGGTTCGGACAGTGCCATATTACTTTGATTTCTGTTAGTAATGTTCCTACATTTTCCTTTTGCCATCTGGTTACCTCTGGAGTTAGTTGGTCCTGCTGTCACTGTCTGTTTGTTGGACCTCCTGTGAGCCTATAAAGCTATGTCTGCCCCCCCTGGATTACCGGGATTCCCCTGGCACCGATTTCTGGGGCCTGTCCTGCTCCTGAGTGACTTTGGAGCCCTGATGTGCCTTGCCCCAAGTGATGTTATATTGGGGAATCCCTGCACATCCAAAGGCTCAGAGTAGTGGATTCCTGGAGCAGAGGTCGCCAAAGGGAGGCTGGTAGGCTTCTGCCCTGTGCAGGGGAGTGTGATCTCTCCTGGGGGCGGGGGGGGGGAACGGGGTGTCCCTCTGCAGGGTAGAAGTCCCACAGCAGGGCTGGCGCGTCGATTACTGCAGACCTACCCAGCTCTTGGGAGTAGGGTACACACAAGCTGCCTGAGATCCAAGCGATATTATGCCTGTCTGTCTCTGAGCCTGGCGGTCCCAACTGCTCTGGTGCTGGAGCAAAGATGGTGGAGTACACTCTGCACTCTCTTGGCTGTGCAGGTCACCCTGCAGGGGGGATGGCCCACAGCAGAGCTGGCACCCAGAAGACCGCAGGGCTGTTCCGCTCTTGGGAGCAGATGGAGCCCCAGCAGGCCGTGTCCCAAGTAATGTTATATTGGTGAGAACCTGGGTACCTGTCTCCTCAGTGCAGTCAATCCAGGAACAGAGGTCGCCAAAGGGAAGCTGTTAGGCTCCTGCCCAGTGCGGGGGGGGTCCCTCTGCAAGGCAGAAGTCCCACAGCAGAGCTGGCGCGCTGGTTACTGCAGATCTGCACAGCTCTTGGAGCAGGGTACACACAAGCTGCCTGAGACCAAAGCGATATTATGCCTGTCTGTCTCTGAGCCTGGCGGTCCCAACTACCTGGATACTGGAGCAAAGATGGCGGAGTGCACTCTGTACTCTCTCCGCGGCTCAGGTCTTCTGATCCTGATTTAACTTTGGTATTTGGTATCTGTCTAGGAAATTGTCCATTTCATCTATATTTTCCAATTGTGTTTAGTATAGGCTATTGTAGTAGGATCTGATGATATTTTGAATTTCCTTTTTCTGTTGTTATAGCTCCCTTTTCATTTCTGATATTGTTAATTTGGATACTGTCTCTGTGCCCTCTGTTTAGACTGGCTAAGGGTCTATCTATCTTTTTGATTTTCTCAAAGAAACAGCTCCTGGTTTCGTTGATTTTTTGTATAGTTGTTTTATTTATACTTGGTTGATTTCTGCCCTGAGTTTGATGATTTCCTGCCTACTACTCCTCTTGTGTGTATTAGATTCTTTCTGTTTTAAAGCTTTCAGGTGTGCTGTTATGTTACTAGTGTATTCTTTCTCCAGCTTCTTTTTGGAGGCACTCAGAGCTATGAGTTTTCCTCTTAGCACTGCTTTCATTGTGTCCCATAAATTTTGGTATGTTGTGCCTTCATTTTCATTAAATTCTAAAAAGGTTTTGATTTCTTTCCTTATTTCTCCCTTGACCAAGATATCATTGAGTAGAGCATTGTTCAGCTTCCATGTATATGTGGGCTTTCTGTTGTTTCATTGCTATTGAAGACTATCCTTACTCCATAGTGGTCTGATAGGAGGCATGGGATTAGATTGATCTTCTTACATCTGTTGAGGTCTGTTTTGTGACCAATTATATGGTCAGTTTTGGAGAAGGTACCATGAGGTGCTGAGAAGAAGTTACATTCTTTTGATTTAGAATGAAATGTTCTATAGATATCTATTAAATCCACTTGGTCCAAAACTTCATAGTTTCACTGTGTCTCTACTTAGTTTATGTTTGCCTTATCTGTCCATTGAGGACAGTGAGGTATTGAAGTCACCCACAATTATTGTGTAAGGTACAATATGTGCTTTATGCTTTAGTAAAGCTTCTTTTACAAATGTAAGTGCTCTTGTATTTGGGGCATATATGTTCAGAATTGAGTGTTCTTCCTGGTTGCTTTTTCCTTTGATGAGTATAAAGTGTCCTTCTGTGTCTTTTTGGTGACTTTGGTTGAAAGTCTATTTTATTGGATATTAGAATGGCTACTCCAGCTTGTTTCCTGCGACCATTTGCTTGGAAAATTTTTTTCCAGCCTTTTACTCTGAAGTAGTGTTTGTCTTTGAAACTGAGATGCATTTCCTTTATGCATCAAAATGCTGGGTCCTGTTTATGTATCCAGTCTGTTAGTCTATGTCTTTTTATTGGGAAATTGAGTCCATTGAGGTTAAGAGATATTAAGGAATAGTGATTGTTGCTTCCTGTTATTTTTGATGTAATTTTTATGTTTGTGTGGTTTTCTTCTTTAGAGTTTATTGAAAGAAGATTAATTTCTTGCTTTTTCTAGTTTTCTAGTGTAGTTTCCCTCCTTTTGTTGGTGTTTTCCATTCTTTGTCCTTTGAAGGCCTTGATTTATGGAAAGATATTTTGTAAATTTGTTTTTGTCATGGAATTCTTTGGTTTCTCCATCTATGGTAATTGAGAGATTTGTTGTGTTGGAATTTTTCTTCCCTTAGGGTCTGTATGACTTGTGCCCAGGCTCTTCTGGCTTTCAAAGTCTCTGGTGAGAAGTCTGGTGTAATTCTGATAGTTCTACCTTTATGTGTTACTTGACCATTTCCCCTTACTGCTTTTAATATTCTTTCTTTGTTTAGTACATTTTGTGTTTTAATTATTATGTGACAGGAGGAATTTCTTTTCTGGTAAAATCTATTTGGAGTTCTGTAGACTTCTTTTATGTTCATGGGCATCTTTTTCTTTAGGTTAAGGAAGTTTCTTTTATAATTTTCTTGAAGACATTTACTGGCCCTTTAAGTTCAAAATCCTCGCTATCTTCTGTACCTATAATCCTTTAGTTTTGTCTTCTCATTTTGTCCCGGATTTTCTGGATGTTTTAGGTCAGGAAATTTTTGCATTTTGCATTTTCTTTGACTGTTATGTCAAAGCTTTCTATGGTATCTTCTGCATCTGAGATTCTCTCTTCTATCTATTGTATACTGTTGTTGATGCTTGTACCCATGACTCCTGACTTCTTTCCTAGGTTTTCTATGTCCAGAGTTGTTTCCCTTTGTGATTTCTTTATTGTTTCTACCTCCATTTTTAGATCCTGGATGGTTTTGTCCAATTTCTTCACCTGTTTGTTGTGTTTTCCTGTCATTCTTTAAGGGCTTCTCCCTGTTTACTTGTGTCTCCTGTAAGGGAGTTATTTATGTCCTTCTTGAAGCCTTTTGTCAGCATCATGAACTGTAAATTAAATCCAAATCTTTCTTTTCAGGTGTGTTGGGGTATCCAGGACTTGCTGTTATGGGAAAATTGGGTTCAGATGGTGCCATATTTCCTTGATTTCTATTAGCACCATTCCTACATTTGCCTTTTGCCCTGGTTATCTCTGCTGTTAGTTGGTCCTGCTGTCTCTGGCTGGTGCTTTTCCCTCCTGTTTGTCTGCAAGCCTGTCTCAACACCCTTGGGTGACAGACTTTCCCCTGGGACAGAGTGCTCTGGCACTGCTCAGCTTCTGGGTGCAGGTGGGGCCTTGTCGTATTGTGTCCCAATTTATCTTACAGTAGGGTGTTCCCTGTGTAGCTGGCTTCACCAGTCTTCTCAATCCCAGCTTAACATTTAGAGATAAAATATAGAAAAAAAATCAAGAAGCCTGTTAAAATAGATCATTGTGCCAACTGCTTCTAGTAATTGTCATTTATAGTCAGCTTCTCAGAACCAGTATGTGTTTTCCATCCAGAATGTTTCAGGTATAACCAGATGAGTGTAAATTGACAGTCATTCAGAAACCCATGGGCGGTAAAGAATCTTTAAAATTTGTTTCTCCTCTCAGTCTAGCCTTCCAGCCTCTTACAGCCCACTTCATCTTAATAGAAAACATCTGAACTGGAGACAGGTGGCACTAATATCAAGCACAGGCTGTTTCCAGGCAGCATGCCTGGTACAGAAGTTTCCCCTCTGTGGCTACTTCTTCAGCTGCTTTCAAGAAACTAGTATAAAACTAAAGAATTACAGTGAAAGTGGAATTAGTCCTAAAATGTCAAATTAAATGCCATATATCATGCACCCAGTGTACCACTGTTTAAAATGAACTCATGTCCAGAATCTTAAAGTTGAATGATTACACAGGGAAAAAAAATCCCAGACTCACTTCCTCATAGGAATAGGAAAATTACAATACTGGAGTTTCAGGCAAGCGAACAGCTGTGTATTGGTTCAAGTCCTCCACCACATCTGGTTCTTTCCTCTTTAGCTTTGCAGCACTGCAGATTTTCTTTTCTTTTTCTTTTACATTTTTCTTTTAGAAAATAAAAGCAAATAAGAATTTTATTTTTATTTTCCTTTTTAATTCATTTTATTTATTTGACATTGTAATTGTTGGCCCCTCAGTGCTCCCTACCACAGTTCCTCATCTCATTGCTCCTACCCCTTGCCTCCAAGGGAGAGTGACCCCATGGGAAGACCAACAGATTTTTTCTTAATTGCTACAGTTGTCTGAACTGTGAAGCTCAAATTAATGAATGTTGCATTCTTTGGAGTGGGAAATGGCTAATTAGTATTCAATTGTTGCTTTTCTAAAGCACACACCATAACTATGCAGAAGCAAACCCCTATGATGTTATCCTTCCTTCTCTGCAGTTTGATATCACATAACAGTGTTTGACTGGACTCCCTAGAGAAATGTGCAGAAACAAACTGTGTACTCATGTGCTGCTCCCTGTGACTGTCTCAGTGTGTTGTTTAGACAAGATCATCTAAAAAAGCTTGAGACAGAAAAAAGTTAACCCAATCTTTGGAATTGCTACAGCCTTTTCCAAAGGCATTCTCTGGAGTCCATAATAACTTTTAGAAGCTTAATGTCCTTTGACTTAGTAATTTCATTCCAGGAGGCATATGCTGAAGAAACAAGCAGGGATGAGAACAAATTATTTTTGTAATGCAATTCATAGTTGTGAAAAATAAAGGCAGAAATGATTTAGATGCTCAAGAATGACTTACATTATGGTGCACTAACATGAGTTTAAACTGTGATCTCATTTGTCTTAACAGCAAGAATATTTAATGATAATAGTAATATCTATAATATCATAAAATGGATAAAAGCAGGGTATGCCGAACCTCTGAAACCCACATTGTTTGCCAAAATACAAAAAATACCTGAATCTTTTCACAACAAAATATTAGTGGTAGTTATTTAGAATAATGATTTTGTTGCTGTATTCTTTTCTATTTGTTAAAATTCCTGACACAAATAATATAGCCTGCTTTTCTGTTGTTCTGACCAAAAGGAACTTGGTAAGGAAAAGGTGTATTTCTTCTTACCCTTCCAGGTCATAGTCCATCCCTGAGGGAAATCAGGTCAGGAATGTGGGGTATGAACCTGGAGACAGAATCATGGAGCAGAGGCTGTGAAGGAATGTTGCTTACTGGCTTGTTCACAGTTTCATAGTCATTTAGTTTTCCTGTATAGCCCAGGCTCTACCTGCCTAATGAGGGACTGGATCCTCCCACAAACATGGCCACAGGATAACCTAATCTGGACAATTCCTTAACAGAGGTGTCCTCTTATAAGTGACTCTAGATTGTATCGAGATGCAAATAAAAATTAATCAACACAAATAAGAATGAATTTCAAATCAGGAAAAATAGCATACTCTTTTTTTTTTTTTTTTTTTTTGATTTTTTGAGACAGGGTTTCTCTGTGTAGCCCTGGCTGTCCTGGAACTCACTGTGTAGACCAGGCTGGCCTCGAACTCAGAAATCCTTCTGCCTCTGCCTCCCAAGTGCTGGGATTAAAGGCGTGCGCCACCACTGCCCAGCAATAGCATACTCTTAAATCCGCTTATATTCACACTAAATTTTCTGACAGATTCTTGTCCAACAACTTATTGAATAAGACTGAAATAGCCACTAATTGATTAGAGAATCTGTCAAGGTCTGGGTTGTCAAAGTTCAAAATGTAGTTCAGACACTAAGTATATTAGGCTTGGCAAGTTCCCTTATGTGCCCGTCTCCTCATTTGAAAAACTGCAAGCATATGTATGTCATCTGTCTATTTCAGAATAATATTTCATGTCTATGCTACAGTACTCTCAATAGTGACTTGTATGTTTTAAGACTACTTGAAATGTTCATTGAATAGATAAAGTTGATAATGCAAAGTGTTGGGAAACCCTCTACCTTAGATTGAAGTCTGCCATGTCTGGGTAGCTCCACTGAGCTCAGTGAATTTGTCGATGAGTTACAGCTTATAGTCCAACTCCCCAACAATAGTCAGCAGCACTTGTGGATGAATGTCCAAGGATCTAGCAGTTGGTCAGTCCCACGAGGCAGGCCAGGAAAAGCCAGAGTGAATCTTCCTTCTTCCAATGTCCTTATATAGGTCTCCAGCAGAGGGTGTGGCCTAGATTAAAGGCGTGTGCCACCACGCCTTTAATCCCAGATGACCTTGAACTCAAGGATCTCCTAATCTTAATCTTCTGGAATTCATAGTCACTATGCATCAAGATCTCCACTTCAGAAACTTGTATCTCTGAGCCTCCAGATTAGAATTATAGGTGAGTCTTCCAATTCCTGATTAGTTCATTCCAGATTTAGTCAAGTTGACAACCAGTAATAGCCACTACACCAATAGACAACAATAGGAGGTCAAAGGAATATGAATTGGAAAGAAAGAAGTCAAGATATCACTATTGGCAGATGATACTTAAGTGACCACAAAAACTCCACCAGAGAACTCCTAAACCTGATAAACAACTTCAGCATAGTGGCTTGATATAAAATTAACTCAAACAAATCAGTAGCTTTCCTCTACTCAAAGGATAAAGGGACTGAGAAAAAAACTAGGGAAACGACACCCTCTACAATATTCACAAATACTATAAAACACATTGGTGTGATTCTAACCAAGCAAGTGAAAGATCTGTATGACAAGAACTTCAAGTCTCTGAAAAAAAGAAATCTAAGAAGATCTCAGAAGATGGAAAGATATCCCATGCTCATTGATTGGTAGGATTAGCATAGTAAAAACAGCTACCTTACTAAAAGCAATCTACAGATCCGATGCAATCCCCATCAAAATTCCAACTCAATTCTTCACATAGAAAGAGCAATTTTCAAATTCACTAGGAATAACAAAAACCCCAGGATAGCAAAAACTATTCTAAACAATAAGAAATTGTCTGGGGGACTCACCGTCCCTGATCTCAAGCTCTACTACAAATCAATGATTAAAAATCTGCTTGGTGTTTGTACAGAGAAAAGAATTTAGATCAATGGAATAGAAACAAAGACCCAGAATTAAACCCACACACCTATGGTCACGTGATCTTCAAAAAAGAAGCCAAAAACATCCAGTGAAATACAGACAGAATATTTGACTAATGGTTCTGGCTCAAGTGGTGGTCAGTATGTAGAAGAATGCAAATTACTCATTGATAAGTGGATATTAGCCCAGAAACTTGGAATATGCAAGATACAATTCACAGACCAAATGAAGCCCCAGAAGAGGAAAGATCAAAGTATGAATACTTTGGTCCTTCTTAGAAAGGGGGACAAAACACCCAAGGGAGGAGATACAGAGACATGGTGTAGAGCAGAGACAGAAGGAAAGACCATCCAGAGACTGCCCCACCTGGGGATCTATCTCATACAGTCACAAAACCCAGACACTATTGTGGATGCCAACAAATGCTTGCTGACAGGAGCCTGATATAGCTGTCTCCTGAGAGGGTATGCCAGTACCTAACAAATACAGAGGTGGGTGCTCTCAGTCAACCATTGGTCTGAGCACAAGGTCCCCAATGGAGGAGCTAGAGAAAGGACCAAAGGAGCTGAAGGAGCTTGAAGCCCCATAGGAGGAACAACAATATGAACCAACCAGTGCCCCCAGAGCTCTCAGGGACTAAACCACCAACCAAAGATCACACATGGAGGGACCCATGGCTCCAGCTGTATATGTAGTAGAGGATGGTCTTGTTGGACATCAAAGGGAGGAAAGGCCCTTGGTCCTGAGAAGGCTTGATGTCCCAGTATAGGGGAATGCCAGGAAAGGGGGTTTTAGTGAGCTGGGGGAGATGGGATATGATAGGGTGTTTTCAGAGGAGAAACCAGGAAAGGGTATAACATTTGAAATGTAAATAATGAAAATATCTAATAAAAATAAAAACATTTTAAAAAAGAATATAGAACTCCATTTCCCAGCAGGACCTCCACTTCTCTACCTTCTCTGGGGAACCCAACCCCACACTCTACCTGAGCAATGTCACCTAATCATTGGCAGAAATTACAGGTTCTACCTCCTGGAATATCTCTCCATGCAAATGAGGTATCCTCAGAACCTTAAACCCCTGCCAAGGAAACTTCACACTCATTCAAGGAAACCCGTTCCTACTTTCCATGGTTTATATAGTCCTTCTTCTTCCCAAATAAAGCATACAAGCTGTTTTATTGACGATTGTTTGAGAGAACTGTTTTCTATAAAAGTTGTCACACTGAAATTTTCTGAGGAGACCTCCTCTTCCTGGCATTCATTACAGGACCAGATCCTGCTGACTCACCCATTCACTTCATCCTTTCCTGTCCACTGTCCAGTATGCATCAGGGTCCAGGCACCCCAAGGGAAGATTCAGACCGAGGAACTCAATCCTATCATGGGTGGTGTGGAGCAGTGCTTGGGCATCCCAAGGAAAGAAGCAAAAAAACAATACACAAACAAAAAAAGAATCACAGAGGAATTATGCAATGACATTCTACACTTTAGGTTATAAAGTTTTAAAGTCTATTATTTTGTTTCAAATTTGAAGTAGTTTGTTGATTACTATGCTTCCTGGGTAGGTGAGAGTACGTACTGGTAAAAACACACTGGGATATTATTCTGGAGCTTTCCAGACCCAGGCCAGGGATGATTGCTCAGGTTTTGCCAGAAAGTTCCAGCTATGAGTGACACAGACACACTAAATTAAGGAGTGATTGTAATGTGAAGGTTGCATCAACTCAGACCAAACTGGAAGCATTCTTGCCATCTCAAATAGTTCTCAGAACATAGGAGTTTGTAACCCCAAATTAATGATCACCATAACCACATAATTTGAACATATGAAGTTAAAACACGTCCTTTTCTATGGACAATAGATTCTTTTTTTATTATGAAAATGTGTATTTTTTAGCCCCCCAAATATACATGGATGTGAGACATTCCAACCTGAAGGATGTTAGATCGACTATCCCTAGCTCAGTTTAGAAGTTTTAGCATGTAATTACTCTAAAAAGGAGGAGAGATGTATCTATAATAGACCTAATAACTTAAATAAGTAAGAAAGTTATGTTTTAAAACTCCAAGGGATATAAGTTCTAGTTTTAATATTTGGAATGTTGTGTCGCTGCCAAGTTTTTAGCAATTTGACTTATGTCCCCTCAACCTTCTCACAGATCCTGACACAATTTTAACTGTAGGAGACTGCAGGAGGTATGTCTTCCTCAGTACTGGGGCTACTTCCAATATATTTTTAAATGATTTTTACTGTTGTTGTTGTTATTGTTTTAACTTTCTGTAATGAATAGTGTGTTTGTAAATTGCCATGTCTCTCTGAAAATGGGATGGGTCTGTAACATGTTTTGCCATCACTAGTTTCCCTTTTAGTGGATTAGCATAGTATTCTAGAGCCCTTTTATGAGAACAGTGTCTCCCATATGATTAAGTGCCCAGCATTTAAGTATCTGCCCTTAGTAGGAATCCAATTCAGATTCTGTCACAGCTACTTTTCTCATTATTACGACAAAATTTCTGACAAAAACAAATAAGAATTGGAAAGATTTCTATTTTAGTTACTTTTATGTTGCTATGATAAAGTACCCTGACTAGAGTAATCAAGGAAGAAAGTTTTAATTGAGCTCACAGTTCCATAGTGTCCATTTCGATGAGGAAGGCATGCAGTGGGGAAAGGGCTAAAGCTGCATTATCAGGCAAGAAACAGAGAGACGATATCTCATTCCCACATAGAAAGCAGAAAGAGAGAACAGAAAATAATCCCTAAAAACGCATGCCCAATGATGATATACTTCCTCCAGGAGCAAGCCTCTATATCCTAAGGCTTTCACCATTTTCCCAAGCATTGATACTAATGATGACCAGGGTGATCAGATATATGAGCCCATGGGGGACATTTCTCATCCAAACCATCACACTTTGCAGTCTAGTACAGATGAGGGCTAACCTTGTCAATAAATAAACATGCCTGTGTCAAGTTAATTTCTCTCCAGCAACTGATAGTAATCTGGGTTTGACTTAGAGGTTGGACTTGGCTGACCTTTTCTGTTTTGTAGACTTAGCTTTATGAGTGAGTAACTACATTTGCTAAAATCCTTCCAAGGAGGATTTGGGCTGAAAATTGCATAAGATTTTGAAACACAAAATAGTAGCAACATCATGAAGGTGTGGAGTGCCCTGGTGCTGAGAGATGCCAAAAAGTGAACAAAGTTCTGTTCCACTCTGTTGGATGCTCTCTCATGGCTACCTCCTTGACCAGGGAGATCCCAGTCAAGTGTGAGACACTACAATGATTTTCAGGAATGGCAGTCTTAACACTAAGCCAGTAGTGGGTCTTTTCTTTCTATACAGCACTTGGGTGCTAGACTTCTAAATATCTGAGAGTTGAAACATCCCATTTTGTGCTTATGATTATTTTCTCCTTCCTTTAAATTTCCCCCAGAGCCTCTGAGCCCTGGTTAATATCTGGATCTTATAATAAGTTCCTGTGGATTTCCTCATGAATCCTGGCTGTTTCTAAATGACAGAGTTGGAATAATATAAAGCATTCAAAGGCTGACTGCCAATGTTTGTTCCTTTTGCAGGATTTGTCCATAGTATCGGGTTCTCTTTATCAGATCTGGCCATTAACTCCCTGACCTTTATTTTCATTATTATTTTATAATTGATACAAACTGGACACTACTATTTGTTTTTCATTTGTTTGTGTTTGTGTGTGTGTGTGTGTGTGTGTGTTGAGGGTGCCCATATGTGTGGGCATATGAGTGTGTGCATGCATGCATGTGGAGGTTCAAGGCTGATGTTTAGAATTAACCATGACACTTTTTCCAACTTATTCATTAAAACATAGCCTATTGATCAAATGTATAGCTTCCTATATGGTAAGTCTCAGATGTCAGCTTGCTTTGGAATTTTTATCTGCTTTCAGAGACTAGATTTACAAGCAGGCCATCATGTCCACTGGACATTTACATGGATTCTGAGGACAAAGTATAATCCCCACACTTGTTTGGCAAAAGCTTTACCCATTGCCCCAGTCTGAATATTTCTGATTTGCAAATAGGCACCGTGTAGGGAGGCAGTCAACCCCAGAGTCTGTGTTTTTAGTGTTAGACTGACTTTGATTTCACTCTTCTCATCTTTAATGAGAACTAATTAAAGTATATTTCTGGCTCTGTTGTTTCTTTTGTTGAGGAAGGAATGTTTGGGTGTCATATTGGATGCTGAGTGGATCGGCAATGGCTGAGAGATTCCTTTCACCTGCCACTCTGCTGTGGTCTCCACTCAACACCTGATTTGGCTCAGTTTGTGTGCTATCACATAAAATTTTCCTTCCCAGCTCTCACACACTAGGGTGACCCTTCTTCTGTGAAGTCTTCTCTGGTCATTTCAGCTACAACTTCTCCATTCAATCCGACAGAACACTAGATTGATCTCTGATCAAGCAGGGCACTTGCACTAATATTTTGTAGTATAGCATCTAAAAATAGGATTCAAATACTAGAATTTACGTTAGAGTTTCTTCATATTTGTAAATGTTCAATTCTCCTTTTTATTATCACCACCGTCTTGAACCCTAAAGTAAAGGTAATGGTACCCACTTGTCTGGCATATTAACACTCCTGAAATATAAGCTTCCCAATGTTCACATGCTGTTGCTTATTTCTTTTCTTTTCCATTTTTATGTGCATGGTGTGTGAATGTGTATATAGACATGTTTTACATGTATATGGGAACATGTCTGTGTTCAAATGCATGCTGATGTCAGGAATCATCCTCAATAGCCTTCCCTCCTTTTTCATTTAGGCAGTGTCTCTGAATCAAACCCAGAGCTCATTTATAACTAGTCTAGTAAGCCAGCTTGATCTAGGAATCTATTGTTTCAGATTGACAATCTTGTGAACAGTTAAGATCGCTGATGGACTTCTTTCTGTGTTCTTTTCTCCTTGTCCCCAGGCCTTAGCTCTTACCCACACTGGGCTAAACTCTGCTGGCATCTGTTCTATAAAAGAAAATGAATGGGCTTATAGCTAAATAAATGAGAAACTATTACTAGATTTTTTCCCCCAACAAGAGATTTTTTCCATGTCTGACTTCAGGATCCTTTCTTGAAGAGTGAGGAGATACCTTCACAGTGTATGCTTTACATTTATATTGGCTGCTGCTGACATATGTCTAATTCACAAGATGTGGTGCTGTGGTTGTGAAGCTGACATCTGAAGACAGTTGTGGAGCAGGCAAGCCTGACAGGCTCTGCCTTCTCCTCTGCCCTCTGAACAACAATGATTTTTATAGAGGAGACAGATACGGACATCCTTTCTTGTCAAACACAGGTATAAATGTGCCTGTAAATGTGTTAGCATATTTTTCTTTCACTCTAAGCTTTAAATAACTTAGCTATTTCTGGTGGCATCTTAATTTCTGTGGAATGTACGTTGACAGAAAAATAGTAAGAATTATTCTATCCTAGGTTTAGAAATAACTGCACAAAGAAAGCTCTGGAGCTGGATCAGCAGTGGCAGATATGAATGGTAGTCCATGGTTGGAGGAAGGTCTATTTCTCTGTTTCATTTCTATCTTACCCTCCTTTTGATTGCTTCCTTTCTCTTGTCTTCCACTTCCTTGCTCTTCTCTTCCAACATCCTTCCTTTGATTTTTTTCTAATAGTTTTCTATCTTTAGTATATCCTTTTTTTCTCCTGTCCTTCTATTTCTTGTGTTACTTTTGATTTGATGATCGGTCATTAATTTTAAGGAAGTCATGTATCACCTATCTCCTTTCAGTGAGTAATTATAGTGACTAGAAATTTTTACACCTGAGTTTTAGCATCTTTTTGAGCCCATTTGGCAATTCTTGTCATCTTTGTCTTTCCTCCCCTATACTTAATGTGCCCCATTAGAATGACAAAGTCAACTTTTGTTTCCTATAATGTAAACTTCACATTGAACTTCACTGTAAGTGTTTTGTTCTTCACTTTGTGTAGCAAATTTTTGACTCACAAATAAGCTTCACAACAGTTATAACCCAGGAAAGATATGTAGCATGTCCAAGATGGGATTCCCATCTCCCAAGGAGTTAAATTTTTATCGACATAATGCACTTTTCATAGTGTAATTTTGCTTTTGTTTATGGGTATAAATGTGTTTATGCCCATAAACAAACCATTCTGTCTCGTCTACATAGGTTGTTTACCATGTTGCTCTTAGTTAATATGTAGTCATTGTACATTTAAGGTAGAAGGCCAATATGGGGTAATCTTAGAGAATTGGCATTTTACTTAGAAGTCTAGAGTTAGTGGATGGCCAGAAACAGCAGTAGATTCAGGTTATATATTGCTAGTGAATATATTTGGGTTCTTTATTATCAATGAAGGCAGTCAGAACACCAGTAAGATGTGTGTGGATAAGTTGTGATGACTGCAAATGACAGTAGGAGGTATTCAAGCATGAGATCCACTGCCAGGGTGATTTAAGCTCAAATGCCATCCCCTACTTCCTAGCTAGTTTAATTCACTCTGGGCTTCTATTTCTCTAAATATAAGAAATGGAAATAAAAATATATAAGATAATGAAACAAAATCTTTCCTAAGGAAAAGAATTAAGAATATGACATTTTAAATATGTATTAGATTTAACTTTCATTTGTATTATTACTAAAAATTGTTTTGAATACAGTTATTATAACTACAGTTCCATCCCTCTTCCAGGGCTCTTTGGTGTTCAGAGAATCTGTTTTTTAATTGAAGATTGGAATAAGGTCTTTTTGTTGTTGTTGTTGTTGTTGTTGCTATTGTTGTTTTACTTTTTGAGACACTCTCATTATATTAGCACTCACTGTCTTGGAAAATACTTTATAGACAATGCTGGGCCTGAACTCTCCAAAATCTACCTGCCTCTGACTCCTGAGTGCTGGGATGAAAAGTACTTCCTGCCATGCCCTATTAGTACATTTTTTAGTCACTGAGGAGAATACAGGGGAATCCTGCAGAATAAGTCACAATGAAAAATGCATGAGACAAAGATATTTGCTGCCTCAAGTGATATGAAACTATTTTAGGCCATCTATTCACCATCCACTCTGACAGATACCCAGTTGTGTATCCATCTATCCATCCACCTGTCCATCTAGCCATCTAGCCATTCAACCATCTAGCCATCCATCCATCTGTCCATGCATCTAGTCATCCATTCATCTATTCACTTACCCATCCATCTATTTATCTATCTAGTTTATTGATTTTAGATGAGATCCAGTGGCCAAACTTTAGTCTCATCAGAGAGATCCACTCAAGGCTAAAGGCACATTTTTTAGAATCATAAGAATTTTCTGTTGTTATTGTTGTTGTTTTTTCTCCTCATCCTAGAAGATAAGAAGAATTATTGATGGAGAAGACAGCTTGCTTCACAAACCAATAAGCAGGATCTGTTTATGTTAGTGGAGATAAGTGGTAAGTCTAACCTTCCTCCAGAAGGAGCATTTTATGGGCTAACTTGCTCAAAAGAAGGTAATTCCTTGATGGTGCCAAGGCACACGGCTACAAGGCAGGTTTAAAATAGCAGAAGTCTTCAGAAAATACACAAAAAAATATTTCTCACATGTATAAATAGCATTTGCCATATCTGTTTTGCTTAATAAAGTAGTCAGGGGTCATAGTGTAGAGAATGCTAGAGAAAAGCCTGCTGCAGAACTGTAAACTTATGTCTATTTTCAGTGGTGACATTAAAATTCTTCTTTTCTTTCATCTTCTGCTACATCTTCTACTTTCCTTCATTACTGTGAGGACACATGCATGTTTCATCCAGGAGCACACCCAAGAACAGACCACTCTATGACATTGTTTATCTGTTGTCTGGCAGACACACCTGAGTTTTTTTGTAGACCTGGACTCCTGGGGTAGGTTCTGCTATTCTTTTATTCAAAGAAATTAGAAAAGAGGCATTTGTAATTTTATCTGCTGCTTAAGAATAAATAGGAAATTATTAAAGATGGATAAATGGGTACCTGCATTAAAACTAAAGAAAAGATCATTTATTGCTTCTTTTCTTTTTTGAGACTATAATATACTTAAATCATTTCCCCTTCCTTTGCCTCCCCCACCCTAAGCTGTCTCATATACTGCTCATTGCTTGCTTCCATAGCCTCATTTTATTAATCATGGTTATATGCACATATATGTATATACAGATATATTTTGAAATACAATCCACTCAATCTTATCATGTTAATTCAGTTTATGTTTTCAGAAAGACAATTTGGAACTGGATAATCAGTTGGTGAGCTTTTCTCACACTCAGCCTTTCTTAGTTTTCTGTAGTTCTTTGTGCCTTCTATGGCTGGTGTTTTTCTTGTTCTTTTTGAACAGAAGAAAGTTTTGTGGGCAAAGTGCCTTCACTTTCACACTCTGGGTTTTTTGCAAGACCTGAAACTTTCTGATTTGGAAGGGGTTATAGAAATGATTAGAGAGCACTATTTTTATTAGATATTTTCTTTATTTGCATTTCAAATGTTATCCCCATTCCTAGTTTCTCTTCTGAAAACCTATCCCATTTCTCCTCCCCCTGTTCAACAACCCACCCACTCCTGCTTCCTTGTCCTGGTATTCCCCTTCTCAGGACCAAGGACTTCTCTTCTGTTTGATGTCCAAAAGGCAATCCTCTCCTACATATGCAGCTGGAGCCATGCGTCCCTACGTGAGTACTCGTTGGTTGGTGGTTTAGTCCCTGGGAGCTCTGGGAGTACTGATTGATTCATATTATTGTTCTTCCTATGGGACTAAAAGTTACTTCAGTTCTTTCTCTAGCTTCTCCATTGGGGACCTTGTGCTGAATCCAATGGTTGGCTGAGATCATCCACTTCTGTATTTGTCAGGTACTGGGAAAGCCTCTCAGGAGACAGTTATATGAGGCTCCCGTCAACAAGCACTTGTTGGCATCCACAATAGTGTCTGGGTTTGATGACTGTATATGGGATGGATCCCCATGTGGGGCAGTCTCTGGATGGTCTTTCTTTCAGTCTCTGTTCCGCACTTTGTCTTTGTATCTCCTCCCATGGGTATTTTGCTCCCCCTTATAAGAAGGACCAAAGTATACATACTTTGGTCTTCCTACTTCTTGAGCTTCATTTGGTCTGTGAATTGTATCTTGGGTATTCCTAGCTTCTGGGCTAATATTCACTCATCAGTGAGTGCATACTGTGTATGTCCTATTGGGATTGGGTTACCTATCTCAGGGTATTTTTTAATTCCATTCATTTGCCTAAGAATTTCCTGAATTCATCATTCTTAATAGCTGAGTAGTACTGTGTAAATGTACCACATTTTCTGTATCCATCCCTCTGTGGAGGGACATCTGGGTTCTTTCCAGCTTCTGGCTATTATAAATAAGGCTGCTATGAACACAGTGGAGCATGTGTCCTTATTACATGTTGGAGCACCTTCTGGGTATATACCTAGGAGTGGTATAGCTGGGTCTTCCAGTAGTACTATGTCCAACTATCTGAGGAACTATCAAACTGATTTCCAGGGTGACTACCAGCTTGCAATCCCACAAGCAATGGAGGAGTGTTCCTCTTTTTCCACATCCTCTTCAGCACCTGCTGTCATCAGAGTTTTTGATCTGAGCCATTCGGACTTGTGTGCAATGGAATCTCAAGGTTATTTTGATTTGCATTCCCCTGATGACTAAGGATATTAAACATTTCTTTAGGTGCTTCTCAGCCATTTGTTATTCCTCAGTTGAGAATTTTTTTGTTTAGCTTTGTTCCCTGTTTTTGAATAGAGAGCACTTCTAACAGTAGCAGTCACCTAACTTGGAAGAAGCCTTCTCTCAATGATTGTTCAGACCCAGAAACTGGTTGAGGGGGTTTTTCATTAGAAAAAAGGGTGGAGGACATGGCCAAGGAAGGGTATACATTGCTAAAAGGTATTTCTTTTTAAGCTATCTTCAGAATTCTTTGTAAAATCTCAAACATGTAACCACAAGCCCTGGAACAAAAAGAAGCTAATACACCCAAGAGGAGTAGAAGGCAAGAAATCATCAAACTGAGGGCTGAAATCAACCAAGTAGAAACAAAAAGAACCATACAAAGAATCAACAAAACCAGGAGCTGGTTCTTTGAGAAATCAACAAGATAGATGAACCCTTAGCCAGACTAATCAAAGGGCACAGAGACAGTATCCAAATTAACAAAATCAGAAATGAAAAGGGATATACAACAACAGAAACTGAGGAAATTCAAAAAATCATCAGATCCTACTACAAAAACATATACTCAACACACCTGGAAAATCTGGAGGAAATGGACAATTTTCTAGACAGATACCAAATACCAAAATTAAATCAGGATCAAATAGACCATCTAAACAGTCCCATAAACCCTAAGAAATAGAAGGGGTCATTGAAAGTCTTCCAACCAAAAAAGCACAGGACCAGTGCAGAATTCTATCAGACCTTCAAAAAAGACCTAACACCAATACTCTTCACACGATTCCACAAAATAGAAACAGAAGGAACACTACCCAACTTTTCTATGAATCCACAATTGTGCTGATACCAAAACCACAAAAAGATCCAACAAAGAAAGAGAACTTCAGACCAATTTCCCTTATGAATATCAAAGCAAAAATAATCAAATTCTTGCCAACCAAATCCAGAAACACATCAAAACGATCATTCACCATGATCAAGTAGGCTTCATCCCAGGGATCCAGGGATGGTTCAATATATGGAAATTCATCAATGTAATCCACTACATAAACAAACTCAAAAAAACCCAATATGGTCATTTCATTAGATGCTAAAAAAGCATTTGACAAAATTCAGCATCCTTTCATGCTAAAAGTCTTGGAAAGATCAGAAATTCAAGGCCCATATCTAAACATAGTAAAAGCAATATAGAGCAAACCAGTAGCCAGCAACAAAGTAAACGGTGAGAAACTTGAAGCAATCCCACTAAAATCAGGAACTAAACAAGCCTGCCCTCTCTCTCCCTATCTATTTAATATAATACTTGAATTTCTAGCTAGAGCAATTAGACAACAAAAGGAGGTCAAAGGGATACAAATTGGAAAGGAAGAAGTTTTCAGGCAATAACTCTGAGCAGGAAGAAGCTGAGTAAAAGAGGAGGGTGACAAAGAGTTGAAGGTTAAGAAGTATAACACAATTCAAATCACTGGTGATTGTTATATCTACAATAAAAGTGCTGTCTGATACTTTGAAACACTGGGATATAATGTGGCCTATGCTTTATGTGTCAAAGCAAGCAGCATTTCTGTTCATTTCTTTTAAAGTGGAGAATACAGATGAGTACATTTATGTTTGAATTTTTATGTGTACTCTACAGCCTAACTACAAAATTAATGAACAGTAAACTGCTAGTTTTTAGTACATTCTGCTCATGGAAGGTTTGTTAGATGCTGTCTGGAAAATGATGAATCTCATGTCAACTTGACATACCCTAGAGTAGTCTGAAAAAATAGCTCAGTTAAAGAATTCCCTAGATATATATTGGATTTATTGTCTTGATTGTTATTTTATGAAGAAGGACACAGCCCACTTTAGGTAGTATCATTCATAGACAGGGATGGTCCTGAGCTGTAGAAGAAATAATAATGTGTATAAGCTGCAAGGCAGCTTACAAGCAGCAGTCTTCATGGTTCCTGATGTACTTCCTTGTCTCTGACGTGAGTTCCTCCTGGTAACACTATGTGGCCTTCCTTCATGTTCCTACCCTAACTTCTTTGAATGACGAACCTGGAATTTTAAGCCAAATCCATAATTTCCTTCCTCAAGTTGTGTTTTGGTTCCAGTCTTTGCCATTGCAAGTATAACACTCCCATTTTGAGATCCACCAGAAATAGATTTGTCAGTCTTGATCTCTCCTGCTCAGAGAATGGTCGATGGTTTTCTTACAGCTGGCTTATGCATGTCATGGTGGACAAGCCAAAAGAAGATAATGTTGGCCATGGCCTCATATAGTTCTGCAAGAGGAGCCCAGAGCTACAAACCCTGACTGCTAACTCATTCATTCACTATGCTACAGAGTTTCTAAACAGTTTGAGAGGCCCCAATACTTGTTCACAGACCTTAGAGTTTGGGAATGTGTATGTTGTTATGTGGCTTATATATCTGACCAAGGAAAAACCAAGTGGTTTTCTTTCCTCCTGTTTTCTAAAACTTTTTAAAAGTGGAAATACTCTTTAGCCTGAAGTTTTCGGGTTCAAATCTCTGTTTCAGTGTAATGATATAAGGATCAAACATGGTGAATTGTGAAGGATTCAAACTTTGCAGTACAGTGGTTCCCAATGAGGCTATCAGTACCTGCCCATTCCAATCCAACTTTCATGAACAAGCTAAAGAACTGTGGTAAGGCAGTTGGATGCAGACAACACTGTGGTATTCATAAAGCAGGCTATGTCAGAGAAGCATGGTGCTTTTGCTTTCATGGATAAAAGCCTATGGCTAGTTTTTCCTGGCAAATTGTGAACAAGCTATTTATTCACCCCAGACAGGGTACTGATGAGAGACCAAAGAGACAATTCCATTCTAGTTTTTACCAGCAAGTTTTATAGAGTTAATTACAGGATTACAGGTGACTCAAAAGCCCCTGTCAGGGACAGTCTATATTAGCATGAGGGAGGATCCTGACAGATACATGACAGCCATCTCCACTTAGAAAGCCCCCTCTCCTCAGAAACTACTGACTGATTACATAACCTTGAGGAAGGATGTTGTGTGACATGTAGCTTCTATGTTCTGTTCTGTGAACATCACAGGTCTTATAAGCTTTTTGAGGCTCCCACCTCTCTCCTGGAAGAAACATTTCACTTCGGAGGAAATTGCTACATAAAAGAACCTGAACACTATCAGAGGGGACTGTAGCAAGGGTTGGGAGGAGAAGTCCCAGTGAAAGCATAGACCCTAGCAATGAGAAGTGCATGATAGAAGGTCAATAATGGTCATGTTTGTGAATACAGTCTATGGTGATCAGTGGGCTAGAACACATTGGCAGTACTTCCCTTTCCTGTGACCAAGAATATGAGAGCAATCACACCAGGATAAGAAAAAGGAGTTGAGAACACTTGCCTTCCTGGGGTTTTCAGAGTTCAGGGTCCCTCAGAAATCAATCCCAAAACTCCATAGAGAGATGAAATTAATGGTGACCACACAGAGAGGTGAAAGTTCAATGAGAGCAGCGTGGACAAATGGCAACTGAAAAGCTAGGTACACGTGAAGCATTGTTCGATAGTTCAAAATTATTTCTGTGCAAGTGCTTCTAATTTAATTGGGGATGAGTTTCTTGGCCAGGAAACCAATCAAGCTCTACACATTAAAGCACAGAACAAAAATTGGAAGTGTTCTTCTGAAGAACTTCTATCATGCGGTAAAGCCTCAGACAATTTATATGTAAAGAACAAACAGTCTCCAAGATGAAAGATCTGGGTAACAAAAATAAAGGGCAGATTAAGACTAAGGGATAGTGCTGAAGAAAGGCAGATCCTTGTCTGTGCTTGGGATAAGAACTTCATCATTGTCTGCCAATCAGAAAGAACAAGTTATCTTCCAGGGCAAAGATCCAGAATACTTCCATTTTTCAGTTTGAAATGCTAGGATGTAGATGGAACCAGAAATATCTATTATAGCCCATAAGAAGGAAATACTCCAGATAACCAACATAGCAGAAGATCTAAGAACTCCTTATCCAATAGATCAGCTCAGATGTTAGAGTAATTCAGAGTCTATGTCTCATGCAAATGCAATATAGAAGAGATTCTGTTTCAGAAACCAAGGTATGAGATACAAAATGGAATAAAAATAGAACAATGAGTTCTAGAATCAATGAATGTTATGTACTTATTTAGATATAACATTTGCAATGGGGATGATTAATGACAAAAGGCAAAGTTTATGGAAGAAACAGACCAGCTAAGAACTAGGATGCACTTAATAACCCAAAATTTGCAAAAGAAGAAAGCAATGTTCTGAAAAAGGGAAGAGGCATTTGGTAAGACTTTGCCATCTTTTGAATGAATATGCTTTTTTCCTCATTATCATAAATTATTAGCACTAATTGGATGTGAACTTAACCACAGGATGTTTTGGAAATAATACATTGTACAGATTACCTTTTCTGATTATACTACAACTCTTTGAATAAATTAATTATTAGACATTATGAATAAGTGGAATGAAAGTAAATTCAAAACATTCAGTTCATTAAACTAAGAGTGTATTTCAAAAATGTGTGTATTTCTAAGTAATCATTGAAGGTGACAAGAACTCAGAATATAACTCTATGCAGTCTCAGAATCAGAGCACATGGATAACACAAGATTAAAACAACCTTTAGAGACCATGAAGATATTCAACTGTTATTTTGTTTTAACATATCAACTTACAATATATTGCTATAACAAAGACCATGACTAAAAGCAATTTGGGGGAGAAAAGGGTTAATTTGGATTACACATCTTACATCACAGTCCACTGAAGGAAGCAAAGGCAGGAGGAACTCAAACTAGGAACTGGGAGGATTTTTGTGCGAGGTACAAGATATGGAACTAGTTTCATTTTTCCGCATGTGTGACTAGTAGTGTTTGTTGAATATGCTGTCTTTTCTTCAGGGCATATTTTGGTCTTTGACAAAAGTTAGGCGAATGTGGAAGCATGGGCTTATCATGAAATGGCAATCCTATCAAGAGCCATCTATAGACTTAGTGCAATCCCCATCAAAATCCCAATGCTCTTCTTTGCAGAAGTCAAAACGACAATCTTAATATTCATATGGCAATCCAAAAGACCCAAGGTAGACAAAACAGTTATTAACAATGGAAACACTAGTAGAGGCACCACCATTCCTGATTTCAGGTTATATTACAGATCCATAGTAATATAAATAACCTGTTGATGGCATAAAAAACAGACACACTAATCAAAAGAATTCAACAGAAGTGCCAGAGTCTTATAATTTTACTTAAGTTAAAGTAGGCCACAGTATAGAATAGAAGTGTTTCCATTTTACTTAGAGAGATAGAATAGTGTAACAGCATAATTTGACAATGAAACTACAGTCTGAAGAACAAAATATGCAGTAATACGAGCATAAAGTCAAATACTAAATTGAATAGAATATCTATATAGAGAATCCCATGATTGATCAAAATTATACCAGCATAGCTAAATAATGCTAATATAGGAAAACAATGGTTTCCAGTGCTGTCATTTAGTACATCATAGTAATCTGCTTCTATGAAAATATATTTATCATACACAGTAGCCATTTTGTTATAATTTTTAAATTATAGAAGAAATAAAATGTAATGAAAATCTGTTTTAAAAGAAATGAGAGATTGGATAGATGTCTCAATAGTTAAGAATGTTTTCAGTTCTTGCAGTGTTCAGTGCACAGAACCCAAGACTGGTGTCTCACAACTGTTGTAAAAGAGCGTCATGTATATTAAACACAGTGTAATCACTTGCTCTCAAGAGATATATCACTAAAGACAATGAACTATACATGGCCATTTCCTACTGTCTTCATTCCTTTCTACACAGTCTTGTTATATTATACACAAGTGACTAAGAAACTTTGGCAAATTGTATTTGAGGGAATATTCTCATGAAAACTCTAGACAACTACATAATTCTATTTCCTTGCCAGCCAAATCTGTTCCTGAGGATAAGTCCTCTTCAAAAGACAAGATATCTTACTTTGCAATTTTACTTAATTCTACAAGATCTTCTAGAATTGCCAGGCATTTGTTATATTTACTGTGGATAGTGTTTTCTTGTTTTTCCAATTGTAAGCAATGTTTTTCTTTGAATATATTCTTTTGGCCTTTGGTACCTATTTCAATACAGTGACACCAGGGCAGGCTTTTCAAGTCCTCTAAAGTAGGTTCCTACCTCATTCTTTGTAACTATGATAAGATTTCACCATTTATTAAAAGACTTATTTAAACTAGGTGTCTGGTTTCTGTGAACTGTATGAAAGCTGTCAGTAAGCCGTAGGCTTTTCTAACTCTGAATCAGTATGGTTAAGGCACTGGAGATTGGCTTGACTATTCTTAGGGCAGTCAGACTTTGGTTCTATTATTTTCCCTTCATCTGCCTTTGGACAAATACCTTGCATCTAAACTTTTCCACTTTTTTCAACTGCAAAAGTATGCTACAGATTCTGTTTTTACTATTTTAATGTGAGAAATAAATTGCCATATTGTTTAGCCTGCACATAACAATATCTCCTAAATGACTACCTCAGTATATTTAGAAATGAATGTTCTGGTTATCTATATCAGTTTTTCCAGTTCTTAGTGTATTGCTATGATAAAAGGCCTTGACAAAATCAAAAAACTTAAGGGAAAAGAGGATTTATTTTAGGTTATAGTTTCAGAAAGAATGGAGTTCATCATGGAGCTAAAGCATTACAGCAGGTGTCAGGAGACCTTCACAGCATCGAGGAAGCAGAGGGATAAAACAGCAAGTGTGGCCAGGGCATAAATCTCAAAACCCAATCCCAATGCTATTATTTATCTATCCAGTAAGACTTTCATGGAACCTTCCCTAAAGCACCAGCAGCTGGATATCAAAAATCATGAGCCCGCGCAGGGAGGGAGCCCGCCAGCTTCCCTTCCGCGACCTCTGTTCCCGCGGACTGCGCTGGAGAGACCGGTACCCAGGCTCTCCCCCCCGATATAACATCACTTGGGACACGGCCTGTTGGGGCTTCCGTCTGTGCCCGAGGGCGGGTTGGCGCTGTGGTCGTCTGGGTGCCAGATCGGCGGGCCATCGTGACCACAGGGTGAGCGGCGCCACGGAGACTGCCCTCCGCCATCTTTGCTCCAGTGACCAGGTAGTTGGGACCGCCAGGCTCAGAGACAGACAGGCATAATATCGCTTCGGTTTCAGGCAGCTTGTGTGTAACCTGCACCCAGGTGCTGGGCTGATCTGCAGTAACCAGCGCGCCAGTTCCGCGGTGGGACCTTCTGCCTGGTGGCGGGACCCCGCGCAGGGAGGGAGCCCGCCAGCTTCCCTTCCGCGACCTCTGTTCCCGCGGACTGCGCTGGAGAGACCGGTACCCAGGCTCTCCCCCCGATATAACATCACTTGGGACACGGCCTGTTGGGGCTTCCGTCTGTGCCCGAGGGCGGGTTGGCGCTGTGGTCGTCTGGGTGCCAGATCGGCGGGCCATCGTGACCACAGGGTGAGCAGCGCCACGGAGAGTGCCCTCCGCCATCTTTGCTCCAGTGACCAGGTAGTTGGGACCACCAGGCTCAGAGACAGACAGGCATAATATCGCTTCGGGTTCAGGCAGCTTGTGTGTAACCTGCTCCCAGGTGCTGGGCTGATCTGCAGTGACCAGCGCGCCAGATCTGCTGTGGGACTTCTGCCTGGCAGAGGGACGCCCCCTCCCCCCCCCAGGAGAGATCACACACCCCTGCACAGGGCAGGAGCCTGCCAGCCTCCCTTTGGCGACCTCTGCTCCAGGAATCCACTAGGCTGAGCCTTTAGATGTGCAAGGCCTCCCCAATATAAGATCACTTGGGGCAAAGCACATTAGGGCTCCAAAGTCACTCAGGAGCAGGCAGGCCCCAGAAATCGGTGCCAGGGGAATCCTGGTAATCCAGGGGGGGCAGAAATAGCTTTGCAAGCTCACAGGAGGTCCAACCAACAGCCAGTGGCAGCAGGACCAACTAACACCAGAGGTATCCAGATGGCAAAAGGCAAACGTAGGAATGTTACTAACAGTAATCAAAGTAACGTGGGACCATCCGAACCCAACTCTCCAACAGCAGCAAGTCCTGGATACCCCACCACACCCGAAAGACAAGATCTGGATTTAAAATCACTTCTCATGATGCTATTAGAGGATCACAAGAAGGACACAAATAAATCTCATAAAGAGTTACAGGAGACCATGAATCAACGGTTAGAAGCCCTTACAAAGGAAACACAAAAATCGCTTAGAGAAATGCGGGAGAACATGGATCAAAAGATGGAGGCGCACAAGGAGACAACACAAAAATCACTTAACGAGATGAATCAACGGGTAGATGCACTCACAAAGGAATCACAAAATTTGCATAAAGAAATGCAGAAGAATATGGGTCAACAGACAGATGCCCATAAGGAGGCAACACAAAAATTGCTTAAAGAAATGAATCAACGGTTAGATGCCCTTACAAAGGAAACACGAGAACTGCTTAAAGAAATGCAGGAGACGATGGATCAACAGATGGAATCCCATGAGGAGGAAACACAAAAATCGCTCAGAGAAATGCAGGAGAACGTGGGTCATCAGGAAGAAATCCTGAAAGAGGTAATGCAAAAATACCTTAAAGAAATACAGGAAAATACAAACAAACAAGTGAAGGATCTCAGCAAATCCATCCAGGAACTAAAAAAGGAAGTAGAAACAACTAAGAAATCACAAAGGGAGACAACTTTGGAGATAGAAAACCTTGGGAAGAAATCAGGAGTCATAGATGCAAACATCAACAATAGAATACAAGAGATGGAAGAAAGAATCTCAGGTGCTGAAGATTCCATAGAAAGCATCGACTCAACAGTCAAAGAAAATGCAAAATGCAAAAAACGCGTAACCCAAAACATCCAGGAAATCCAGGACACAATGAGAAGACCAAACCTAAGGATTATAGGTATAGATGAGAGTGAAGATTTGCAACTTAAAGGGCCAGTAAACATCTTCAACAAAATTATGGAGGAAAACTTCCCTAACTTAAAGAGAGAGATGCCGATGAACATACAAGAAGCCTACAGAACTCCAAACAGACTGGACCAGAACAGAAATACCTCCCGTCACATAATAATCAAAACACCGAATGTTCTAAACAAAGAAAGAATACTAAATGCAGTAAGAGAAAAGGGCCAAGTAACATACAAAGGAAGACCTATCCGAATCACATCAGACTTCTCACCAGAGACTATGAAAGCCAGAAGATCCTGGGCAGATCTCATGCAGACACTAAGACAGCACAAATGCCAGCCTAGACTACTATACCCAGCAAAACTCTCAATCACCATAGATGGAGAGACCAAGATATTCCATGATAAAACCAAATTTTCACAATATCTTTCCACAAATCCAGCCCTGCAACGGATAATAGGTGGAAACCTCCAATACAGGGAGAGAAACAACACCCTGGAAAAAATGAGATAATAACCTTCTTGAATCAAACCCAAAAGTAGATAACCACTCAAACATAAAGATAGCGTCAAGAATGGCAGATGGCAATAATCACTATGCCTTAATCTCTCTTAATATCAATGGTCTCAACTCCCCAATTAAAAGACATAGACTAGCAGACTGGATACGTAAACAGGACCCAGCTTTTTGCTGCATGCAGGAAACGCACCTCAGTGTCAAAGACAAACACTACCTCAGAGTAAAAGGCTGGAAAACAATTTTACAAGCAAATGGCCCCAAGAAACGAGGTGGAGTAGCCATCCTAATATCGGATAAAATTGATTTTCAACCCAAAGTCATCAAAAAAGACACAGAAGGACACTACATACTGATCAAGGGAAAAATCCACCATCAAGAACTCTCAATCCTGAATATCTATGCTCCAAATGCAAGGGCACCCTCATTCGTAAAAGAAACTTTACTAAAACTCAAAGCACACATCGCACCGCACACAATAATAGTGGGTGACTTCAACACCCCGCTCTCTGAAATGGATCGTTCAGGAAAGCAGAAACTAAACAGGGACACAGTGAATCTAATTGAAGCCTTGGACCAAATGGAACTAACTGATATATATAGAACATTTCATCCTAGAGCTAAAGAATACACCTTCTTCTCAGCTCCTCATGGTACCTTCTCCAAAATTGACCATATAATTGGTCACAAATCAGACCTCAACAGATACAAGAAGATAGAAATAATCCCATGCCTCCTATCAGATCACTATGGAATAAGGGTGGTCTTCAATGGCAACAAAAACAAAAGAAAACCCACGTACACATGGAGGCTGAACAATGCTCTACTCAATGATAACTTGGTCAAGGTGGAAATAAAGAAAGAAATCAAAGACTTTTTGAAAGTTAATGAAAATGAAGGCACAACATACCCTAACTTATGGGACACAATGAAAGCAGTGCTAAGAGGAAAATTCATAGCCCTGAGTGCCGCCAAAAAGAAACGGGAGACAGCATACACTAACAGCTTAATGGCACACCTGAAAGCCCTGGAACAAAAAGAAGCAAATACACCAAAGAGGAGTAGAAGGCAGGAAATCATCAAACTCAGGGCTGAAATCAATCAAGTAGAAACAAATAAAACCATACAAAGAATCAACAAAACGAGGAGTTGGTTCTTTGAGAAAATCAACAAGATAGATAAGCCCTTAGCCAGACTAACCAGAGGGCACAGAGATAGTATCCAAATTAATAAAATCAGAAACGAAAAGGGAGAGATAACAACAGAAACTGAGGAAATTCAAAAAATCATCAGATCCTACTACAAAAACCTGTATTCAACACAACTAGAAAATCTTGAGGAAATGGACAATTTCCTTGACAGATACCAAGTACCAAAATTAAATCAGGATCAAATAGACCATCTAAACCGTCCTATAACCCCTGAAGAAATAGAAGTTGTCATTGGAAGTCTTCCAACCAAAAAAAGCACAGGTCCAGATGGTTTTAGTGCAGAATTCTATCAGACCTTCAAAGAAGACCTAACACCAATACTCTTCAAACTGTTCCACAAAATAGAAACAGAAGGAACACTACCCAACTCGTTCTATGAAGCCACAATTACACTAATACCAAAAGCACACAAAGATCCGACAAAGAAAGAGAATCTCAGGCCAATCTCTCTTATGAATATCGATGCAAAAATACTCAATAAAATTCTTGCCAACCGAATCCAAGAACACATCAAAACGATCATTCACCACGATCAAGTAGGCTTCATCCCAGGGATGCAGGGATGGTTCAATATAAGGAAATCCATCAATGTAATCCACTACATAAACAATCTCAAAGAAAAAAACCACATGGTCATCTCATTAGATGCTGAGAAAGCATTTGACAAAATTCAGCATCCTTTCATGCTAAAGGTCTTGGAAAGATCAGGAATTCAAGGCCCATATCTAAACATAGTAAAAGCAATTTACAGCAAACCAGTAGCCAGCATCAATCTAAACGGAGAGAAACTTGAAGCAATCCCACTAAAATCAGGGACTAGACAAGGCTGCCCTCTCTCTCCATATCTTTTCAATATAGTACTTGAAGTTCTAGCTAGAGCAATTAGACAAGAAAAAGAGGTCAAAGGGATACAAATTGGAAAGGAAGAAGTCAAACTATCACTATTTGCAGACGATATGATAGTATACATAAGCGACCCAAAGAACTCCACCAGAGAACTCCTACAGCTGATAAACGACTTCAGCAAAGTGGCCGGATATAAAATCAACTCAAGCAAGTCAGAAGCCTTCCTATACTCAAAGGATAAGCAGGCTGAGAAAGAAGTAAGAGAAATAATACCCTTTACTATAGCCACAAACCATATTAAGTATCTTGGCGTGACGCTAACCAAACAAGTGAAAGATCTGTATGACAAGAACTTCAAGTCTCTGAAGAAAGAAATTGAAGAAGACCTCGGAAGATGGAAAAATCTGCCATGCTCATGGATTGGCAGGATTAATATAGTAAAAATGAGCATCTTACCAAAAGTAATACACAGATTCAATGCAATCCCCATCAAAATCCCAACTCAATTCTTCATAGAGTTAGAAAGAGCAATTCAAAAATTCATCTGGAATAACAGAAAACCCAGAATAGCTAAAACTATTCTCAAGAGTAAAAGAACCTCTGGGGGAATCAGTATCCCGGACCTCAAGCTGTACTACAGAGCAATAGTGTTAAAAACTGCATGGTATTGGTACAGTAACAGACATGTAGATCAATGGAACAGAATTGAAGACCCAGAAATGAATCCACACTCCTATGGTCACTTGATCTTTGACAAAGGAGCTAAAACCATCCAGTGGAAAAAAGATAGCCTTTTCAACAAATGGTGCTGGCTCAGCTGGAGGTCAACATGCAGAAGAATGCAAATTGACCCATCCTTATCTCCTTGCACTAAGCTCAATTCTAAGTGGATCAAAGATCTCCACATAAAACCAGACACACTGAAACTAATAGAAGGGAAACTAGGGAAGAACCTTGAACATATGGGCACAGGGGAGAATTTCCTGAACAGAACTCCAATAGCTTATACTCTAAGATCAAGAATAGACAAATGGGACCTCATTAAATTACAAAGTTTTTGCAAGGCAAAAGACACTGTCAAAAAGACAAAGCGGCAACCAACTAACTGGGAAATGATCTTTACCAACCTTACATCCGACAGAGGGCTAATATCCAAGATATACAAAGAACTCAAGAAGTTAAACTCCAGAGAGGCAAGTAACCCTATTAAAAAATGGGGTACAGAGCTAAACAAAGAGTTCTCACCTGAAGAATATCTAATGGCTGAGAAGCACCTAAAGAGATGTTCATCATCCTTAGTCATTAGGGAAATGCAAATCAAAACAACCCTGAGATTCCATCTCACACCAGTCAGGATGGCTAAGATCAAAAACACAGGAGACAGCAGTTGTTGGCGAGGATGTGGAGAAAGAGGAACACTCCTCCACTGCTGGTGGAATTGCAGGCTGGTACAACCACTCTGGAAAGCAGTCTGGCGGCTCCTCAGAAAACTGGGCATGACACTTCCGGAGGATCCGGCTATACCACTCCTGGGCATATACCCAGAGACTTTACCTGCATGCAATAAGGACACATGCTCCACTATATTCATAGCAGCCTTATTTATAATAGCCAGAAGCTGGAAAGAACCCAGATGTCCCTCAACGGAGGAATGGATTCAGAAGATGTGGTATATTTACACAATGGAATACTACTCTGCAATTAAAAACAATGAATTCACGAAATTCCTAGGCAAATGGTCAGAACTTGAAAATATCATCCTTAGTGAGGTAACCCAATCACAAAAGATCACACATGGTATGAAGTCACTGATAAGGGGATATTGACCCAGAATCTCAGAATACCCTAGACACAATCAGCATATCAATAGATTTCTAAAAAGATGGAAGGAGAGACCCCTGGTCCTGGAAAGACTGGATGTAGGGGAACGCCAGGACAGAGTAATGAGAGGGGGTTGAATGGAGAAAAGAGGGAGGGAAGGGGGCTTATGGGACTTTCGGGGAGGGAGGAAATGGGAAAGGGGAAGTGATTTGGAATGTAAATTAAAAAAATAAAATAAAATAAAATTTAAAAAAAAAAATCATGAGCCCATGGTAGATATTTTATATTCAAATTATAAAAAATATCTATTCCTCTGTAACAAACTGATTCATTCAATTTTAGTAGTTTAGGATAAAAATAAAATGTTTTGCTATAATCACGATTCACAAATTAACTGAGTATGCTGGGTGTGACCACACTGGTGTTACTCTGTCAAATGTACCTTTCATCTGGGATGGCCATGGACAGATCAAGAAGGCTCAGTTGTGAGCTCTCATCTGTCAGGTTTGTGAGAGTCTCAGCTAGATCTCTATATCAGCTTGTTCCTTGTCCAGTCCCTGTAGCTGTGTGTTCTAACACAGACATCAGAATTCTAAGGAAGAAGCTCAGAATTCAAACAGTAAGTGCTCCATAAAACCAGATTTAACACTAAACCCATTTTAGTGTTATAGTTATTTAGTGTGTGTGTGTGTGTGTGTGTGCAAGTGTGTGTGTGTGTGTGTGTGTGTGTAAGTGTGTGTGTGTGTGTGTGTGTGTGAGAGAGAGAGAGAGAGAAAGAGAGAGAGAGAGAGAGAGAGACGAGGGAGGGAGGGAGGGAGGGAAGGAGGGAGGAAGGGAGGGAGGGAGGGAGGGAGAGGGAGGAAGGGAGAAGGAGAGGAAGGGAGAAGGAAAGGGAGAGAAGGAAAGGTAGAAGGGGAGGGGAGGGGAGGAAGGGAGATGAGAGAGGGATATATCTCCTAATACGAACTCATCAATGTCTGTGATACCAAACTTGGTGTTTGAAAGACAATTAGGACAATTTCCTCACCACCCTGACACAGCCAAAGTCCAAACTGTCAAAATGTAACCACAGGAAAGTGGGGGAAAGACAGTTGTAGTGAAATATGAACAGCAGTATACTATAGAGGCTGCAGAAGAGAGGGATAGATTGCAGCACAGGAAAACAGTCCACAGCAGCAAGAGGACCTCTGCACCTGCCTGAACCATCTATATGTCTATCTGGTGAGGTACTATACCTGGGAGGTATTACAATCTTCCTTGCCATCTTCATTTCTTATAACAAAGAGAACTTTCATGTATAAGTAGTTTATAATTACCAACTAAGAGTGAGTTGAATTGTAAAAACTTATTTTAAAGGTAAAGATGTCATGGGAACCCTTAAATTACACCCTGTTGGGTGCTACTTCTTCAGCCTGTGGTCAGTTGTGACCCTGACTTGGAAAATCACAAAGGCATCAATTTTATTCACAGCACGCGAAGGAAGCTGCTCAGTATCATAAGCAAAAAGCACATATGTGATGGAATTCTAGATAAACTTCAGGAGGAATGCCTACTAGATAAATCCAGCTGATGTCTAAATTCCTCAGGGCCTCTGAAAGTTCAGAAGATGGAATTGAGCTGGCCTTGCCTCCCCTTTACCTCAAGTGTTGGTTTTTTCCTCTTTACTGCTCCCTTCAAGTGTGTATATAATCCATCCCTTTCTTGATTACCTGTGGTCTTTTCCACTTTTTCACTTTTCATTCCCTCTATAAACACCATCCCCACTGCATCTTGAAAGCTTATCTCCTCTCCCCAGATGTCTGCTCACAGTTGAGAGCCTGACACTGATTTTAACCAGCTTGAATTGCTCTGAAATAAATTCCTCAGGGCAGAGAGCAATTTCTTATGCATTGTCAATAGCAGAATGGAGTGTTTGTGCTTCCTTGGCATGGGATGAATATAAATAACAGAGAATACAAAAATAGAAGAGTAATTTCTGTATATCAAACAATTAAAATCTAAAAACTTAACTCTGGATAACCCCAAAAATCTATCTGAATGTGGAAGTACTGTTCTGCCATGGGATATAGAACCTGGCAAAGTGGAAATCCTCTCAGCTAGGAAAAATGACTTATCCCATGAGCCCAGATTTTGAAAGGGAAATATAAGTTGTTCATAGTTATTCTTTCTCCAATGGTACACGCATGGGTTGAAGACTTCTGGCTAGTATGACTTTGAACATAACTACAATAAATGTTAGCTAGTTCAGAGATGCCAAAATATGTGGCATTTTAGGGCATGGATAGTTATGTAGTAGAAATGGCAGGGACACATCTTTGTAAATGTTGGGGGCCACATAGCCATAAAAGCATCTCCTGTAATAGGACCTAATCAAGGACTGTTTTAGAGAGCAAGAATTGCTGATACAAACAATGTCAGCCAATTGGAAACTGTTGTTTAGAGGGGATACTTTCTTGGGACCAATGGGGCATGGATAGAAGGTATAACAGTGTTCAGAGAGCTTGTTGTTGCATTTCTCACCTGCTCCCAGAGTCTGCATCATTGACTGAACCACTTCACCTCCAACTGCCAAGGACAGGTAGGGTGAGGCAGTGAGTAGTCCAGGGCACAGACAACATAGTAGGACTGTTATAAGAAGGCTTGGGGGCTGTGATATGGCCTGATAGTTAAGATGATTACCATCAGGCTTGGGAATGCTGCTATAATCACTGAGACTCATATGGTGGAAAAAGGGAACCAAATTCTGACCTCCACCTGCATGCCATGGTTCTCTCTCTCTCTCTCTCTCTCTCTCTCTCTCTCTCTCTCTCTCTCTCTCTCTCTCTCTCTCTCTCTCTCTCTCACACACACACACACACACACACATCTTCCTAAGTATGTCCAAACAGAATAGCCTTTATTCCTATGTACTCACTTATTGACACCAAAACCCATGATAGAAGTCCATCAGTATGTCACCATTTTTGGCTGGAAGACTACATAAGAATACATTGAACCATGGACTACCTTTTTTTTATTTTCTATATTTTTTATTTAAATTCCGAATGATTTCCCCTATTCCGTTTCCTCCCTTCCCAAAAGTCCCATAAGCCCCCTTCCCTCCCTCTTTTCTCCATTCAACCCCCTCTCATTACTCTGTCCTGGCATTCCCCTACATCCAGTCTTTCCATGACCAGGGGGTCTCTCCTTCCATCTTCTTGGAAATCTATTGATAGGTGAATTGCGTCTTGGGTATTCTGAGATTCTGGGTTAATACCCCCTTATCAGTGACTGCACAATCACAAAAGAACCATGGACTATCTTGTTCAGATTGGTCTATATTTTGAACCAGTCATATGTGGAAAGTGAAATGAATGAGGAAGGCAAAATGAAACTCTAATGCCATTGCTAATAAAAAAAAAAAGTACCTGAAAAGAATTTATGACTAAAGGGTTTCGTAAGATCTGTAGCCAACACCCTTGCATTCGGTGTCATGTGCAACATGGTTGTGAGTATGGCTGCAGGACCATTTCAGCTGTAGGAGCACCTTCAATCTAAATCATGCACCTCTGGTTTCTAATATACACATGTCATTGCTCTTTCTTGTATGCTTGTCTGTTATTGCATTTTTCTATACTATATTTTTCCTCAAATACAAGTCTGGTAAAAAAAAATCTGGAAAAAGGATTGAGGGCTTTACTAAAAAAGGAAATGACTCTGAAACTTATTAGGAACAAACCGTTCTAGCCCTGGCTCTTCAAGTAGTCAGTTCAGGCACAATGAACAGGGGGTTCTATGGAGATTGACTGCCTTAATTGTTCTATCAGATATTTTTTTGCCAAGTCATGATGATTATGTTGTACCACAAAATATTTGAAGCAGGAAATGTTTTTGAGAAACCTGAAGTTTTAGTAGTTAAAAGAAATGAAAGAAAAGGAACACTGGGCCTGGGTCACTAAGGACAGGGATGGCCATAGGAAATACAATGAACAAGATAGAGAAAAAGATAGCTGGGTCTACTGGATATGGGAGCAATGGTGAGAGCCCACATGAGAGAAGATCTCTAATAATAGAAAGTTTGATTTAGAAATATTATTGGGGAAAATTGGAAGTTATAGAAATTGGTATACTACAGAATATAAAAGGATGGGTAAAAGTGTTTGGACCCCACAAGCAAGCCATTGGATTAGTGAACTGACCTTCCTGGAAAGATTAGAACATGCTAATTTGAGTTCCTGGCATTGCCTACCTAAGAAAACTAGAGTATACGTTCTAAGAGATAGAATTTGAACTTGTGAAGGAGCCTTGCAAGAAGCTGTAAAAGAAATTAATATTGCATATGGAAAATAATTTGAAAAGCACTGTAGAAATGGATATTTGGAGTTTAGTAAATTGGAGGAAGAGATTCTGCAAAGTTTGGCAAGTTAAAAATATTAACATTATCCTGACCTGTTTAGCACCTTTCTGGTCTCCTGCTAATTCTGTAACTGCAAGTTTATTCCCAGATGACCTGTTATATGGAGATTTTTCTAAGAGTTAAAAGTTAATGTATAACTTGCTTTTGCAGACACCGAACTGTAACTTTATGTGTGCTATATGCTTTCTGGTGACATAGTTATATGGGGTTTTGAAAGGAAAATAATGAAAAGGCTTTTGCTTTTATTATTGTACAACAATGAAGTGTGTAACCAATAAAAGACTGAGGTGAACTCAGAGACAGAACCTGAAAGCTGTCTCTGAGCACAGCTTCAGAACAACAATGAGTTACTTGTCAGTTTGCACCTGAAAAAAAAATAAGTACCATAACATAAACCAAAACATAAAGTGTGTCCAAGGTGGACACTAAGAGAAGATGAGAATAGAGATGTAGAAAGGCTATGGAATAGTGAGATGAGGCCAACAGGGAAGGTAAGTAGTTTCATTACACTGCTATACTCATGGAGTGGGAAGGATCTGGCTCCCCAGAGACACTCACATTCAGTTCCTTTCTGAGAGATAGATTGCTGTACAAAGTGTGAAGGAATACATTTCAGATAAAACGAGAGTGCTAATCAGATATACATAGAGATTATCCAGGCGAGCTCAAAAGAACAAAATGAATCTTCCTAAGAGAAAGTGTGAAGCACAAAAGAAAACATCAAAGGAATTAAACTTGAGGAAGACTTCATCAGACATTGCTGCTTTGAAAGTGGAAGGGAAGGAGATGGTAAACCAGAAATGCATGTGGCCTCAGAAAAATAATTTTTTCTGTGAAGTCTACTAAAGGAAGAAATCCACTGAGACTGCACCTCATTTCTGATCTTGCCCTATATATCATATGCATATTATATTATACATATAACATGTGTAATATATTACATATATACATATATGTAATATATACATATGTATATATACATATACACATATACATCTATGTAATAATATATAATATGTAGTAATATTTAATATACATAACATAATAATACATACATGTATGTAATAACATATGCATATAACCATATATATAATATATAATTTAAGATGAAAGAATTTTAATTTATACTGTGTTAAAGCAATAAAGCATGAGAATAGCTTATGGTAGCTACAGAAATCTATTCATTTATGTAATTTAGGAATACACAGGAAGCAATGAATGACCTAGTCTATTAGACCAGAAATTAGTGGAAAGCAACCAGATAATTCCCCCAATTTCTGTAAACAAGGTGATCTTGGCAACACATTCTGCCTTTCTAAAAATGTATGCACTTAAAACTTGTAGCCTTGTGCTACCTTTATCACACTATTCGTTTAAACGTTATCCCTGAAAAGAAATGCAATACCTCTTAGTAGTTTTACCCAGTGTTACTCCCTTATTCTCAGCTAAGAACTATTCTACCTCCCATCCTGACAGATTTCACTATTTAGACATCTGGTGCAAGTTGCTTGCCTCAATCTAGATAATAGCTCCAAAGTCTGTTCAGGTTGAAGCTTGCATTACTATTCCATTCTTTTTTATTGCCAATAATGTTTTTATGGTGTGGATATAGCACATTATACTTCTCCATGTTTTGTACAAATGTATGTTTTCATTACACTAGTAGAGAACTTATCATAGCTCCATTTTCACCTTGATGCATTGCTATTCTGCAGCAGTTTACATTCTGGGCAGCAATATATAAGAATGGTTTCTATTTTTGCCAGATAGTTGCAGACATTTATTACCTGTGTTCTCTTATCTGTTCTAGCAAGTGTGAAGTGCCACTTTACATTTAACTGATGGATAATTTATTAAAAAGATTGTTTTTCTGTGCCTGATAGACATTAATCTACTTTGTAGATATTCATTCTCTTAATACTTTTAAAATGTGCTTATTTTCATTAATTATTTTATTATTATATTATGGTGAAAAGTCTTTACTGCTTCCACATAAGTTCTTATGGGATATTTAATTCTTGAGCATTTCCTTGAATGTCTGTCATTTGGGGATGCTGAAGCAGATACTGTGGTCACTGAGGATGAGTCAGCAACTTGTTTAGTTTTTATAGTTTCTGAACTAGGACATCCAGAATGTTTTTCCGGAGAGGATCCTCTTTCTGGGTTGGAGCAAGATGCCTTCTTGATGTGTACTCACTCACATAAATCTGTTTCCTGCTACTTGGTATACCAATCCTATGCAGACCTAATTACTTTCCTAAAGCTCATCTCTATCATATCAGATTAAGGATCCAAACACAGCATTTTCTTTCATTATAATTTTTTATCTTTATGCCAATATTTTTTGATATTAAAATATACTTATATTTTAAGAAATAACAATCTTTAGCCCTCTTCCCTCAGATTTAAAACTATGGTATAGTACATTATGCTATACATATATAGGACATTAAAAGTCCATTTTAAATGTATTTGCCATTCAAAGATTGCTATTTCATATTTTTCACAATTATTTTTCCTTTTTTATTGTATATTTTATTTATTTACATTTCAAATGTTATCTCTTTTCCGGGTTTCCCTTCTGGAAACCCCTACCCTATCCTCCCACCCCCTGCTTTTATAAGGGTGCTTCCCTACCCACCCACTCACTCCCACTTCCCCACCCTGGAATTCTCCTACACTGGGGCAACAAGCCTTACAGGACAAGGGCCTCACCTCCTATTGATGTCCAACAAGGCCATCCTCTGCTACATATGCAGCTGGAGCCATGGGTCCCTCCATGTACACTCCTTGGTTGGTGGTTTAGTCCCTGAGAGCCCTGAGGGTCTTCTTATGGGGTTGTTGTTCTTCTTATGGGATTTCAAAGCCCTTCAACTTCTTCATCCCTAATTTCACAATTTTTGGCAGCCATTTTGTTTTAGTTTCCTGTTTATTGAAAATAGATTCCTCTCTCATATAATACATTCCAATTATAGTTTTCCTTTCCTTCACCCCCACTCCCCACCCCATTCTTTTCTTTCAGTCGGATCTACTCCTTCTCCATCTCCATTCAGAAAAGGAGCAGACTTCCAATTTTATTTATTTACATTTCAAACAACCAAATTCTCTCCATGTGATTTCTGTCCATGGGTCTCTGTACCCACTCTCCTATGTTTCCAGAGAAGCCTCTCTGACAACAACTGCACAAGGGACTGATCTGAGTATAGCAGAATATCCTTAGGGACTATTTAGTTATTTATTTATTTACTATTGATTTTTTTTTTTTGGCCAGCTGTGTTTGGTTCTACCCTAGGCCTCTGGGCTATCCAATCTGTTGTTGCTGGCCACACAAGCAATGTCCAGCCCAGGTTCCCTATAAAGGAGTGGTCCTCAAGTTAAATCAGATATTGCTTGGCCATTTCCACAAGTTCTGTACCACCATTGCCCCAGTACATCTTGTAGACTGGATAGATTGTAGGTCAAAAGTTTTGTGGCTTGATTGCTATTCATGTTTCTTCTAATTCCCACTGGAGCATACCTTCCCACATCAAAGGGACTTGAATATAGGGATGAAGACTCAATACAGGCACCAGTTAGACCGCTTCATGTTCAATGAGCTATGTTTATGTTGTCCTGGGCAATGAGTCTCTGCTGTAAATTTGTAGAGAGCAATTCTCTGTTCTAGCATCAGTCTGGTTTAGTTGAGGATATCCACCAGACCACCTCTGCCAGCAGCTCAATGGAATGCATCCGAGTCCTATACTGGGAGCCTTGCCTGGCTATAGGAGATGGCCAGTCCACACTGCATATCCCCACAATTAGGAGTCCTCACTTGGGTCACCATCATAGATTCTCGTAAGTTTCTATGGCACTAGGTTTCTACATCACCCTACAGGGGTCCCCAATTTCAAACACTGTTCCTGGTACTTTCTCTGTCTATCCCCTACCTCCAGCCTAATCCCTCTAACTCAGTTCCCCAGCAGGCCCACTATACAACTACAAAATCAATTTTATTTTTCTTTCCCAGTGAGATCCGGGTGGCCCCTATAGCAATTCTCTTTAGATAACCTCTCTGGGTCTACAGATTATAACTAATATCCACTTATAAGTAAATATACACCATATTGTGTTCTTCTGGGTTTGAGTTGCCTCACTGAGGATGATTTTTTTTTAGTTCTTTGAATTTGCCTTAAAATTTCATGATGCCATTCTTTTTTTTTTAATTATATATTTTATTTTTTTTAATTTACATTCCAAATCATTTCCCCTTTCCCGTTTCCTCCCTCCCTGAAAGTCCCATAAGCCCCTTCCCTCCCTCTTTTCTCCATTCAACCCCCTCTCGTTACTCTGTCCTGGCGTTCCCCTACATCCAGTCTTTCCAGGACCAGGGGTCTCTCCTTCCATCTTCTTAGAAATCTATTGATATGCGGATTGTGTCTAGGGTATTCCGAGATTCTGGGTCAATATCCCCTTATCAGTGACTGCATACCATGTGTGTTCTTTTGTGATTGGGTTACCTCACTAAGGATGATATTTTCAAGATCTGACCATTTGCCTAGGAATTTCGTGAATTCATTGTTTTTAATTGCAGAGTAGTATACCATTGTGTAGATATACCACATATTCTGAATCCATTCCTCCATTGAGGGACATCTGGGTTCTTTCCAGCTTCTGGCTATTATAAATAAGGCTGCTATGAACATAGTGGAGCATGTGTCCTTATTGCATGCAGGTAAAGCCTCTGGGTATACGCCCAGGAGTGGTATAGCCGGATCCTCCGGGAGTGTCATGCCCAGTTTTCTGAGGAACCGCCAGACTGCTTTCCAGAGTGGTTGTACCAGCTTGCAATTCCACCAGCAGTGGAGGAGTGTTCCTCTTTCTCCACATCCTCGCCAACAACTGCTGTCTCCTGTGTTTTTGATCTTAGCCATCCTGACTGGTGTGAGATGGAATCTCAGGGTTGTTTTGATTTGCATTTCCCTAATGACTAAGGATGATGAACATCTCTTTAGGTGCTTCTCAGCCATTAGATATTCTTCAGGTGAGAACACTTTGTTTAGCTCTGTACCCCATTTTTTAATAGGGTTACTTGCCTCTCTGGAGTTTAACTTCTTGAGTTCTTTGGATATATTGGATATTAGCCCTCTGTCGGATGTAAGGTTGGTAAAGATCATTTCCCAGTTAGTTGGTTGCTGCTTGGTCTTTTTGACAGTGTCTTTTGCCTTGCAAAAACTTTGTAATTTAATGAGGTCCCATTTGTCTATTCTTGATCTTAGAGCATAAGCTATTGGAGTTCTGTTCAGGAAATTCTCCCCTGTGCCCATATGTTCAAGGATCTTCCCTAGTTTCCCTTCTATTAGTTTCAGTGTGTCTGGTTTTATGTGGAGATCTTTGATCCACTTAGAATTGAGCTTAGTGCAAGGAGATAAGGATGGGTCAATTGGCATTCTTCTGCATGTTGACCTCCAGCTGAGCCAGCATCATTTGTTGAAAAGGCTATCTTTTTTCCACTGGATGGTTTTAGCTCCTTTGTCAAAGATCAAGTGACCATAGGAGTGTGGATTCATTTCTGGGTCTTCAATTCTGTTCCATTGATCTACATGTCTGTCACTGTACCAATACCATGCGGTTTTTAACACTATTGCTCTGTAATACAGCTTGAGGTCCGGGATACTGATTCCCCCAGAGGTTCTTTTACTCTTGAGAATAGTTTTAGCTATTCTGGGTTTTCTGTTATTCCAGATGAATTTTTGAATTGCTCTTTCTAACTCTATGAAGAATTGAGTTGGGATTTTGATGGGGATTGCATTGAATCTGTGTATTACTTTTGGTAAGATGCTCATTTTTACTATATTAATCCTGCCAATCCATGAGCATGGCAGATTTTTCCATCTTCTGAGGTCTTCTTCAATTTCTCTCTTCAGAGACTTGAAGTTCTTGTCATACAGATCTTTCACTTGTTTGGTTAGAGTCACGCCAAGATACTTAATATGGTTTGTGGCTATCGTGAAGGGTATTATTTCTCTTACTTCTTTCTCAGCCTGCTTATCCTTTGAGTATAGGAAGGCTTCTGACTTGCTTGAGTTGATTTTATATCCGGCCACTTTGCCAAAGTCGTTTATCAGCTGTAGGAGTTCTCTGGTGGAGTTCTTTGGGTCGCTTAAGTATCGTCTGCAAATAGTGATAGTTTGACTTCTTCCTTTCCAATTTGTATCCCTTTGACCTCTTTTTGTTGTCTAATTGCTCTAGCTAGAACTTCAAGTACTATATAGAAAAGATATGGAGAGAGAGGGCAGCCTTGTCTAGTCCCTGATTTTAGTGGGATTGCTTCAAGTTTCTCTCCATTTAGATTGATGCTGGCTACCGGTTTGCTGTAAATTGCTTTTACTATGTTTAGATATGGGCCTTGAATTCCTGATCTTTCCAAGACCTTTAGCATGAAAGGATGCTGAATTTTGTCAAATGCTTTCTCAGCATCTAATGAGATGACCATGTGGTTTTTTTTTCTTTGAGATTGTTTATGTAGTGGATTACATTGATGGATTTCCTTATATTGAACCATCCCTGAATCCCTGGGATGAAGCCTACTTGATCGTGGTGAATGATCGTTTTGATGTGTTCTTGGATTCGGTTGGCAAGAATTTTATTGAGTATTTTTGCATCGATATTCATAAGAGAGATTGTCCTGAGATTCTCTTTCTTTGTCGGATCTTTGTGTGGTTTTGGTATTAGTGTAATTGTGGCTTCATAGAACGAGTTGGGTAGTGTTCCTTCTGTTTCTATTTTGTGGAACAGTTTGAAGAGTATTGGTGTTAGGTCTTCTTTGAAGGTCTGATAGAATTCTGCACTAAAACCATCTGGACCTGTGCTTTTTTTGGTTGGAAGACTTCCAATGACAACTTCTATTTCTTCAGGGGTTATAGGACGGTTTAGATGGTCTATTTGATCCTGATTTAATTTTGGTACTTGGTATCTGTCAAGGAAATTGTCCATTTCCTCAAGATTTTCTAGTTGTGTTGAATACAGGTTTTTGTAGTAGGATCTGATGATTTTTTGAATTTCCTCAGTTTCTGTTGTTATCTCTCCCTTTTCGTTTCTGATTTTATTAATTTGGATACTATCTCTGTGCCCTCTGGTTAGTCTGGCTAAGGGCTTATCTATCTTGTTGATTTTCTCAAAGAACCAACTCCTCGTTTTGTTGATTCTTTGTATGGTTTTATTTGTTTCTACTTGATTGATTTCAGCCCTGAGTTTGATGATTTCCTGCCTTCTACTCCTCTTTGGTGTATTTGCTTCTTTTTGTTCCAGGGCTTTCAGGTGTGCATTAAGCTGTTAGTGTATGCAGTCTCCCGTTTCTTTTTGGTGGCACTCAGGGCTATGAATTTTCCTCTTAGCACTGATTTCATTGTGTCCCATAAATTAGGGTATGTTGTGCCTTCATTTTCATTAACTTTCAAAAAGTCTTTGATTTCTTTCTTTATTTCCACCTTGACCAAGTTATCATTGAGTAGAGCATTGTTCAGCCTCCATGTGTATGTGGGTTTTCTTTTGTTTTTGTTGCCATTTAAGACCACCCTTATTCCATAGTGATCTGATAGGAGGCATGGGATTATTTCTATCTTCTTATATCTGTTGAGGTCTGATTTGTGACCAATTATATGGTCAATTTTGGAGAAGGTACCATGAGGAGCTGAGAAGAAGGTGTATTCTTTAGCTCTAGGATGAAATGTTCTATATATATCTGTTAGTTCCATTTGGTCCAAGGCTTCAATTAGATTCACTGTGTCCCTGTTTAGTTTCTGCTTTCCTGAACGATCCATTTCAGAGAGCGGGGTGTTGAAGTCACCCATTATTATTGTGTGCGGTGCGATGTGTGCTTTGAGTTTTAGTAAAGTTTCTTTTATGAATGAGGGTGCCCTTGCATTTGGAGCATAGATATTCAGAATTGAGAGTTCTTGATGGTGGATTTTTCCCTTGATCAGTATGTAGTGTCCTTCTGTGTCTTTTTTGATGACTTTAGGTTGAAAATCAATTTTATCTGATATTAGGATGGCTACTCCACCTCGTTTCTTGGGGCCATTTGCTTGTAACATTGTTTTCCAGCCTTTTACTCTGAGGTAGTGTTTGTCTTTGACACTGAGGTGTGTTTCCTGCATGCAGCAAAATGTTGGATCCTGTTTACATATCCAGTCTGCTAGTCTATGTCTTTTAATTGGGGAATTGAGACCATTGATATTAAGAGAGATTAAGGCATAGTGACTATTGCCATCTGCCATTCTTGACGCTATCTTTATGTTTGAGTGGTTATCTACTTTTGGGTTTGATTCAAGAAGGTTATTATCTCATTTTTTCCTGGGTGTTGTTCCTCTCCCTGTATGGGAGGTTTCCACCTATTATCCGTTGCAGGGCTGGATTTGTGGAAAGATATTGTGAAAATTTGGTTTTATCATGGAATATCTTGGTCTCTCCATCTATGGTGATTGAGAGTTTTGCTGGGTATAGTAGTCTAGGCTGGCATTTGTGCTGTCTTAGTGTCTGCATGAGATCTGCCCAGGATCTTCTGGCTTTCATAGTCTCTGGTGAGAAGTCTGATGTGATTCGGATAGGTCTTCCTTTGTATGTTACTTGGCCCTTTTCTCTTATTGCTTTGGTATTCTTTCTTTGTTTAGAACATTCGGTGTTTTGATTATTATGTGACGGGAGGTATTTCTGTTCTGGTCCAATCTGTTTGGAGTTCTGTAGATGCCATTCTTTTTAAACACTTAGTAATACTCCATTGTGCAAATGCATCACATTTTCTTTATCTATTTTTCAGTTGAGGGACACCAAGTTGTTTCCAGTTTTTGGCTATTGCAAATAAAGGTCCAATAAATATAGTCAGCAAGTGTCTTTGTGGTAGGATGGAGCATCTTTTGGGTATATACCCAAAAGTGGTTAGGATGCTTCCTGAGGTAGATCAATTCCCAATTTTCTTAGGAACCACCATATTAATTTTCACAGTGGCTATATAAGTTTGCAGCCTTACTAGCAATAGAAGAGTGTTCTCCTTGCCTCACATCCTTGCCAGCATGAGCTTTCACTGGTTTTATTAATTGTAGCCATTCTGACAAATGTAATATGAAATCTGAGGGTTGTTTTTATTTGCATTTCCCTAATAGTTAATGATACTGAACATAAGTGTTTCTCAAGCATTTGAGTTTCTTCTATTGAAAATTATCTGTTTAGATCTATACTCTATTTAAAACTGAATTATTTGGGTTTTTGATGTTTAGTTTCTTGTGTTCTTTATGAATTTTGGATATTAGTTCTTTATTGGATGTGGACTTGGTAGGAAGAAAGAAAGAAAGAAAGAAAGAAAGAAAGAAAGAAAGAAAGAAAGAAAGAAAGAAAGAAAGGAAGGAAGGAAGGAAGGGAGAAAGAAATCTTTTCCCATTCTGTAGACTGTCCTTTGTCTTATTGACAGTGTCTTTTTCCTTACAGAAACTTTTCAGTTTCATGAGGTCCCATTTATTAATAGTTAATCTTAATGTTTGTGCTATTTGTGTTCTGTTGAGAAAGTCTCTTCCTGTTTGAATGAATTCAAGGCTTTTCTCCACTTTTTCTTCAAAGAAGTTCAGTGTTTAGATCTTTGCTCCCCTTGGACTTGAGTTTTGTGCAGGATGATAAGTATGGATCTATTTGCACACTTCTACATGCAGATATCTAGTCTGACCAGTTCCAAATGTAATTTCCCTTTTTAGAACAAGGTCTTGTGTGTCTTAGATTGGCCTCCAACTCATCATGCAGGCAAAGAAAACTATAATTATCTGATCCTTCCACCTCCTGAGTGCTGGTATTGAGTATACAAAGTCACTCCATGTTTATGTGCCATATACCTGGTCCTTCAAATATCCACTCATAAACACACACACACACACACAGACACACACACACACTTTTCTTTAGAGTCACTCTGGCTCATTAAATATTTCTGTCTCCCCTTCCATATCGACCCATGATCCTTGAAGGGAAGGGTTTAGTGAGGACATCCCATTTGGGGCTGATTGCTCCAAAGTATCTCACTCTCTACACATCATTTAGTTATGGATCTCTATGTTAATTCCCATGTGTTGCATTGATACTTCTCTGATGAAGACTGAGTAAAGAACTAATCAATAGGCAGAGCCATATGTCAATGGGAATAATTTTATTTCTGTGCTAATTTGACAGAATAATAGTTTTTCCCTTAAATTCATGAACTATCTACCTGATCTCATGTTCTTGGCCTCAATAGTAGTATCTGATATATAGTACAGATTGTGGGGTCTTCAGGGCAGCAGACAAGCTGGTGATCTGCTCCAGTGGAAGGCACAGGGTATAAAGGGCATGTAGTTCAAGTGGGGCAGGAAGTAGGGATAGGTCCCCAGTGTGCTAGGTTCCTTGGGATTTCCTTACCTGTTGCCCTGCATGCAGTAGATCTTTTGGGAGGCCTTTAGACTGTCGATTCTTCAGAGGAGCATACAAGCTGATGATCTGCTCCAGTGTCAATATGCAATTCTTTATGAACAAATATCTACACTCATTTCATTAGTGTAAAATTACTTTCATCCTTAAATGATAAATTTTATCATTAAATGATAGAATTATATGATTTCAAAAGTTGTTTCAAACAATTTAATTATTCATTATTAGTAAATGCTTTATTTGTATACATACTGCATATACATGCATATGGAGGATTATGCAAAATTTCTTGGATGAAAAGGAGGTTTCAGTGAATTTATTTTAAGTATTGTACAACCCAGGATATCCTTCAGTTCAGATAGTAGCCTATACTTATTGAGTGCTGGGATTACAGACATATGTTAGTGCAGTTGGTATCAGTAAAACTGTTTCCTTAGGAGCTTCTACCTACTTTTTCATTTTGCTTTTCAAAACATCCTGACTCCTTAATGCTATTTTTATCCCATGATTAATTTGAAAATAAATCATATTCCTCTAATAAATAAATATAAATTATTTTTGTGCTCTAATAACTTTTGTGCTTTAATAACTGAGACTTTTTTAAATCTGCTGAATGTAGGATTGGGAACTGTTTACAACAGACTGATTTATCTCCAGCAAGAGTGTATATCAGTGGAGCAGGAGTGAGGGAGCTGCCTTACAGATGAAGCACTGGCTTCAAAGGTGATTGATAGTGGCGGATATTTAGATATCTTTAGAAAAGTCTGACTGCAGAGCTGAGGGATATAGAAGGTGAAATCTCCCAGAGGTATCTATGGACACTTAGTGGAATTGCTTTTCATCTAGTAGCAAAAAAATGATAAATGAGCTATCAAAGTGAACTTTCAGGCTTAAAGTAAAATGCTTAAATGTCAACTGAAGAAACAGGCAACGATCATAACAGCACTGTGGTAAATAGTGCAATTTAGTATTGCAAGAAAACAACACACAGTTTGATAGGTCTCTGAATGAGATGATAAAAGAAGAATTAGAGAGATAAAAGAATATTTTTAATCTTATTTTTGTTAGTGTATGTGAAAGAGACAGATAAAGACAGATGGAGAGAGACATCAGAGAAAGAAGGTAGTCACCCAGGCTAGGTTTCTGGGATAATTTCTGGTTCAGGACTCATCTTTATCTTTGTTCATACTGACCATACTAGGCACATACCCACATGCACACTTGCACACTTGTACATACACACACACACACACACATACACACACACACACACAAACACATTTGCACACATACTTTCACATAGCTTCTATTCATGCTTATTGAACAATAGGTACAAGAACTATCTATGACTGATTCTGTTAGAATTTTGTTATGAAGATATAGGCTATGTCTCTCACTTTGATGGGGAAAATTTAATACAAAAATTGATGAAGGATTCAGAGCACTACTTGGTGATCAAAGATGCAAGTCAAAGACAGAAAATTTTGGCAGGTGTCATTAAATATTAATGAGGGCCCTCTACATGTCTTGGTCTCTGAAGAAGGCTATTCTATGCAGGGCTTCAGTGTCAAGAGGGAAGTACTGCTTTGCTGGTGCTGGTGCCTGAAGGGCTTAGTGGGAAGCCATAGAGACTGCACAACAGAAGCAAACAGGAAAGTACTTTAGTAGCTGTCTCATCTCTTCCTGTTGTAGACACTAACAGACTTCAAAGAAGGTAGGTCCTTGGAAAATCTGGTCCAGTATCACAGTTGGAGCTTTTAAAAGGTAGGGAAAAGTAGACTTCAAAAACTTAAGTAACTGCATACTTTACATGCTAATCTTGTAGATAGTGTCTGTTTAAAAAATATTTTCCCATCCAATAGCAAATGTCATCTCTCTTTTCTTCAAAGAGTTTTCACAATTATGATTATATGATACATTCTCTAACATTTGACATGCATTAATAGACATATATAGATTATGAGTTTATATATTTAAATATTAGATGTATTTCTGGAAGACCATTCACATAAAACAAAAACTTAAAGAACCTAGTAACTTCTAGCCTAAGATTAGACCTCAGAGACAATTTTTAGATCACTATAAAGGGCATCATTTAGGATCCTCTCTGTGCTATATTTAGCTGGGTAGACATTTCCTTAAGCTCTCCTGCTTTACACCTTAGGCATGGAGACCAGAATTTCATAGTGCAAGCCATATGGCATGATATCCTCTTTCAAAGATTCACATAGATCCCTGTTTCATTTTATGCTACTTTATGTCCCTAAAGTGGGTGAGTTGTGCCCTCCTATCACACATTATTTGTCCATGTCTTAACCCAAAATTGAGGGATGTGACATTCTTTGGAGAAAGTGTCTTTTTATATGTCATTGTGAGTTTGAAAATAACATCATACTAGTTGACCCATGTATTGGCAAAATGAGTACAAAGGAGACCCTATGTGGATAATGAAGAGAAAGCCCTGTAAATGGAATAACAAATCAGAACTACTCAATCTCAAGTGGTAAAGTCAGGTGAAAAAAGCCATCCCTCACCCCCCACTTCCACAGGAGACATGGCTCTGCAGATGTGGTAGAAAGGTATTTTCTGTTCCTCAGTGATGTGGATATAATCCAGTTTAGACCAGATTAAAGGTAGATGAAAGCAGCTTTATTAGAAGGCGTCACTGATCTCATAGGTAGAAGTTAGTGGAATCTCATATCTGGGTTACAGCAAGAGGGTTTTAGGCAAGGAGGGCTGACATGCCAGCTAGAAGCTAGGATTGTGCCCATACATGGTAAAAAAAATTTGGTGTGTTACCAGAAACACTGAGATAAGGAATGATGGCATATTAGCATGGAGTTTTCTCCAAGTGTTCAGGAAAATTTTTTCCATGCAGACCAGGTTGAGGGAAGACCAGCAGAAAGGGTTTCCTGGCTTGTACAAGGGAGAACAGGAGTTCTTGACTAACAATACTGAGAGAAAGACTGTTCCTGTAAGCCTCAGTGTGTGGCAGTCCACTGGAGATATGACTATGTGCTTGCCAAGTCTCCACCACAGTGTATTTGATATCTATCTTCCTTAGAAAGCTATGTCACCACTATGTCACATTAAATATACCTAGAAGCATAACATACTTTCAGAGGAATGTAATGCACAAAATGGTACAAAAACCAACCACCCAACCAAACAAACAAACAGATAAACAAACAAAGAAGAAAAACTTTTATTCTCCCAGACCACTGATGTAGGCAAATGATGCCATTTAGAAATGATACTCCCAAGTTTGGTGAACATAACTACCATAAACCAGTGTAGTTAACATGGTAGAGATGTTCATTGTTGGCTGAAGAGGATGAGAAAGTGTGCATATGTAGAAGAGGATGGCCTTGTCAGACATTAATGAGAGGAGAAGCCCTTGGTCCTATCAAGGCTTGATGCCCCAGTGTAGGGGAATGCCAGACTTGGGAAGTGGGAGTGGGTGGGTAGGTGGGGAAACACCCTCATAGAAGCAGGGGAGAAGGGAAGGGATAAGGGGTTTTTTGAGGGGAAACCAGAAAAGGGGATAACAGTTGAAATGTAAATAAAGAAAATATCTATTATAATATATTTGAAAATTTCTAATATAGACAACATAGTATTTACTTAAACTTCTTTATTACTGGCAAGAAATCTATAGTCCAGGCTATTTTCTTCTTTTTTAAAGTTATATGTTGGGTCCTTCTGGCCAGTTTTTTTCTGCTGGGGCAGAATGCTAGTTAGTCTGCTCCCCTGAAGACACCACAGACTGAGGCATCCTGAGATATATTGCACTCAGGGAATCTAATAATGATCCTCCCAAAGTCTCACAACTGCTGCTGGGTGCCTAGTGAACTCAGGAACCATCGTCCCCCAGAGGAGATTATTTCTGCCAGGGCAGACTGCTAGCTAGTCTGCTCCTCTGAGAAAACACAGCCTGAGGCATCCCAGGAGATCTACTGCACACAGGACAATTGACACTATAGCTTAAGGTATCCCAGGAGATCTGCTGCATATAGGGCAACTGAGCAACTGATAACTAGCTTGACTGCTCCCCTGAAGGCATCCCAGGAGTTCCTCTACACACAGGGCAACTGACACCACAGTCTGAAGATCCTCAGGGCTCTGTGGCACGCAGGACAATTGACCCAATAGACTGAAAGCCTCCTTGGAGTTCTGATGCACACAGAGAAACAGAAACCAGTCTGTAGCCACCCCCCCCCCCCAATAGAACAGCTTTACACAGACAACAGATTGACTGCTCCTATGAAGACTCAACAGTCTGAAGGCCTCTCAGGAGTTCTGTTACAGATAAGGTCTCAGATAAGCAGCTTCTCTGCCCCCCCTGAAGACCCATTAGTTGGAAGGTCTTACAGGAGGTCTGCTACAGCAAGGGCCACATGCCTACCAGGAAACCTGAAGCAACCCAGAGACAAAAGAGGCAGACTCTAGACAGTCACCCAGACCAGCAAGCATCACGAATAACCAGATGGTGAGAGGCAAGCATGAGACCATAAACAACAGAAGCCAATATAAATGGGAATCATCAGAACCCAGTTCTCTCACAACAACAAGCCCTAAATACACCAACACACTTGAAAATCAAAAAGCTGGCCTAAAATGCTATCTTGTGAAGATAATAGAGTCTGTTCAGGAGGATATAAGGAGAAAAGCACAGCTAAATAGGTAGAAGCCATTACAGAGGAAACAAATAAATCAATTAAAGAAATATAGGAAAATAAAATCAAACAAGTGAAGGAATTGTATAGGAGGTCCAACACCTAAAAGTAGAAATAGAAATGAAGAAAACACAAATGAAGGCAACCCTAGAAATTGGAAAACCTAGGGAAAAGGTCAGGAATTAAAGATGTATGCATCAAGAACAAAATTCAAGAGATAGAAGAATCTCGGGTATAAAAGATACCATAGAAGAGATTGACACAACTATCAAAAAAAATTCAAAACAGAAAAAAAAATCTCCTATGCCAAAACATCCAGGAAATTCAGGACACAATGAAAACACCAAATCTAAGAATAATTGGAATAGAGAATGAAGATTCCCAGCTCAAAGGACCTGAAAATGTCCTCAACAAAATCATAAAAGAAAACTTCCACAAGGAAAAGAAAGAGATGGCCATAAATGGACAAGAAACCTATAGAACACCAAAATAAATGGGACCAGAAAAGAAAATCCTCTTGTCACATAATAATCCAAACATTAATAGTACAGAACAAAGAAAGAATATTAAAAGCTGCAAGGGAAAAGGGCCAACAAACATGTAAAGATAGACCTATCCAAATTACATCATACTTCTCAACGGAGACAGTAAAAGCCAGAAGAGCCTAGACAGAGGTCATGCAGACTCTAAGAGAACATGAATGCCAGCAGAGGCTACTATACCAGGAAAACTCTCAATAAACATAGATGGAGAAACCAAAATATTTCAGGACAAAACCAAATTCAAATAGTATTTATCTACCAATCCAGCCCTACAGAGGATTTTAGAAGAAAAACTCCAACACAAGGAGGGTACCTACACCAAGGAAAAGATAAGATAATAATAATCTCATAAAAAAAGCCCAAAAGAGAGAACCACATGTACATAATGCCTGATACAAAAACAAACACAACAGGAACTATCAGTCATCTGTCTTTGATATTTCTCGATACTAACGGACTCAAGTAACCTATAAAAAAGACATAAGCTAACAGACTGGATACACAAACAGGATTTATCATGTTGCTGCATACAAGAAATATACCTCACTAACAAATACAGACATTATCTCAGAGTAAAAGGATGGAAAAAGGTCTTCCAAGCAAATGGCCCCAATAAACAAGCAGGAGTTGTCATCCTCACATCCAATAAAATAGTCTTTGAACCAAAAGTTATCAAGTATGATGAAGAAGGACAGTTCATATTCATCAAAGGGAAAAATCCACTAAGAGAAGTCTCAATTCTGAACATCTATGCCTCAAATGCAAGGGCATCCAAATTCATAAAAGAAACTTTACTAAACTCCACAAAACACATTGAATCCCACACAATAATAGTGGAACACTTCAATACCCCACTCTCATTAATGGAAAAGTCATTGTAACAGAAACTAAACAGAGACACAGAGAAACTATAAGAGGTTATGAACCAAGTGGATTTATCAGATATCTACAAAACATTTTACCCTAAAACAAAAGAATACACCTTTTTCTCAGCACCTCATGGTGCCTTCTCTAAAATCAACCATATAATTCATAACAAAACAATCCTCAATGATACAAGAAGATTGAAATAATCCCATGTATCTTATCATATCACCATGGCCTAAGGCTTGACTTCAATGACAACAAAAGCAACAGAAAGCACACATACACGTGGAAACTGAACAACTCTCTACTTAATGATAACTTGGTCATAGGAGAAATAAAAAAGATACTAAAGGCTTCCTAGAATTCAATGAAAATATAGACACAACATACCCAAACTTATGGGACACAATTAAAGCAGTACTAAGAGAAAAATGTATAGCTCTTAGTGCCCTGGTGAAAAAACTGGAAAGATCTGACACTAGCAACTTAACAACACACCTGAGAGTTCTAGACCAAAAGGAAGCAAACACACCGAAGAGGAGTAGATGGCAGAAAATAATCAAACTCAGGGCCCAAATCAACCAAATAGAAACAAAGAGAACAATACAAAAAAATCAACAAAACCAAAAGCTAGTTCTTTGAGAGAATTAACAAGATAAATAAAACCCTAGCAAAACTAACTAACAGACCCAGAGGCAGTATCCAAATTAACAAAATCAGAAATGAAAGGCGAGACATAACAACAGAAATGGAGGAAATTCAAAAAATCATTAGATCCTACTACAAAATCCTATACTCAACAAAACTTGAAAATCTAGATGAAATGGATGGTTTTCTAGACCGATACCACATAACAAAAATAAGTCAAGAGCAGGTAAACTAAAGAGGCTCATACCCATTAGAAAAAAGAAGAAGTCATTAAAAACCTCCCAACCAAAAAAAGCCCAGATGGATTTAGGGCAGAATTCTACCAGACCTTCATAGAAAACCTAATACCAATATTCCTCAAATGACTCCATAAAATAGAAACAGAAGGAACACTACCTAATTCATTCTATGAAGCCATGATTACTCTGATACCTAAACCACACAAGGACACAATAACAACAACAACAACAACAACAAAAATAACTTCAGACCAATTTCCCTTATGAATATAAATGCAAAAATACTCAGTAAAATTCTTGTAAACCGAATCCAAGAACACATTAAAACCATCATTCACCACAATCAAGTAGACTTTATGTCAGGGATGAAAGGTTGGTTTAATATATGAAAATCCATTAACGTAATCCTCTATATAAACAACCTCAAAGAAAAAAAATCACATGATCATCTCCTTGGATGCAGAAAAGGCATTTAACAAAATAAAACACCCTTTGAGGTTAAAAGAATTAGAGCGATCAGGAATTCAAGGCCTATACCTAAATATAATAAAAGCAATTTACTGCAAACCAATAGCCAATATCAAATTAAATGGAGAGATACTTGAAGCAATCCCACGGAAATCAGGGACAAGACAAGGATGCCCACTCTCCCCATATCTATTCAATATAGTACTCAAAGTGTTAGATAGAACAATAAGAACACCAAAAAAGATCAAGGGGACACAAATTGGCAAAGAAGAAATAAAGGTATCACTATTTGCAGATGAAATGATAGTCTACATAAGCGATCCCAAAAATTCTACCAGAGAACTTCTCCAGCTGATAAACAACTTCAGAAAAGTAACTGGATATAAAGTAAACTTTAATATCAGTAGTCTTCCTTTATACAAATGATAAACAGGCTGAAAAGGAAATTAGAAAAAAAATTAGAAAAAGAAATTAGAGTAACAACTCCTTTCACAATATCCACAAATAATATAAAATATCTTGGGATAACTCTAACCAAACAAGTGAAAGATCTGTATGACAATAACTTCGAGATCTCAAGAAAGAAACTGAATATCTCAGAAAGTAGAGAGATCTCCCATGCTCAGGGATTGGCAGAATTAACATAGTAGAAATGGCCATCCTGCCAAAGGCAATCTACAGATTCAATGCATTCCCCATCAAAATTCTAACACACTTCTTTGAAGACATGGAAAGAGCAATTCTCAAATTCATCTGGAAAGGCAAAAACCCAGAATAGTGAAAACAGTTCTTAACAATAAAAGAACTGCTGTGGCAATCACCATTCCTGAACATCATTCCTATACATGGAGCAATAGTGATAAAAAATTGCATGGTATTGCTGCAGAGACACACACAGTGAACAATGGAATAGATCTGAACACCCAGAAATAAAACCACATACTAATGGACATTTGATCTTTGACAAAGAAGCCAAGAAATATACAATAGAGAAAAGAAAGCATCTTCAGTAAATGGTGCTGGTCTAACTGGCTGTCTGTAGAAAAATGAAAATAGAAGCATATTTGTCACCTTGAACAAAGCTCAAGTCCACTTGGATCAAAGACCTCAACATAAAACCAGATACACTGAACCTAACATAAGAGAAAGTGGGAAGGAGCCTGAATTCCTTGATACAGAGGAAAATTTCCTAAACAACTCCAATGGCTCATGCTCTAAGATCAAGAATTGATAAATAGGACCTCATAACAATGTGAAGCTTCTGTAAGGCAAAAAACGTCAATAGGACAAATTTGCAACGGACAGATTGGGAAAATTTCTTCACTAACTCCACATCCAATGGAAGGCTAATATCCAAAACATATAAAGATCTCAAGAAGCTAACCACCAAAAACAAAATACAAACAACCTAATCAAAAAATGGGGCATAGAACTAAACCAAGAATTCACAACAGAGGAATCTTGAATGGCTGAGAAGCACCTAAAGAAATGTTCAAAATCCTTAGTGATCAGAGAAATGCAAATCAAAACAACCCACTTTCTACCAATCAGAATGGCAAAGATCAAAACCTCAGGTGACAACATATGTTGGCAAGGATGTAGAGAAAGAGAAACACTCTTCCATTGCTGGTGGAATTTCAAACTGGTAGAACTACTCTAGAAATCAATCTGGAGTTTCCTCAGAAAACTGGAAATAAATCTATCTACCTGAAGACTCAACAATACCACTCTTGGAAATATACCCAAAAGATGCCCCACCATGCCACAGGGGCACATGTTCCACTATGTTCATAGTGACTTTATTTTTGATAGCCAGAAGCTGGAAACAACCCAGATGCCCTACATCAGAAGAATGGATACAGTAAATGTGGTTCACAATGGAATACTAGTCAGCTATTAATAACAAGGGCATCCTGAGTTTTGCAGGCAAATGAATGGAACTAGAAAATATCATTCTGAGTAAGGTGACTAGGACCCAAAATGACAGGCATGATATGTACTCTCTAGTAAGTGGATATCAGCCCCCAAAATGTAAAGAACACCCAAGATACAGTCCACAGAACTCAAAAAGTTCAAAAAGCTGAAGGGCCCAAGTGAGGATGTCTCTGTCCCACTTGGGAGGGAAAAGAAAGCAATCACAGTGGGGAAGGGAGGAAGGGAACTGGGAGGGAAAGTGGATGGGGGGAGCGAAGAGGGGAACATGATCTGGTATTGGGTGGGGGAAAAGAACTGAAGCCTTGGGGGGGGGCAGCAGAAATAATGGACACAAGCAACCTAGGGAGGTAGGAGGTTGCAGGGGAGGGGAAACTCTCCAGAATGTACCAGAGACCTGGGAGGCAAGAGACTCTCATGACTCAAAGGGAGGAACCTTAGATGAAATGCCCTACATGGGGAGAGGGAACTTGTACAGCCTACCTATAAGAGAATGACAGGGCATCAAGTGAGGGATGGTATTGCTATCCCACCATCACAACTCTGACCCATAATTGTTCCTGTCTAAAAGAACTGCAGGGACAAAAATGGTGAAGAGTCCCAGGAAAAGGAGGTCCAGCAACAGGCCCTCAGAGGGATCCAGCTCAAGGGGAAGCCCCAAGGCCTGACATTATTACTGAGGCTATGGAGTGCTCACAAAAAGGGACCTATCATGACTGCTCTCCAAAAGACCCAACAAGATGCTGAAAGAGTCAGATGCAAATATTTATACCCAACCAATAGACAGAAGCTGCTGACCCCTGTGGTTGAAATTAGGGAAGAACTGGAAGAAGCTGAGGAGAAGGACAAGCAGTCTCAATTTACTTAGACCCCCGAGACCTCTCAAACAGGTGACCACCAACCAAGAACCAAACACCAGCTGATATGAGGCCTCCAACACATATACTGCAGGGGATTGCTGGGTCCAGTACAGCAGAGGATTGCTAGGTCATTCAGAGAAGATGCACCTAACCCTCAAGAGACTGGAGACCCCAGAGAGTTTAGAGTTCTGGTGGGTTGGGGTCTCCTTGTGGAGACAGGGGGTGTGGGGGAGGTATAGGATGAGGAACAGTCAGAGGATGGACGAGGAGGGAGATAAAATTTGATGTGTAAAAAAAAAGGAAAGTTTAAATAAATTTTTTTTTAAGTTAAATGTTGGTTGACATCAAAAGTATCACTGACCAGCAGGCAATTCTTCCATACTTTTCAAGCTGATAGTGTAGAACCAGTTCTAGCCAGGGTGTTCACAAACTCCAGGATTAATTTTACTTTCTTAAAATAATACAGAGGCTCTCCATGACATGGTTCACCGATATTTGTTTATAGAAATATTTGTTTTCATTATTCCAGAATGCAAATAGAAAGTGCCCTAATTAGAAATAGATGGCTATTATAGGAAGAAGAATCTAATTTTCTCCATTTGTGTGGCCCATAGCATGTTGCCCATGCTTCATTAAATGGCAGCTGTGCACATTCAAGTAGCATTAATTTGACCTGGTCATAAAAATAGAAAATATGGCCCCTGATGAACATTATTAGGTCAATCTAGATGCTGTATATCTCTTGATTTATTTTATTTAAACCAATGTTGATACATTAACAATAACAAAACTTCTGAATTCTATAGGCCATTTTGTTTTGTCTTTTCTATTACACAGCATCGAGTTCATTCTGTTTGAATATTTGTGATCTCTAATCAAGCATCTAACGTAGTAGAATTAAGAGTTAGGGCTTTGGGAGATGATTGGGTTATGAGCTGGAACCTCATGGAGGAATTGGTGCCCTATAAAGACATCTGTCTTCTCTCCTAAGAAGGGATGATACGAAGAGCAAGTCTCAAGTATGAGCCAAGCCCCACATTAAATAAATATGCCAGTATTGCTTCAGAATTAAGTAATAAAAATTCCTATTGTTGATAAATTACCAGGTTGTGGTACACTGATATATTAATCTGATCAGATTAAATATAATTTTGAAAATTTTGATTTGTCAAAGTAAATATTAAAATGTACGTTATATTTTATTTTATTATCATCTCTTAGAAGCCTCTTTGTTTTCTAACAAGAGACAAAAAGGGAGTTGGATAGGAGCTGTCTGTCCCAATATATTGGAATGGGACAAAACAACAGAAGAAAAAGTCTGTGAAACCAGAAGAAAAAGTCTATGAAAAGATACAAGAAATAGATGTAGATAGAGGTACCCTCATTCACACACACACACACACACACACACACACACACACACACACACACATACACACACACATATATATATGTATACATATATACACATATATGTATACATATGAACACATATGTATATGTATATATATATATATGTATATGAAATACATATTTCTACTGTGTTAGGCTTCTACATTGCCCCTCAAATGACCCTAGAAAATTCAATAATTTTAGATGTCTCTCCTCATACTCCTTCCCTTTAAAAAAAAGATGTATTTTGTGTATGTGAGTACGTTTTGGTTCTCCTGGGACACGTCAGAGGAGGGCATCAGCTCCTATTACGGATGGTTTTGAGTCCCCATGTGGTTGTTGAGAATTGAACTCAGGACCTCTGGAAGAAGAGAGAGTGCTCTTAACCACTGAGCCATCTCTCCAGCCCTCATACTCCTCATACTCTTCCTGTTACAGTACCACCACATTCAACCACAACTGCCTATTCTATTTCCTTTTTATAAAAAGAAATTATCTATTATCCTCTACTCCCATACTCTATACCTGCTCTCTGTGGGTCAGTGTATTGTAGCTTGGTAGTCACTGACACGACAGCTAATATTCATATATAAGCTAATATGTACCATATTTGTCTTTCTCGGTCTGGGTTAACTCAGGATGATTTTTTTTTCTGATACCAACCATTTAATTTCAAATGTAATGACTTCAGGTTTTTAACATCTTAGTAATATGTCACTGTATAAATGTACCACATGCCTTTATCCATTTATAGCTCAATGGACATCTAGTTCCCTACCCCCACCCCCAATTTCTGGCAAGTATTAATAGAGCAACAATGTACATTATTGAGCAAGTTTCTGTGAGGTAGGATGAAGTGTCATTTGGTTATATGTTCAAGAATGATATAGCTGGATCTTTAGATAGATAAATTCTTGTCTTCCTGAGAAACTACCACACTGATTTCCACAGTAGCTCTATAAGTTTGCACTTCCACCAGCAATGAATGAGTGTTTCACATACTCCACATCCTTGCCAGCATGAGTTGTCATTTGCTGTATTGACTTTATCCAGTCTGATTGGTGTAAAAGGAAACTCAAAGTAGTTTTGATTTGTATTTCCCTGATGTCTAAAGTTGTTGAACTTTTCTTTAAGTGTTTCTCAAATATTTTAGATTACTCTTGAGAATTTTTTTAAACTTTTTTTTTTTTGAGACAGGGTTTCTCTGTATAGCTCTGGCTGTCCTGGAACTCACTCCATAGACTAGGCTGGCCTCGAACTCAGAAATCCGCCTTACTCTGCCTCCCAAGTGCTGGGATTAAGGGTGTGCGCCACCACTGCCCAGAGAGAATTTTTTTATTTAGATGTGTACCCCATTTTTTAAATCGCGTTATTTGTTTTCTTGTTATTAATTTTTCTTTAAGTTCTTTATACATCTTGAATATAAGCCTTGTATTAGATGTGTAGTTGGTAAATGCCTTTTCCCATTCTGTAGGATGCCACTTTGCATGCCGGTATCTTTGTCATGTACAATCTTATTTTTGTTCCATGAGGTACTGTTTATTGTTTATTTCAGTGCCTGGGATAATGCTGTTCTGTTCAGAAAGTCTTTTCCTGTGCCGATGGATTCAAGCATATTCCCCACTTTCTCTTTTATCAGTTTCAGTGTATCTGGTTTTATGTCGAGGTCTTTGATCAGTTTGGCATTGGGTTTTGTACAGAGTGATAAATATTTGGATTCTTTTATGTGCAGTTATGCAGTTTGACCAGCACCATTTTAAAAGATGCTTTCTGTTTCAGTGTGTATTTCTTGCTAGCTTATTAATAAAATATAGGTGTTTGTAGGTGTATGAAGTTATACATGGGTTTTAAAATGGATTTTATTAATGAACATAAATATTTTTGTGCCAATATCATGCTGATTTTGTTACTATAACTCTATACTAAATTTTCAGGTTAGGGATAGTGATACTTTCTGCAGTTCTTTTATTATTCAGGATTGTTTTGCTATCCTGTATTTTTGTTTTGGTTTTTTTTTTCTTTTTGGTTTTTCGAGACAGGGTTTCTCTGTGTAGTCTTGGCTGTCCTGGAACTCACTCTGTAGACCAGGCTGGCCTCGAACTCAGAAATCCACCTGCCTCTGCCTCCCAAGTGCTGGGATTAAAGGCGTGCGCCACCACCGCCCGGCCTGTATTTTTTTACATGTCCAAACGAAGCTGATAATTGCTCTTTCAAGATCTCTTAAGAATTTTGTTGGGATTTTGATGGGGATAGCATTAAATCTGTACTCCTTACTATGTTAGACCCAAGTAAGAGAGGGAATTACAGATCGATTTTCCTTATGAACATAGATGCAGAATGTATCAATAAAATACTTGCAAGGCTAATCCAAGAACATAATAAATAAACACCCACCATGATCACATAAGCCTCGTTCCAGAAATGCAGAGATGCTTCGACATACATGAACTGATGAATATAATCTACCATATAAACTGAAAGACACAAAAAACAAATTATCATCTCATTACATATAGATAAGGCTTTTGATAAATTTCCAATACCCTTTCAGGATAAACGTTCTGAAGAGATTACGATTACAATAGACATGCATCTACATAATAAAGGCAGTTTACAGCAAGCCCATAGTCAATGTTAACATGAGTGGAAAAAAACTCAAAGCAATTCCACTAAAATCAGGAACAAGGTAAGGTTGTCCACTCTCCCCATACCTATACCTATATCTATACCTATACCTATACCTATACCTATACCTATACCTATACCTATACCTATACCTATACCTATACCTGTATCTATACCTATACCTATACCTATACCTATACCTATACCTATACCTATACCTATACCTATACCTATACCTATACCTATATCTGTATCTATACCTATACCTATACCTATACCTATACCTATACCTATACCTATACCTATACCTATACCTATACCTGTATCTATACCTATACCTATACCTATACCTATACCTATATCTGTATCTATACCTATACCTATACCTATACCTATACCTATACCTATACCTATATCTGTATCTATACCTATATCTGTATCTATACCTATACCTATACCTATACCTATATCTGTACCTATACCTATACCTATACCTATACCTATACCTATACCTATACCTATACCTATACCTGTATCTATACCTATACCTATACCTATACCTGTATCTATACCTATACCTATACCTATACCTATATCTATACCTATACCTGTATCTATACCTATACCTATACCTATACCTGTATCTATACCTATACCTATACCTATACCTATACCTATACCTATACCTATACCTATACCTGTATCTATACCTATACCTATACCTGTATCTATACCTATACCTATACCTGTATCTATACCTATACCTATACCTGTATCTATACCTATACCTATACCTGTATCTATACCTATACCTATACCTGTATCTATACCTATACCTATACCTGTATCTATACCTATACTTAGCTAGAGGAATATAACTTAGCTAGAGCAATTGGACCGCCAAAGGAAATTGAAGGGATATAACTTGGAATAAAAAAAGTCAAAATATCTTTATTTACAGATGACATGATAACATACATAAATAACCATTCAAATTCTATCTGGAAATTTTTATAGCTGATAAACAAGTTCAGCAATGTAGCTGAATACAAAAAATCAGGTGCCTTCCTATATACAAAGGACATAAGGACTGAGGGAAAAATCATGTTTAAAACGCCTTTTACAATAGTTTCAAATGACATAAAATATTTTCAGGAAACTCCAATCAAGCAAAATCCTAATATTTTAAAAGTGACTTTGTGAAAAGAAGTAAGTAAGAGCTGTAGGGGTGGTACAGAAGTTAAAAGCATGTTAGGCTCTTGCAGATGAGGCAAATTCAGTTCTCATCATCCCTTCTGGTGCCTCACAACTATCTAACAGTTGCTGGAGAGGATTTGAGACCTTCTTCTGGTCTCCATGGGACCTTTCACTCACATGCATGAACACACACACAGGCAAACACACACACACACACACACCTCACACACTTAAAAATGTAAAAAGCAATGGAGAATTATTAGTGATTGGTCAGTATGTAGATCTTAGTCAGCAAAAAACTATTTTTATTTTCATTCTTTCATAGAGTCATTCTTCAATCTAGCAAAAACAAGTTACTGCCATACATGACTATATAAAATAATATCTTGAGCATGGAGGAATACCGTTTCCTATTGAGGTTAAGGGTGTTTCTAGGTAACTATGGCTTTCACTCAATGTATCAACAGCTGTCTGATGTGCCTGCTACTGAAAAGTAAACAAAACATGCCACTATTCAAATTATTCCATTAGATAATTGTTACTTCTTCAGTAACATATGCATAACTGTATTGATCAGGGTTCTGTAGAGTCACAGAACATATGGGTAGTCTCTATATAGTTAGGGAATTTTTCGATGACTTACAACTTATAGTCCAGCACCCCAAAAATGGTCAGCAGTAGCTGTGGATGGAAGTCCAAAGATCTAGCAGTTGCTTAGTCCCACAAGGCAAACAGGCCAGGAAGAGTCAGAGTAAATCATCCTTCGTCCAATGTCCTTATATAGGTCTCCAGCAGAGGGTGTGGCCCAGATTAAAGGCATGTGCCACCATGCCATTAACCCCAGATGACCTTGAACTCAGAGATCTCCTTTTCTTAATTTTCAGGAATTCATAGTCACTATGCTTCAAGATCTCCATGCCAAGATACAGGTCAGAAACTTGTATCTCTGAGCCTCCAGATTAGGATCATAGGTGAGTCTTCCAATTCTTAATTAGTTCATTCCACATATACTCAAGTTGACAACCAGGAATAGTTACTATAATCCACCCCTTGTCAATTTGACACAAATAATATCTCATGTCCACATGAAACAATAACAAGGTCATGAATGCACCTAATATGATATAACTATTCCTCGGACAATCACAAATGCATTTGTAAATTTACAATGGGACAATGTTCCTTGGGAACATTCTTTAGTGTCTCAATACCAATTGATATTAAAGAAATTGGAAGAAAGACAAATGTATCCTTAACAAAATAAGACAGAAGCATTCATATTATTTATAATCCTCATTTCTGCAAATGGTTACATGGGCTTAGCTGGTATTTATAACTACTTTCCTCTGCTACCCATTCTGTATTTCCTTCACCTACAGCAAGCGCCTCAGTAGATCTTGGCTCTTTTCCTGGAGGATTGACCAATACCTTCATTCCTGCTGGGTCTGCGTCCTTTGTCATCCTGCTTGGATTAGGCTGTTGTAGTTTCCCATTGACTTTAATCTCAGGACATGGTAGTACTAAGAGACACCCTAAGGGATCTCCTGCACTCCAGACATAATCCTGCTTACCTCCATTGTGGAGAGGCAATCCAATTTCCCCATGGTAATCTGCATCTATCACCCCTCCTAACACTGTTATTCCTTTCTTAGCCTGTTGGTTTAAGAGCATTAGAAGCCCAAAATGGCCAGGGGAAAGTCTGAGCTTCGAGTTCAATGGAATGTTTGTTGTGGCTCCTGGTAGGAGCACTCTCCACTCTGGAACCAAAACTTCTAGGCCAACGGAACCTAAAGTTGTGGGCACAGGAAGCAAAAATTTTTCTAGAGGCCATTGGAGTAATAGTGTGTGGAACTATACCCTTTTCCACCCCTTGATTGCAGGAACCAAGGATTCTGGCTTTGGGAGAAATTGTATCACATATTGAATGTTGATTCAAAGCATATACTGCCATCTGAAGAACTCTGACCCCCGTCCATGATGTTGCCACCTAATTGTCACTGTAACTGTGTCTTCAAAAGGCCATTCCATCTTTCTATCAGACTAGCTGCTTGAGGATGATGGGGAACATGGTAAGACCAGTGAATTCCATGATCATGGGCCCACTGTCACACTTTTCTGGCTGTGAAATGAGTTCCTTGGTCAGAAGCAATACTGTGTGGAATACTACAATGATAGATAAGGCATTCTGTGAGTCCACAGAAGGTAGTTTTGGCAGAAGCATTACATGTAGGAAAGGCAAATCTATAACCAGAATAAGTATCTACTCAATTAAGAATGAAATGTTGTCCTTTCCACGGAGGAAGCGGTCCAATGTAGTCAACCTGCCACCAGGTTGCTGGCTGGTCACCTCGAGGAATGGTGCCATATCTGGGGCTCAGTGTTGGTTTCTGCTGTTGGAAGATTTGGCATTCAGCAGCAGCTGTAGCCAGGTCAGCCTTGGTGAGTGGAAGTCCGTGTTGCTGAGCCCAAGTATAACATCCGTCTCGTCCACCGTGGCCACTTTGTTCATGTGCCCATTGGGCAGTGAAGGGGATGGCTGGGGAAAAAGGCTGACTGTCCACAGAATGGGTCATCTTATCCACTTGATTGCTGAATTCCTCCTCAGTTGAAGTCACCTATTGGTGAGCATTTAAATGGGACAGAAATATCTTCACAACCTTTGCCAGTTTGGAGAGATCTATCCACATACTTTTTCCCCAGAAGTCTTTCTCACCAATTTTCCAATTGCGATCTTACCATGTCCCTGATCATCCAGCCAATCCGTTGGCTACAGTCCATGAGTCAGTGAACAATCATACATCTGGCCATTTCTTCTTCCAAACAAACTGTAATACCATGTGTATTGCCTGCAGTTCTACCCACACTGAAGATTTTCCTTCACCTGTATCTTTCAGGGTTGTCCCAGAAAGGGTTTGCAATGCTGCAGCTCTCCACTTCTGGGTGGTGTCTACATAATTTGCAGAGCCATCAGTAAGCCAGATCCTAGTCTTCTCTTCTTCAGTCAGCCAGTCATAGGGAACACCCCATGAGGCTATAGGTGCATGCTTGGCAGCAGATGGCATTGTAACAGGAGTAAAAACCATAAGCATCTGAGCAACTTCTTCATATAACTTGCTTGTGCCTTCAGGACCTGCTTGGGCCTGATCACATATATGCCACTTCCATTTTTTAAGAAACTGCTGCTGTGCACGTCCTACTTTATGAGTTGGAGGGTCTGATAACACCCAGATCATGATGGGCAGGGCAGGTCGCATAGTAACTTTGTGTCCTATTGTCAAACATTCAGTTTTCACTAAGGCCCAATAGCAGGCCACAAGCTGTTTTTCAAAGGGAGAGTAGTTGTCTGCAGATGACCTTAGAGCTTTGCTCCAAAATCCCAAAGGTCTCTTCTGTGATTCACCTATAGGGGCCTGCCAGAGGCTCCAAACAGCATCTCTATCTGCTGCCAACACCTCAAGTACCATTGGGTATGCTGGATCATATGGTCCAAGTGGTAGAGCAGCCTGCACAGCAGCCTGGACCTGTTGAAGAGCCTTCTGTTCCAGGCCACACACAAAGTTAGCAGCTTTCAGAATCACTTGGTAAATAGGCCTGAGTAACACACTTAAGTAAGGAATGTGCTATTTCCATAATGCAAATAGACCCAGTAAACATTGTGCTTCTTTCTTGGTGGTGGGAGGGGCCAGTTGCAATAACTTCTCTTTCACCTTGGAAGGAATATCTGTGCATGCCACACACCACTGTACTCCTAAGTATTTCACTGAGGTAGATGGTCCTTGAATTTCAGTTGGATTTATTTCCCATCCTCTGATACTCATATGTGTTACCAATGAATCCAAAGTGGTTGCTACTTCCTGCTCACTTGTTCCAATCAGCATAATGTCATCAATATAGTGCATCAATGTGATATTTTGTGGAAGAGACAAACGATCAAGATCCCTTCTAACTAAGTTATGACACAGGGCAGGAGAGTTAATATATCCTTGAGGCAAAACTGTAAAGGGATACTGCTGGCCTTGATAAATGAAAGCAAATTGCTTCTGGTGGTACTTAAAGACAGGTACCGAGAAGATGGCATTTGCCAGATCAATAGTGACATACCAGGTTCCAGGATATGTGTTAATTTGCTCAAGTAACGAAACTACATTTGGTACAGCAGCCTCAATTGGAGTTACTACCTGATTTAATTTTCGATAGTCAACTGTCATTCTCCATGATTCATCTGTCTTCTGCACTGGCCAGATAGGAGAGCTAAAGGGAGACGAAATGGGATCCACCAACCCTGCATCTTTCAAGTCCTTAATAATGGTGGTAATTTCGGGAATTCCACCAAGAATATGATACTGCTTTTGATTCACTATTTTCTTTGGAAGAGGCAACTCTAAAGACTTCCATTTTGCCTTTCCAACCATAATAGCCCTCACTCCACAGGTCAGGGAACCAATGTGAGAATTCTGCCAATTTTTGAGTATATCTATCCTGATTATACATTCTGGAACTGGGGAAATGACCACAGGGTGTGTTCAGGAACCTACTGGACCTACCGTGAATCAGGCATCAGTCAAAACTCCATTAATCACCTGTCCTCCATAAGCCCCTATTCTAACTGGAGGGCCACAATGTTTCTTGGTATCTCCTGCGATCAGTGTCAATTCAGAACCAGTATCAAATAGAATCCCAGAAAGTCTGATTATTTCCTCTCCCCCAGCATACACTTACCCTTGTAAAAGGCCATAGGTCCCTCTGGGGAAGAACTGGAGGAAGACTAACAGAAAAACTTTTAGGTGTCTTATTAAGATCCTTCCCCAGAGGAACCTGGCCACCAGGTTTCAAGGGGTTCTGGTTCTTGAAACTGGCTCAAGTCTGGAAATTGATTCACTGGCTGAGATTGCCTTTTGCCATGATCCAATGTAGCCTTTCATTCATTTGTTTGAGAATTTTTCTGCTTATACAGATCAAACAGATATGCAGTAAGTTTCCTATCTATTTCATACCTGGAAGCACCATGATTGATTAGCCAGTACCAAAGGTCCAAACCAGTCATGCTACTACAAATTCCACCTATCTTGTTCTGACCATTACGGAGTATGTCATTATAAACATTGTTTTGTCTACCCTGTCCATTATAATACCTACTATCTCCTTGTCTCTGGCGATTCAATACTGCCACCTGGCCCTTGTTACCTTGTGGCCCAGCTAAACCATTGAATTTAATTCATCTAATTGAGCAGCAGCATCTCCAACCCTAAGGTCTGGCACAAGGAAAAGGGCAAAAACAAAGCTCTTTAACTGTGCTGGTGCCCCTCTCACCAGTTTGTGTCTTATAGGACTGGTGAAGGGCATATCTTCAGGACCTTCCCAATGTGCAGGATTAGTTTTAACACAATGTATCCACTCTAGCATTGCAATTTCCCTAAGCCTTAAAATCCCTTCATCAACACTAAGCCAAGGGATATCAGGCATTTCCAACTCCTTTCAGTAGGCCATCTTTTGATAAGCACTTCAGCCAACCATTCAAACAAACTTCTGACACCTTTTTTAACTGTTTGAGCTTCCATATTAAACCTAGAATCTCCACTCAGAGGCCCCATGCCAATAAACTCAGCCTGATCTAGTTTTATGTTCCTTCCACCATTATCCCACCCCCTTAAAATCCATTCCCACACATGTTCCCCAGACTTCTGCTTGAATGATTTAGCAAGCTCATTAAGCTCCTTAGTCGGATAGTGTATTTCCTCATGTACTACATGTTCTACCTCCCCTCTAGGGGCCTGTTTTGCCTTGAGTCTGGTTATAGGTCTAGAAGAAACTATTGGTGGGCCTTGAGAAACAGCAGTATTGTCTTGTCTGGCATTTTCATCAGCAAAAGTCACTGCCAGTTTATCAGGCTCTGAGGGATTAATGTCTTCATATGGAGAAGGCATTTATTTCAAGGGGTGGGGCTGGGAGTACTACTTCCTCAGGTGGGGCAAATCCTTGAAAATCTGATGATTCAAAATTCTCAATTTCAACAGGGTCTTCCCACACATCCTCATCCCGAGTTATAGGATCACATTCTTTGCCAATTAATGCCCTTAGTTTAACTGCTCCACTCTCTGAGGCTGAGACCTGAATTTTTGCTGTGATTCAGCCAACCTTATAATGAGGGCTTCAGTTTTATTTTCTGCAACTTGAGCTCTATGGCTGCTAGAGAGAAGATTCTCTTCAAGGGCACACTTAGCAACTTTTAGATTGTTCACTTGCATCTGGAGCTGTTTGATTTTATCATACAACTTCTTCCTTTCCTTCATTGCTTTTTCCTGAGATGCTAAGAGCAGCAAGCCAGCAAAATCATTTTTTGATTTTTCCCCAACTTGTAGAAAGTATGGAACACCACCAAATCATCTAATTCATCTAGATAATCAAAGACATTAGCTTCTTTAAGCTTGAAATATAGTTTCAACCATGGGTCTTCTATATTCTCCAAACTCCCAGGAGGAAGAGAATTTGGAGAGGGTTCAGAAGTTGAAGGTGCTGATGAATTACCAAACCAACTCCAGATTTTTAAAATATTCATCCTTATACTTCTGCTGCTCTAGAACCACTCTTGGTACCAACTTCTGTATTAGTCAGGGTTCTCTAGAGTCACAGAACATATGGGTAGTCTCTATATAGTTAGGGAATTTTTTGATGACTTACAGCTTGTAGTCTAACTCCCAAAAAATAGTCAGCAGTAGCTGTGGATGGAAGTCCAAAGATCTAGCAGTTGTTTAGTCCCACAAAGGACACAGGCCAGGAAGAGTCAGAGTAAATCATCCTTCTTCCAATATCCTTATATAGGTCTCCAGCAGAGGGTGTGGCCCAGATTAAAGGCATGTGCCACCATGCCATTAATCCCAGATTACCTTGAAGTTGGAGATCTCCTTGTCTTAATCTTCTGTAATTCATAGCTACTACACTTCAAGATCTCCATGCCAAGATCCAGGTCAGAAACTTGTATCTCTGAGCCTCCAGATTAGGATCATAGGTGAGCCTTCCAATTCTTGATTAGCTCATTCCAGATATAGTGAAGTTGACAACCAGGAATAACCACTACAACTGGCATCTCCAAAACACTGCTGTCTTCTGCTGTATGCATGACTCCTTCAGTCCTGGGCCATCAATTGCAACTGAGGTTGTACCTTCACCAATGGCCTTCTATGGCCTCTCATTGTGCCAAGACTCAGCTGCTCTTCATGACCCCTTCATGCTTTCAAAACCAGTACCACCTGGGTGACTCTTACACAGTACTAAGTCCAGCCACAGCACAAAGTACAACCATGGCTATCTCTGGAACACAGCTTCTGTGCTCTCAGAAAACACTTCCCAGAATATTTCACCTCAGTGATGCTGGTCTCTTCTTAATCACCACTAATTTCTTAGTTCCAGCTAACTAGCATTAATAGTCCCAGTAATGCAAAGGTTTGCTTTAGTGGTTCTGTTACCTTGTTACTCACAGCTGACTCTTCAGCCTCAACTAACCAAACTCACAGAATCTTCACAATCAAAGCATGGCCCTGATAAGAGTCTTTAATCTTCCCTATGAAATTTCACAAACCAGGCCTCCATCTTCTGCACTGTTCTTAAAATTATCTTCCAAACTCCTACATTACTTTCCACAGAGCTCTTAACATCCTAATGGCTTGTCTAGCTCAAAGTTCCATGTCCTTCCACTGTCCTCCCCAAAACATGATCAGGTTGTCACAGGAATACCCCACTCCTGGTACCAACTTCTATATTAGTCAGGGTTCTCTAGAGTCACAGAACATATGGGTAGTGTCTATATAGTTAGGGAATTTGTTGATGACTTACAGCTTGTTGTCCAACTTCCCAACAATGGTCGGCAGCAGCTGTGGATGGAAGTCCAAGGATCTAGCAGTTGCTCAGTCCCATGAGGCAAGCAGGCAAGGAAGAGTGAGAGTCAGTCTTCTTCCAATGTCCTTGTGTAGGTCTCCAGCAGAGGGTGTGGCCCAGATTAAAGGTGTGTGCCAGCCTTTAATCCCTTATGATCTTGAACTTGGAGGTCTCCCTGTCTTAATCTTCTGGAATTCATAGCCACTATGCTTCAAGATCTCGATGCCAAGAACCAGGCCAGAAACTTGTATCTTCGAACCTCTAGATTAGGATCATAGGTGAGCCTTCCAGTTCTTGATTGTAGTTCATTCCAGATATAGTCAAGTTGACAACCAGGAATAGCCACTACACTTACTGTATGTGATTGCTTTGTATTCTTTCTCCAGATTTCATCAGTCCAATGTAATAGACAGACATGTTTTCACTATATTCAAAGAATAAAATTTTAAAATTAAGCTAAGCAAAGCACTATGAAGTTTTATATACTACATCATAGATGCTTAGTTTAATTCAAGGGCATCATTTTCTTTAAGCAAGAGGATTTTATCAAAATAAAAATTCATTTTACTAGTGGTTATGTTCTATTTCTTTTGATTTAGGTTTTTAAAAGCTCAGGATTACAAACTCAGGAAAACAAAACCATAATGATTCCACAAAAGAACATGAAATTTATCCAGGAAACCTTTCCACAGTCAGACTTCCAAGTCCTAAGCATTGCTCTATCCTAGGAGTTCCTTCTCCAGCATAATGTCCACAGCTTCCTGTCACCTCTGAAATTTCATGTCACCCTTCAGAATGCCAGTCTGTGCTTCAGCACCTTTTCTCATTTTTCCACCCTGTCTTAGGAACACGGCTTCTTCTATAGCTCCTAAAAGCAATTTATTTACTCTGTGCACTACATGGGCTTCAGGACTGAGTCCAAGAACAGTTAACATCCCTCAGTGTGAAAATTGCCAACACTGTACATCATTCACCTATGCACACATGCATTCCCTCATTCTCATCCACTCATTCTCATCCATTCATGCCTTAACACATTTGACAGATATTTGTAAAGACTCTGCTCAGTGCTAACATATCTTTAATACCCATGGGCAAGAAGGCTTTAGGGTGATAATGTCAGATCACTACTTTTCCTGCTACTTACAGTCATTACACGCTTCACAATCCCAACATATAGTAGAGATCTATCTATCATGTATGTTCAAATAAGACTACTTCTATTTCCTCTAAGGGGGGAAAAGAAGGCAAGTGAGATGTTCTAAATATCTGCTAACTGCAATTCTGAACAGACAGACTAATGATGTTCCTTAATACACTTTTTGTATACAATAGCCTTAGCAGAAGAACCCTATTATAGAAGATTTCAAGTAAATAATCCTTAAATCTATGCACCTATAAAAATGGCTTTCTGGGCATATCATGCAACCTGTGTAACCATCAGCATGTTAAGATTTTTCAGCATTATCACTCTGTGTCATGTGAGGTAATAATTTCCTCTACTTGAAGACCTCATCCACTACTCTGAACTGGAAAGCACATGACCAATGAAGAAAGAAAGGGACAGCTCCTAGACAAAGACGTATTGAATTAATCATTAATTAATAAAACCCAGTGTGGAGCTGCTTCCCACCCCAACAGTTTGTTTTCCCGAATGAAAGACATGCACATAGTTTTTATATTTTAATATACCTTAAGCAACACAATATCTGGGCAACTACCTAGCTTCTGTGCTACTAGAAGCAACCTCCCACTGATAATTCTGAATTACTACTTACTAACTTCTATGTTCCATCTTGGCCTCTCTGGACACATTTGTGCAACCCTCTCGGCTGGGCTGTCCTGGCCCAGAGCCCAGGGAGCTTTCCTTGCTTCTCTACTCCCAAAGTAGCCTCTTTCTCTGCTCTTTCCACATCTCTTAAATCATGTATGATCTCCTTCTCTTCTTCCTCCCAGTCCCAAGCCCAGAAATCATAAAATCCAGCCTCTGTCTGTCCTTCACAGTTATTGGCTGCTGGCATCTTTAGTTACTAATCAACACCAATTGGGGACAGGTTCCCAAAAGCTACATGTGGATCTTCTCTGGCAAACAATTTTGGGGGTAAGATAACTAGCATTCATAATACAAGCAGCCACAAGAATGAACTCTCATATGTCTGAACCTGATTTAAGAACTCAGTCCTGGTTTTACCTTGATCTTCAACCTATATCATTGCCAATACTCCCAAATGTCCACACTAAAATTAATTAAATTGCTACCCTCTTTCTACCATATCCACTGGGCATCTATAGTCACCTCTCATAACCCGTAACCTGTCAACATTGTTCAACACTAATAACCAAGCTCTTAAACCTTTTCTCTAAAACTCGTACCCTTTTGACTCTCTGCTGCATGTGAAAGTTTCATTGGCTTTTCTACAATAGCCAATTCTTCTCTGCATGTAGACCTTTGACAGAGCCTCAGAATAGGGACTGTGTTCTTCATGCTCCTTGAATCTGAGTTTCTCAGAGTGACAGCTCTCACATATAATTGGTTAAAAGTAACAGAGAACAACTGCCAAGTTAAGCAACTGATACTCTCGTAAGGCCAAGATCTGGGTGATGAGAGGTCCAGTTTCTCAGTCATATTCTAAGATACTGGGGCTCAGAGCTTAAACAAAGGAATTTGGAAGACATGATTCAGTCTCAAATTGATTACACAGCAATGTTCTGTGTTAGAATCTAACATATTCGTCAATCCCCTGGCCATATATTTTCTGAATTTTCTTCCATTTCTTCTACTCACCAACATTATAAAATAACAGTAATAAACGTCAACATTCAACTCTAAGTACTCTTTCACTCTAGTTTTACAACTAACCCCCACCCCCACCAGGATGACTTGTCAAAATTCAGAGGTACCTTTGCTTATGACAAATGAAAAGGATGTTTCTAATATCTAGGACTTCCAAGGGATTGGACAGTTCTCCTGTCAGCAGGCCTCAGGCAGAGAGACTGCGTCCTTAGGCAACAGCCAGAAAATCCCTTGCTGCATGACACTGACAATGCATTCACATCTCTACCTTGAGCTACAATTCAACACTTATTTCAGATTTTGCCACTCTTGTTTGAATGCTTTAAAGTCATCTCAAACTTAGATTAGCTCATCAAACATGCACTTTGGGTCTTTTTTCACCCTGGTTTCATTCCTGGAAAAAGTATCCAGAAACCCAGGAGCAAATTCCAGCACCTGCTTCTCCTCCAGTCACTCTTGCCTATTGCTATGAGCAACTACACTGACTTTCTGAGCATGGCTTTACTTCAGCCATTCTTTTCATTTCCACTAATGGTCTTTCCTCCTCCAACCTGTCGTCATCTGTATCTCCCTTGGAATAATATCCACTACTATGCCAATTGTCGATTAATTACATTCTTTCTGAATTATTGAGTATTTCCATTACGAAATATGGATGTAAATGTGACACTACACTAATTCAGAACAAACAAACAACATTCTCCATTGTTCTCAGAGACTAAAACCCTTACAATAAAGTGTCTCTAAAATGTATGAATGCATGGTCCAGCAGAAGCCATTTTTAACAGAGGTTCTCTAGATCCTTGTTTTTGTTCTTGTTCTCTCTCTCTCTCTCTCTCTCTCTCTCTCTCTCTCTCTCTCTCTCTCTCTCTGGGTGTGTGTGTGTGTGTGTGTGTGTGTGTGTGTGTGTGTGTGTGGTGGTAGTGATGATGGGAATATTAAAAATTACTTCAGGGCAATATAAAGAGAATCAAAACCAAAGCAAAACACCATCAATAAGGCTCTAGACCCTGCCTCCCTTCTAAATGTCATCTTATGTTATTTCCCCATTTCCCATCCCACACAAATCAACCAAGTCTTCTGTATGCTCCATATATGCCACGTTGCCTTTTGCAGGAGACCTTGCATGTGTCTTTCATTCTGCATAGAAATTGTCTGCCCTATCCTTCAAAATTAATTAAGTCCTATCATATGTCACTATTTTTTGAGAAAAGTGAACTCCAATTCTTTATAACACCTAAATTCCCTTGACTTCTCTTATGTCACTCTGTATACTCCATCTAAAAGCACTTAGAATATAAACAACACCCTATTTGCATGGTTCTTTTATTTGTTTGTTTATTTTTGTTATTTTAATTCTTTGTACTTATTCATTTTAAGTTTTGTTTGGCTGGTGATCCTTGGACTAGAAAACTGATGAATTATGTCATATCGTGCAATAATGATACTTAATAATAAAAACTCAAACTCATGACTTATTCAGCCAAGTGCTATTGTTTGATGTGATCTGGTTTATTTTTTAAAACTGTGGTTCCTTCTGGCCTCCACATGTATGTGGTTCACAGCCATACATGCAGACAAAATACCCACATACACAAAATAAAAGGATCATCTATTCAATTGTATCTTCATTAAAGAAAGACATATTAATGTAGAAAATATATCAATTTTATAACTATATTATATATAGTTATAATTATATAGTTATATATGTAGTTGTAATTATATATTTAGTATAATTATATGTATGTTTATGTATACATTATATATATATAGTTTTGTGTAACTGTGTTTTGAACACTGAACAGGTAGTCTGCTACCATCAGACGGGTATTCTGCAGCTGCCCATAACTTTGAGGTGTGATGAGATGCTAAGAAATTACAGTGGGAAGAATAAGAGAGGACAAAGAACTTTCTCAATCCAGACTGTGCACTTGGTAAGAATTTATTCCTTATCAGAATCTAGTCATTGTACAAAACATCAAAGCATGCCTTTAAATTTAGAGTAATTTAATTTCCAACATTTTAACATAAATGGTTTAAAAATGAAAAAGAACAAAGTAATTATACTTATTTCGTGGTTTCAGACTTCCCAAAGCCATTATATTCTCTTCTGCAATAGACTTCCAAGAAGTGGAGGAGGGGAGAAAAGAAATCTGTGAAACTTTTACCTATTTTATCTATTACAAAAAACAGGAAAAAGTATGATGTTTGTTACATTGAAACTTTGCTAAGAAATAGGTCTATGGCAATCTTATCTCTCTTTAGGAATGTCGTAACCACTCACAGAATATGGTTTTAATTCTATAAGCAGAATGCCTCATAAGTTTTTCTTAAATTGGAAAAAAATTCTCAGACCAAAACAGTCTATTGTTAGTTGTCTCTTTATACCTTAAAAAATACACCACTGGATTATAACTTCCTAAGAATACATCCAGAAGTAAATTAATGGTTGTCTAGAGACAGTAAGAGGTCATATGAGGACCTCCCTGTCTGTCTTTTTTATTCCTAGAGGAAAGCCCAGGCCATGTGGAACCGCACAGCTTTCAGAAGTAAGGAGGCAGGTCCCTTCCTCTTCCTGAATTATACTTTCTTCTGAACACTATTTTTATCTATGAAAATCCTTATTTTTTATCTTTCTGTATCTCTTTTCTTTTTTCCCATTTTTATTAATTAATTATTTTTATACACTCCATATTTTATTCCCCACCCTACCAACCCCTGTTCACCCTCTGACTGTTTCACATCCCCTGTCTCCACATGAATGTCCCTACCCCACACGCTACCTGACCTCTAAACTCCTGGGGCCTCCAGTCTCTTGAGGGTTAGTTGCATTATGTTTGAATGAACACAGACCTGCAGTCCTCTACTGTATATGTACTAGGGGCCTCATATCAGCTGGTATATGCTGCCTGTTTGGTGGTCCAGTATTTGAGTGATCCCGGGGGTCCAGATAAATTGAGACTGCTGGTCCTTCTACAGGATTGTCCTCAGCTTCATCCAGCCTTCCCTAATTCAACAACAGGGTCAGCTGCTTCTGTCCATTGTTTGGGTACAAATATCTGCATCTGACTCTTTCAGCTTCTTGTTGGGTCATCTGGAGTGTTGTCATGCTAGGTCCCTTAAAGGTTCAACTAAATAATACAAACCCTAAGAGACTGTATGGGAATAAATCACTACTGGATAAGTTTTCATAGCAATTTCTATCTTATAGTGCATGTTCAGTGTATTTATCTATATGTATCTTCATAAAAAGTAAATTAAATGCTTTTTTCCTATCCTACAGATGTAGTCACACAAAGCAATCAAATTTACACAACATTTTTTAGTTGGTTGAGTTTAGCAGTAAATTTGTCCAGGAATTTTATTTGGGGGAGTCATAATTAGTGCTCTAATCTCATTGCTTATTACAGATCTATGTAAATGCTTCAGATATCCATGATTTAATTTTGATAGGTTTCATATAGAGGGAAATTTATCATAAATCTTCTAGAATTCTTCTAGATTTACTACCCTTTTAATGTATATGTGTTCAAGATTTTGAACTAATAAGAGAATGAATGCATTGAAAACTCCAAGATTTGAAAAAATTACTGGAAGCTGCTGAAGTTGTGGCTGGTGGTGCCTGGTGGCAGGAAGTAAGTGAAGCATATCCCTGGAGACCATGTCTTTTCCTGGGCCCATTCTATTACTGCATAGCCATGCTACCTCCTTACCAAAAGGGGAGCATCTCTGTTCAAGATGCTGGGGTAGACTGAAAACATAACACTCACTGAAGAGAGTTTCATTGTGCTCGAGGGCCTTTCTGAGGGAAGTGTTGAATGAGTCTATTGTAAGATAACAAAAATAAAATCACCATCCCAATTTACTCATTAATGTGTTGTTTAGTGCCTAAACTATGGATAGAGAAAGGTTTCTTCGCAGAATTAATTCCAGGTAACACACAGCATTAAAGTAGCAGAAAATTGAGCAGGCAAGTTGGGAATAAGATAAGTTGGCTTCCCAAGCTGGGCCAAACCCCTCTTGAGAGAGTCAATAAAGGAGTCTGGCTGGGTTTTCCCTGTTTGGGGTGCTACTGAAGTAAGGATTTCCACAAATAGGGTGTATTTGTGTCGCATGAAGGAATTGCCTGCCAGCCCTACAGGAAAGCGAGTCCTCACCATTATTAGCTTGATACACAGTATAGGTAAAGTGAGTGGTGACAACTAAGTGTTACTACAAGTCATATACAAAAACATGAAATTAAAATTTCTCCTTATAATTAACTCTTAACATACTAGTACTTTTAACATGCCAGCAGGGCTCTTTCTTCTGAATCAAATTTTGGTAAACGTTCAAGGAATTTTTAAGGAGTGGCTTCAAATTGGAAATGGGAATAAAAGCTAAGCTAAATGGAGGCATCCGGTAAATCTACTGATATAATTTATTAATCAATGAAAGAAAAAACCAAATAATACAAAGTATCATTAGAATGTGTACTTAATAGACAGAAGCTACCACAACGTAGGAACAGAACAAGATGTACACTGACTGTACTTACTGTGAATGCTGTGAATGAATTTTATTTTACACAGGATAAAATGACACAGAGATTGCAAAGGAAACCTGGCTGCATTCACCTCTATAAAAATATTCCTGTCCATTAAAAATATTCCAAGAGAATTTACAGTTATAAGAATTAATATTAAGCTCAGCCAAGCAAATAAACAGGAAATCAATAGTTATTAATATCTTTAATCACCCATAATAAACTGAAAGGATACAATAATAAATAGAAGAATTAATAGCATCATAAAGTATAAGGAGTGTAAGAATAAATCTAACAAATGTGTATGATCTTTACAGAGAAAATTATAGAGTCAATTCAAAGAGTCTACCAAAGACCTAGACGACCAGGGAGACATATTACAACAATAAGAAGCAAGAATGCATTATAAAGTTGTCAATTCCTTTAGCTATATTTCAGGATTGAAATTAATTCTTGGCAAATCCCAATAGGATTTTAATGGAACTCTACAAGCTTACTCTAAATTTTATTTGGAAGTGCAAACATTCAGAAAAATGAAGAGACTGACAAAGAAGGGGCAGAACAGGTGGCCTACCCTTGTCTACCCCATCTCAGGGATCATCAACAGCTATAGTGACTAAGGCAAAATGATTCTGGAGGAAGATAGACATCATAGGCCAATGGAGGAAAATCTCACAACCTCAAAATAAGTCGGCAGTACAATGATATTTGACTTGTGATGGAGATGTCTCTGACTTCCTGCAAGATAGTGTGACTGAGAAGATGATATGCACATGGGGACAAAATGTCCTCATCCTGTGCAAAATTAGTGCATATGGATGAAAAATAATAAAGAAATACATGTTTTAAAATATAGCAATTCTCTGAAATCAGGACATGAACTTGTATGGGTAGCTCTTTTCAGTTGTTCTCCCAGCAGTTGAAAGTTGAGGACAGCCTTCTGGCAGCAGCACTAGCAACTGAGGGTGGGGATAGGAAATCCTGATGGAGCCACAGCTATTAGGTCTAAGAAGATCTACACCTAAAATTCACTGTGGTTTGGGGTCAGTAATGTATCTGGCTTCACTCCCTCAGTGCTGCCACACCATTTAGCATACCTACAGAAGAATCTGGGTCAGGCCTGGGATACCTGTCAGTGACTTTTATAGGCTTAATTCTATCTTAGAATTGGCACATTGCCATTTGGCCAGGCTTTGGGCTTGGGGAAAACTCTTAGAGCATGAGAGAGCAGACTGTAATTTGGCAGACTCCATGTCCCTTTCAGTGACCAGTCTCACCAAGCCCTCTGTACTTTCCCCATCTCCATCCTGGCAATGGTGCCAATGATCTATCTCCCCCACCCCCATTCTGTGCATATTAGAAAGAAAAGTGAGGCAGTCTACAGTACTGGAGTATAACATCATGAAACAATAACCTACTTTTAAAACATGAATCTAATTCTCTAGTATGTTTTAAAAAAATAAGATCTATTTTTATCTGAGGAGGTAATATCGAAAGTATTTACTTACAAAAGACTAATGCTAAGAAAGTATATTAAATTACAATTATTAGGTCTTTGCAGCATGTAGATTTTTGATCTCCTAACACAAATCTGCAAACAGAGGTAAGGTTTGAGAGAGAGAACAGACTAAGTAACTCTGAGAACATTCCTGTTAAGGTTCTGTCTAAGCTCCACCCCACAATTACCTGGCAATAGCCAGGTATGCCCCTCCCCACAGTTACCTGGCAACAGCCAGGTAGGCCTAGCCCACTATAAAAGGGGCTGCTTGCCCCTGCTCTCTCGCTTACCTCTTATCTCTCTCTTACCCCTCTCACTCTCAGTTTCTCTCTTGCCCCCTCTTGGGCTCTCCTCCCCTCCCCCCTCTCTCCATGTGGTCATGGCCGGCCACTACTTCTCTACTCTCTCCCTCTCTCTGCCTTTCTCTGCCTCCACTACCCCATTAACTCCCATCCTCTGCCCTAAATAAACTCTATTCTATGCCACCTCTGTGTGTGTCTGGTCCCTTGGGGGAGGGATGCCTCGGCATGGCCCCACTGGGGCACCCCCTTCCCCTACACCACCATATATCATATTCTCCATAACCTCCTTCTCTTTTTATGATCATAACATTGGTACCCCATGTGAGGACATAACAATTCCAAACAAAGCAGGAACAGATCAAAGAGAAAGACACCAGACTTCTTTCTCTTCCAAGTCAATGCCCTGAACTCCTTTGTAATACTTTCAAAATGCCCAGACATCTGGCTAAATACACGGCTCCCTGGATAAAGGAGCTGCTATGGCTGCAAACTTGAGTTTAGTACTCAGGTCACCCTTGGGGGAAAAAGAGAGAGAACTAACCCCTCACAAGCTGACCACCACACATGCATTACACACACATTGACAGGTACACACACACATAAAAATTAAAAAAATATATATATAAAAATGTATTGTTCCTGGCTTTGAGTGGAATAGATCCTGCATTTCCATGAGGGATTCGTATTGGGACTTAGGTCAAGTTATTGATGCGCAGGAAACTAGCAAGAGTTAAAAGGGGTTAAAGAGGTAAAAATGTATCATTGTAGCATTCTATGTGAACTAGAAACATTTTTTTTCTTATAACTAGATGACAGATGAATAAGTTATCCTTTGGCTCAATGCACTTATAGAAGCAGATAAACTCTTTAATTAGTAAAATCAGTCAAGGAGGTGATTCAGGACACTGTGGAATAGATCTACTCTCAGCCAGCAATACATGTAGCCAGTGCTACATCTCATTATCACTCAGAGCCACTTTGTTCTTCACAGAGAGGATAAATTTAGCAAAACAAAGAAATCAGAGATGTATTTCCTCATCACTCTTCTACACACTATTTCGCTGTCTCCTCTAGAAAATGGCAGATGCTTTCATGCTGAGTGAAGGACAAATCCTTATCTGTGTTATGAGCACAATCAACACTAGGACCAGAAGACGGCCAGCATTGTTGTCAAGAAAGCAGAAAGGAACTAGACATTACATTCATTTGACTGGCACTTGCTTTCCTCTCTGGCTACATATGAAAACAAGATAGAATTTAAAAGTTTTTGTAATTTTTTTTAAAGATTTCTTCTAATTTAGACTCATTTTTCAAAGTCCATGTGTGCCTGTATGGGTGTGTGGGTATGTGTACTCTCAGAAGCCAGAAGAGGGTACTGGATCCCCTGAAGCTGAAATTACAGATTAGTTTTAGCTGCCCAAAATATGTGCTGAGAACTGATTATGGCAAGTACTTTTGACCTATGATCCCCACCAACTGACATTTTAAACAGTTTCATCATGATTTTACACCATTCCTATCTTTTCATCTCCTCTAAGCATCTTACTCCCCTCCCATCACATTCCGCAACTAAAGCCAGTTTATTCAATCATTCCTGCAAAGAAATCCCATAATCCCCAGGCTACAAAGACTGCTCAGTATACATGCTATTCTTCCAGAGAGTCAGATAGTACAGAACTGCCTGTACCCCAAATCCAGGGAACATGACAACACCCTCTTCTGGCCTTCAACAGCACCCACAAACAGTCTCTCTCTCTCTCTCTCTCTCTCTCTCTCTCTCTCTCTCTCTCTCATGCACGTGCACAAGTGCCCTGTTTTCCTGACTCCTAAACCAAAAGCTTTTTTTTCAATCTGCCATGATGCCTAGAATGATTGTATGTGTTTCCCAGATTTCGTGTGTCTAAAACTATAAAATAATGCCTCCATTCTCAATTACAAAGTAATGTAAATTAATATGATGATTGAATTGTTTAACAGTGATTCTTCCTTTAATACCTCACACAAAAGTGACTAAAACTGAATTACTGGGTCTGCTATGTTCTGGATTCAAATCACGAGCCCCTGATGAATAAATAGCCCAAAATAAAAGGTACTTAATTTCCTATCTTAAATATCCATGAGAACATAGCGGAGCATGTGTCCTTATTGCATGCAGGTAAAGCCTCTGGGTATATTCCCAGGAGTGGTATAGCCGGATCCTCCGGGAGTGTCATGCCCAGTTTTCTGAGGAACTGCCAGACTGCTTTCCAGAGTGGTTGTACCAGCTTGCAATTCCACCAGCAGTGGAGGAGTGTTCCTCTTTCTCCACATCCTCGCCAACAACTGCTGTCTCCTGTGTTTTTGATCTTAGCCATTCTGACTGGTGTGAGATGGAATCTCAGGGTTGTTTTGATTTGTATTTCCCTAATGACTAAGGATGATGAACATCTCTTTAGGTGCTTCTCAGCCATTAGATATTCTTCAGGTGAGAACTCTTTGTTTAGCTCTGTACCCCATTTTTTAATAGGGTTACTTGCCTCTCTGGAGTTTAACTTCTTGAGTTCTTTGTATATATTGGATATTAGCCCTCTGTCGGATGTAGGGTTGGTAAAGATCATTTCCCAGTTAGTTGGTTGCCGCTTTGTCTTTTTGACAGTGTCTTTTGCCTTGCAAAAACTTTGTAATTTTATGAGGTCCCATTTGTCTATTCTTGATCTTAGAGCATAAGCTATTGTAGTTCTGTTCAGGAAATTCTCCCCTGTGCCCATATGTTCAAGGTTCTTCCCTAGTTTCCTTTCTATTAGTTTCAGTGTGTCTGGTTTTATGTGGAGATCCTTGATCCACTTGGAATTGAATTGAATTCAGCCTTATTTATAATAGCCAGAAGCTGGAAAGAACCCAGATGTCCATCAACGAAGGAATGAATTCAGAAGATGTGGTATATCTACACAATGGAATACTACTCTGCAATTAAAAACAATGAATTCACGAAATTCCTAGGCAAATGGTCAGAACTTGAAAATATCATCCTTAGTGAGGTAACCCAATCACAAAAGAACACACATGGTATGCAGTCACTGATAAGGGGATATTAACCCAGAATCTCGGAATACCCTAGACACAATTCACATATCAATAGATTTCGAAGAAGATGGAAGGAGAGACCCCTGGTCCTGGAAAGACTGGATGTAGGGGAACGCCAGGACAGAGAAACGAGAGGGGGTTGAATGGAGAAAAGAGGGAGGGAAGGGGGCTTATGGGACTTTCGGGGAGGGAGGAAACGGGAAAGGGGAAATGATTTGGAATGTAAATAAAAAAAACTTAGAAAATAAAAAAAGAAAAAAGAAAATTATTCACCCAGCATGAACAAGGTCGTGGGTTAGGTTTCTAGCACTGGAAGAAAAAACTAATTACTTTTGATGTCAAGATGGCTCAGTTGGGTAGAGGTGTGTGCCATAAAACCAGATGATCTGAGTTTGACCCCACATGACAGAAGTAGAGAAGTAACTCCTGAAAGTTGTTCTCTGATTTCCACATGTTGGCTCTGGCGCATGTACATGTAGCTGCCTCAAAGAACTAAATAAATAAGTTACAATGTAAAAAAAAATATCCATGGGAGAAAATTCTAAGACAAGATCTGGAGGACAAATATTTTGAAGGAATCCAGAAAACAGCAATAGGAAAGTGTTAAGAAAGGGAAAAAGGGTGAAGAGGCAATGAGTGTCCATTATTACACAGACTATCAGTCTCTAACCTAACTCTACTGGAAACTCCAGGAGCCGCCAGTAGAGCTTATCAGTCAAGAAAACAGCAGTATAATTTTCCAGCACTTTCATTGGCTTAGAGTTAGAAAGTTTTGCCAGCCTATTAGCAGGAGACAGCTTGTAAAATAGATAACAACAACAACAATGTCAAGGTCACATGGTCACATGAAGCTAGGACCATCAGTGTAGCACCTAGAGCTGGCTAAAGCAGACCTCCTGGTTGTCTCATTTGGTCTTTGAAAGAAACTCAGCAGTCATCCATCCACACTCTTTGGTCTTATGAAGTGAGAGTGTTCTTATTATGAAGTAAGGATCATTATTTCTTATAGTATTAAGCCAAGCAAACAAGAAGACAAGCATCTTTTCTGTGAGGAGGGCCATAAAATGAAATTATGCCCAGTAAGAAGTGGGAAGAGGTTGTAAGCAAGCACAGTCCTGTCAGTGACTGCCCTTGAGCACACTATGCAGCAGGTATTCAGAAATTGCCTTTGACCCAAAAGGACATGCATTGTATGCATGCACTGTTAAGTGGCTATTATCAGAAACATGCAGAATACCTGTGATACAACCTGCAGACCCTAAGAAGTTTAACAAAAAGGAAAGGCCCAAGTGAGGATGCTTCAATCCCATTTAGAAGGGGCAACAAAATAAATACAAAAGGCAGAGGAAGAAAGAAATCTGGGTGGTAGAGGGACTCAGGTTTATGTATGGGGGGAGACAGGAGAGAAGCCCCGAGGTCCAGGAGAATGAATGGAAATATGCTGTTTCTGGGGGTTGGAAATGGAGGGAATCTCTAGAAAGTTCCAGAGCCCTGAGATGTGAAAGGCTCTGAGGACTCAACGGAGGTAAGCTTAGCTGAAATGCCCAACTGTGGGGAGATTTAGGGCTGGGTCCCATGTCAGCTCTGCCACAGGGTCTGGCTGCTCAGGGAGCCAGGACACTTGGGAAGTTTAACCGCACTTACCCCATGCAGTCAACAGGTGGGTATTGGGCCATAGGGAAGCCCCAAGAGACACCACCGCTTGGGGGTGAGAAAGTCAGTCTGAGGTGCAGGACAGCCAGAGTTGGTTCAGGGGTCTCCGGGCCTGCAAGGAGGCCATCTGGTTCTCAGGCTCTCAGGCACCTAGGCACTGCTGGGAGCTGAGGAATAGCTGAGAATGGAGTGGGGGCCCACAGGCTGGTCCTATAGGGATGAGTCCTTGACTTGACAGACAAAAGCTTGAGCTTGGGCTTGGCTTGGTTGTGGTCACAGCAGGAAGCACAGAGAGGCCTTCTACAGGAGACTAGACAGCTGCTCTATAGGCAAAAGCCTTCTCCATGGCTCCCCACAGTGGATCCCAATGGAAAAGTGGCAGTCCATGGTTTTAAGGCATTTATTGTCATGGCGGAAAGTGGATGTGTACTTCTCAGGGTAGGCCTGAGATTAAATACCTTTTGTAGGGAGGAATTTCTGGGAAGGAAAGCTTATTGGCTAAGCCCACCAGACCTTTAGGTACCTCATTAAAATGGAGATCTGTCTTGAGTCCACATGACCACAGGTCACATCTTCTATATGTGGAGGGGTTCAGGCATTGCCCTTAAGTGACTGATGGCCACAAATCTATGTGGGGCTGTGGCCAGGGATGATGCCCAGGAACAGTCAAAGCTCCTACTGTCCCTTTCACAGTCCCACAGGAACCTGAAGAGACCACCTCCAGTAGATAGACAGGGTCAAGTGGAAGGATGGTGTCACTAACCTACCCTCAAAAATTTTTACCCAAAATTGTCCCTGTCTAAAAGAAATGCAGAGACAAAAATGGAGCAAAAACTTAAGGTAAGACCATACAGTGACCAGTCCAACTTAGGATCCATCTCACGGGTGGGTTCCAATCACTGATACCATTACTGATGGTGTGCTATGCTTGAGACAGGAGCCTAGCATGGCTGTTGTCTGAGAGGCTCTACAAGCAATGGACTGAAACAGATACAGATACTTCCAGCCAACTATTGGACTGAGTTTGGGGACCTCTATGAAGGAGTTAAAGGAAGGACTGAAGGAGCTGAAGGTGATGGCAACCCCATAGGAAGACCAAGATTATCGATTAACCCAGAACCCTGGAAGTTCTCAGTGACTAAGCCACCAACCAAAGAACATACAAGGGCTGGTCCAGGGTCCCCAACACATATGTAGTAGAGGACTGCCTTGTCTGAACTCTGTGGGAGAGGATGTGCCTAATCTTGTAGAGAGTCAATGCCCTAGGGAAGGGAGATGCCCTGGAAGGGGTATCACCATCTTAGAGGCAAAAAGGAGGGATAATGAGGTGAAGAATTCTGGGAGGTGGGACAAGGGGCAACATTAAATAAAATTAAATAATTAATTAAGATAAAATAAAATAGTGAAAATGCAGAACAACAAAAGAAAATGCCTCTGAAAGGATGAATGGAAACAGCTGTCAATCATTAACATGTCCATAAAAGTGTTCTTGTAGACAGCCCAGGACAGATTTTCAAGCTCCAATGGCTTCAGAATCACCTGGAGACACTAAATCACATGTCTAGCCCTTTTTCAGAGGAGTTTTGCAGAAAATTTACAATCCTATTGAAACTCCAGTTGGGGCAGTTGCTGCCAACCTAGTGTACACCCTGCGAAAATCTCTTCTAGGGCTACCTCTGCACCACTTGTTTTCTCAAGTGTCCAGATGTCAAGAGTGACCCCACAGGGTTGATAGAACACTTTCAGCTTTTGGCTAGAAATAGATTCCCAGGAACTGAGCTATAGTTAAACATGCACACTGAGAGTTGGATTTCTCAAGCTTTTTAATTTCTACCAAAGTGTTCATACATATACATGAAAATTTGATAGTCTTTGTCTTAGTCAGGGTTTCTATTCCTGCACAAACATCAAGACCAAGAAGCAAGTTGGAGAGGAGAGGGTTTTTTTTTTATTTTATTTTATTTTTTTAATTCACATTCCAAATCACTTCCCCTTTCCCGTTTCCTCCCTCCCCGAAAGTCCCATAAGCCCCCTTCCCTCCCTCTTTTCTCCGTTCAACCCCCTCTCATTACTCTGTCCTGGCGTTCCCCTACATCCAGTCTTTCCAGGACCAGGGGTCTCTCCTTCCATCTTTTTAGAAATCTATTGATATGCTGATTGTGTCTAGGGTATTCTGAGATTCTGGGTCAATATCCCCTTATCAGTGACTGCATACCATGTGTGATCTTTTGTGATTGGGTTACCTCACTAAGGATGATATTTTCAAGTTCTGACCATTTGCCTAGGAATTTCGTGAATTCATTGTTTTTAATTGCAGAGTAGTATTCCATTGTGTAAATATACCACATCTTCTGAATCCATTCCTCCGTTGAGGGACATCTGGGTTCTTTCCAGCTTCTGGCTATTATAAATAAGGCTGCTATGAATATAGTGGAGCATGTGTCCTTATTGCATGCAGGTAAAGTCTCTGGGTATATGCCCAGGAGTGGTATAGCCGGATCCTCCGGAAGTGTCATGCCCAGTTTTCTGAGGAGCCGCCAGACTGCTTTCCAGAGTGGTTGTACCAGCCTGCAATTCCACCAGCAGTGGAGGAGTGTTCCTCTTTCTCCACATCCTCGCCAACAACTGCTGTCTCCTGTGTTTTTGATCTTAGCCATCCTGACTGGTGTGAGATGGAATCTCAGGGTTGTTTTGATTTGCATTTCCCTAATGACTAAGGATGATGAACATCTCTTTAGGTGCTTCTCAGCCATTAGATATTCTTCAGGTGAGAACTCTTTGTGTAGCTCTGAGAGGAGAGGGTTTATTCAGCTTACACTATAGAAACATTGCTGTTGACCAAAGGAAGTCAGGACTGGAATTCAAGTAAGTCAGGAAGCAGAAGTTGATGCAGAGAACATGAAGGGATGTTTCTTACTGACTTGCTTCCCTTAGCTTGCTCAGCCTGCTCTATTATAGAGCCCAAGACTACTAGCCCAGAGATGGTACCACCCACAAGGGGTCCTCCACTCTTGATCACTTATTGAGAAAATGCCCCACAGCTGTATCTCATGGAGATACTTCCCCAACTAAAGGTCCTTTCTCTGTGATAACTCCAGCCTGTGTCAAGTTGACACACAAAACCAGCCAGTACAGTCTTCCTTGACACCCCTCCTTCAAGTTGCTTCCATTTAAATTGGTCTAAGAAGGGGCAAGAGATCCTGCTTTAACAAGTGAGGCTGAGTGATCAATGCTATTGCCCCATGAGTTGAATGAGAATAAGCTTTGCTTTGTAAGATCCTGAAGTTCAGGAATTTTTGTTTGGTTTACTATGAAACCATCTTTTACAATATTGTGATACACATAAGGAAATCTTGACATTGCATTATAAAAACTCCAACATAAAATAATTTCTTCTTTATGACACAAGATGCAGCCTAGCAGTAAAAATAAGCCATTTTCCTTTTCCCAGAAAAACAAATACAATAGTTTGATGATAATGAGAGAATTTTTGAATACAGATTAACTAAATTTACTATTGTTACCCATTCAGAAACTTTTTTCATAATTTAGTATTCTGGTTTTGGTTTAACTTACAAAATATTTAATTCCCAAGCAGAAAGTCATTTATAGCATCTCTTGTCTCAAATACAAACAAAAACAAACAAAAATGTTTCAAAATGATACAAGGACAAGGAGACGGCTCAGTGGGCAAAGGTATTTTTCACCAAGCCTGAGAACCAATAGCAAAGGCTTTTTGGGGGTTTGCGGTGGTTTGAATATGCTTGGCCGAGGGAGTGGCACTATTATGAGGTGTGGTCTTATCACTTTGTGGGTGGGCTTTAAGATCTTACTTCTAGTTTCCTGAATTTCATTCTCCTAACTACCTTTGGAACAAAAGGTAAAACTCTCAGCTCCTTCAGCAACATGCCTGCATGGATGCTGCCATGCCTGCTGCTACAGTAATGGACTGAAACCCTGAAACTGTAAGCAAGCCCAAACTAAATGCTGTTCTTTCTAAGAGTTACCATGGTCATTGTGTGTCTTCACAGCAATAAATCCCTAAGAGAGAACTTCCTACCAGGGATTGGAGTATTGCTGTGATAGGCCTAATCATGTTTTTGTTTGGAGGAATGTGGATTTGGGAAGCAGTGGAATGCTTTAGGTGGGACTTAATGGGCCATCCTTGTAGTAATATGGAAGACACTGGTGCTGAGGATGATTTGAACTGTGCAGACCTGACCCATGAGTTTTCACTGGAGAAGAATATCAGTAAGTCACCTGGGGATATTTTTTTTTGTTTGTGACATTTTGGGGGAGAATATGGCTACTTTTTGCCATTGTTCGAAGAGTCTGCCTGAGGCTAAGGTGAAGAGATTTAAATTAATTGCTTTGAAAAAAAGTTTCAAAAACAGCCTGGTATAAATCTATTACGTGGTTACTAAAATTCATTCTTATGAAGAACGTTTTGATGAAAAGGAGTTTGATGAAAAGTAAAGTTTGTTTTTGTAGTTGAACAAAGGACTTGGTTATTATTTTCACTGGGACATTTAATCTGAAACAAACTACGATCCAGAAATAGAGAGCACAACTGTGCTCTAGGTCTTGAGGCTGTAAAATGCAGGCTTTTGATCCAGAGCTTGAGCAATAGTGGCCATGAAAAGCTTACGCCAAGGCATAGTGTACAAACCTTTGATCCCAGGAGAGAGAGTCAAGCAGATCTCTGAGTTCAAGAGATCCCTGATCAACAGAGCAAGTTCTGCAACAACCAAGCTTAAGCAGTGAAGGAGTTGGAAAACAGAAATCTGGTGATAATATAATAAAACTAGGGAGCCATGTTCCAAATTTCAGCAGCTTTGGCCATGTGGCTCTGGCTTTAGAATCAAGAGTACAAGGAGACTACTGGGGTAATTAATGATTATGATTATTTGGAGCTAAGAAATTAGCAGTGGTTAAGAGACCAACATCACTGAGGTGAAATTTTTTGGGAAGTGTTTTCTGAGAGCACAAAGAAGCTGCATGCCAGAGATAATCAAGGTTGTACCTTGTGCTGTAGCTGAACTTAGTAATGTCTAAAAATCACCCAGGTGGTACAGGTTTTGAAGGCATAAAGGGATCATGGAAAGTAGCTGAAGCTTAGCACTGTGAAAGGCCATTGGTGAAAATGCAGCCATGGTTTCACTTAATAGCCCCAGACTGAAGGGGTCATGCAAAGAAGTTGAGGCTTGGCACCATAAAGGAAGCCTATGAGAGGCTACTGGTGAAACCTAGTTGCAAAGAGAAACCACAGCATATTAGGGATGCCAGTACTATGGGATGCCCATGAAGAACAGCAGCAGCAGTGGAATAGAGTCAACCAGTGCCTGGAGTACTACAGAGAGAAGAGCTGGTGATATGATTCAAGTCCTTTGGAGGACCCCAGAAAATCATGTGTAAATCCCAGACATTGGAACAAGAAACTGTAATGTTGAAGTTGCCTTGGATACCCCAAGATGTTAGAGGTGTCAGGGGCATGGGATATCTGCTGAGGAAATCTGCTAATAGGGAGTAGAACCAGTCCAAGAGAAAGAAGTGTGTTGCAGTCAACAAATCAGAAAGGACATATGAAGATCATTTTTATATCAGACATAGAAATGCAGAGTTTGGAGTTTGTCCAATTGGTTTTTGGTCTTGCTCTTGTCCAGGATTTCATCACTATGTCATTTTGGAATGATAGTGTATATGTTATATGAATAAACTTATATTTATATATGCAAACAGTCTAAGGAGTCTGCCAGTATCCAAATTATTTTTCTGCTGTATTAGCAATAGATGTGTAGGATATATAATCTAGGGTCACATATAAATATATTTAAAGAACAGATTAAATTAAATTCTAGATTTAAATGTTCGTTTTAAACAATTTCCCATAACAATCTCACATCTATGCATGAAAAGCAACATAACCTTACATAAAAATATCACAAAGCTCTTTTATATATACTTCATTTAATGCTCAAGAGGCAAAAAGATCAGAATATTTGAGAACAATATTCCAAGTCCATCACATATCTTTTAAAATTTCTCTCTTTACAAAAGTAGACATGTGCAAAACCTGTATTTCATTTTGGACTGTGAAGAATGAGGTGGTGGTAACTGTGATGGTTTGTATATGCTTGTCCCAGGGAGTGGCACTATTTGAAGGTGTGGCCTGGTTGGAGGAAGTGTGGTTCACTGTAGGGTTGGGCTTAGAGATCTTCCTCTTAGATGCCTGAAGATGCCCAGTCTTTTCCTGGTTTCCTTTGGATAAAGGTGTAGAACCCTCAGCTCCTCCTGCACCATGCCTGCCTGGATGTTGCCATACTTCTGCCTTGATGACAATGGACTAAACCTCTGAACCTGTAAGCCAGCCCCAAGTAAATGTCTTTTATAAAACTTGCATTGGTCATTGGTGTCTGTTCACAGCAGTAAAACCCAAACTAATACAGTAACTATACTCTGTACCACATTAGTAACACCTTTTACCCACAGGTGCATTACTGTTATGTGTTTAAACAACAGCAGCAGCAACAACAACAACAACAACAGTAACAACAATAACAGGTTACTCAAGGAGTGACAGGGAAAAACATGTACATGTGTTATAGGTACTTTTTTTTTCTTTCTTTCAATCAACAAAGGAAGCAAGACATAAATAGCCTGAAATTATAAAACATGAAACTGAGCTTTTAGGTATCTACAGAGAGTGTTAAAATGTAAACTAACTTCTCATATTAGTACATCAAATAAAAAAACAGCCATAAATCCGACTGAAACCATTAAAATATTTCATATGTGTGAATTTTAGATCCTCTAATTTCTATAGAAAAAAAACTAATACAAATGAATATTCCAGTTAATGTATCCTAGAATCTTATAAAGATTGATTATTACTTGGCTGCCTATTCTATTTGCTTACTAAGCAAATCAGAATTGAGGATTAATTAAATTATTTCAAAATCTATCTTTCTTCCATCAGTTGGAGAGGAGAAAACAAGGAAAAAGAGAACTTGCGTGGAAAATCTAGAGATAGGTATCTACTAAGAGTCAAAGATTTTTGTTTCCTTTCGAACATTCTTCCTCCAACATTAGAAACAGTGATATTTCAGATGTTAATGTTCTACTGTGAAAATGTTGTAACTACACAGTCTCAATAATTGGAAAAATGATTCCACATTTATTAATGAGTTATTTTCAACAGCAACAGATAGATATAAAACAACAGCACTCAGACTATAAGACTACTTCATCACTTTCTATCACTGTGAGAATATCACCTTAAAGGAATAGTTGAGTTGATGAGATGACTCATGAGCTAGATTCAATTGTAGGCATTCCTGAGTACTGAGTTCCATTCCTGAACCCAACAATTGTCTGAATTCTACATCTGCATCATGATATATGTCCAAAGGCATGTGTGTACATGGGCTTTATACACACATATAGACAAATATTAAATAGTTTTTAATTTTTATATGTATGGACATTTTTCTTGTATGTATATCTGTGTAGCATACATGTGAACTGTCCACAAAGAAAGAAAAGGTCATCAGATTCCCTGGAAGCAAATTTACAGATGCTGTTAGCTGCCATGTAGATGCTGAAGATTAAGGACCTCTGGTAAAGCACTTCGTATTCTTAACCTTTGAGATATCTCTCTAGTCCCAACATATACACAGTTAGAGAAAAGAGATATGTTTGGGACGCAATTCCAAAGCTTCCAATTCAAGTTTATGTGTCAGAGTTGCTGTGTCTGTATGCCTGTGTTAAGAGCATCTCAACATGTTAGAAGCAACTACAATGGAGAAATTCACTTCATAGTGGCCAGAGTAAGGTGCATAGTTAGTTCCAATAGCCCTACAAGGGTATATTGCAAGTAACCTAGCTTCTTTCCAGTCAACCCTAAAGTATCCATCATTGCCCTATAGCATTAGTAGATGGAAGTGAAGTCTTTAACACATGAGACTTTAGGGATATTTAATACCCAAACAACTACAAAATCTGCAAATAAATCAATTTTTAAATAGTGTGGCATATATGTGTGTGTGCCTGTATACATGTGTGTGTGTGTGTGTGTATATACATATATATATATATGTATGTATATATACATGTGGATGAAATAAATTCACTAAATTATTTTTGATGATCTAGATGGCATAGACCTTGACCTTTTCTGTTTATTTTATTCTACTTCACTTTTCATGCTCAAGCTCAATAAACAGGCTTTATAACCCATAGTAAAATGAGATCAGCTCTTTGAAAAATAATGTGATACAAAACAGCAAATAAACCAAATTTTTTACTGAAGAGATCATGTTTTCAACAAACTATAACATTAACATAGTTTTCTATCGATAGAGTTACAAGTATACTGAATATGAGTCACACATTCTGATGAGGTCAACCAGTCAGAAAGGGAGAGAAGTTGAACAAGGCTGGATGTAGCTCACTATGAAAAAACCTGAATGAGTCATCTCTTACCTGTACAGTCAACCACAGCCTTCAGGAAAAATATCTAACTTCTCCCACCCCCGATCTTGTAGAAGAAACAGGAAGTAGTACATGGATTCTTACCTTGCTTCTGAAAAAAACAATAAAGCAAAGAGCTCTTTTATTAACATATGATAATTTCCACATGTAATTATTTCCAATAGTATAAGTAATATGAAGAAATATTTGAATGTTTTCTTAGGTAGTGTTACTACTGTTGTGGTGAAACACCATGACCAAAAAAACTTGAGAAGGAAAGAAAGGATTTATTCATCTTTTATTTTCACATGCATACATTACTGAATGCAGACAAATGCACTAGCACTGTTCTTTTTGTAAAGTTCCCATTTTTTTGACCCTTTTTAATAGTCTTTATTTCACTAGCTCTCAGAGACCTGGCCTTTCTGTTCATTGACATGAGGAAGCCAGGATAAGAATTCAAACAGGTACTTGGAGGCAGAGGTCAAGGAGGGATGCGGCTTACTGGGTTGCTTCCCCTGGCTTGATTAGCCTGTTTTCTTATAGAGCCTAGGACCACCAGCGAATGTATGGACTGGGCCTTCCTCCTTCACTCACTAATTAAGAAAATGCCTTACAGATGGTTCTTACAGAGGTGTTTTCTCAGTTGAGTTTCCCTCCTTTCAGATAACTCTATTTTGTATATCAAATTGACACAAGACCAGCCAACACAGACACACAGAAGGATGGAATTTAAGAATGGGAGAGAGTAAAGGATAAATGGCCAGGGTCTAATTCCTCTTAATTCTTCAGAAGTGAATGACAAAAATATTCTTCTCCCTGGTAGCATTTGTTTAGACATGAAATCATATATATTACATGTGCTATGGACCAGACAATGGTCAGGTGCAGAAGACACACTGATGAACAAAACAGAATTGCTAACTGAAAGTAGTTGGCATTCTCATTTCAGAAGCTATGTTGAGCCTTGTTATAAGCCCACCCTCCTTTTAAAAGTTCCTGCCACTGAACTTAATAGGAGTCCTAAGTGTGGAAGCCCACAGTGAGCTGGGACAATGAAGACAGTATTGGTAAGTTCATAGATTTAAACTAAGAAACTTTTGCTCAAGGGCTTCATAGTCTTCAATGGTGTCTGTGTCAATACACAAACTTAAAAGAAACTTAACTGGCAGTGGGTCTCTGTCTTTGCCCAGGAACCCAACTCATTATACTCATACTAATTACTTAAGGAAATTAAATAATGTGACTTCACAGTAAGCTTATGGAGTATGATCCATGCCAATTAACAAAATGAAGACAGAAAACAGCCTACATAGGCATATGCTTATTCATTTTCAGTTCCAGATCCAAGAGTTCACTTTTTCCATTTATGTCTGCTTTGTAGACATTGTATAACTAGGAAAGTTTATGTTCTAAGAAAAAAATCATGGAAGGACTATTACCTAGATGTTACATTGAAAACTATCCAACTTTGTCGTTTATACACTGATATCAGTTTGATTGACTAGAATATTCTATGGTCAGTCTTTCCCACAAGACCTTTTAATATGGTGGTTAGATCACCGACACTTCTCAAAGGTAACCATAAGGAAAGTGCTATGTGCCTATGGGAGTCAGAGGAGGATGGGAATGCACAGGACTGATTGTGCTTCATGCAAAATTCAAACTTCCAAATGCAAACACCTTTTAAATGAAGATTAACAGAAAGGTGAAGTCTCTGAGAGATAGTGAATTAAAGGACTATAAAAAAGGAGCAAAAAATGGGAACTTTATGAAAAGAATAGCACTAGTGCATTTGTCTGTATTCAGTAATATGTGCATATACATGCATACTAATGTATATGTGTATGTGTATATGATTGTGTGTATGAGTGCTTATATATTTCAGTGTTTGAATGTTTATATGTGAATATGTATGAATATATGTATGCATGTATATATGTGCATACATTTGTGTATATATGATATATTCTTATATAGTTGCAACTGTGTACATTATCTGTAGTGTGTGTGTGTGTGTGTCTTTAGGTAACTAGGTAATTAGAATATATTACAGGGTTCTGTTCCTGAATTATTCTTTGTATAATATTTATTATAAATAATACATTTTTGTTTTTCTTAATAACATTTTACACACACATGCTGCCGCTACCACAAACAGCAACAAAATAACAGAAATTAGCAATCATTGGTCATTGATATCTTTCAATATCAGTAGATTCAATTACTCATTAAAAAGACACAGGCTAACCAAGATCAAGTAGGCTTCATCCCAGGGATACAAGGTTGGTTCAATATATGAAAATGCATTAATGTAATCCACTATATAAACAAACTCAAAAAAATTCATGTGATCATCTCCTTAGTTGCAGAAAAAGCATTTGACAAAATACAAAACCCCTTCATATTCTTCAGTATTGGAGAGATCAGGAATTTAAGGCCCATACCTAAACATAATAAAAGCACCATACAGCAAACCAACAGCCAATATCGAATTAAATGGAGAGATACTTGAAGCAATCCCACTAAAATTGGAGACAACACAAGGATGCCCACTCTCCCCATATCTATTCAATATAGTACTCAAAGGGCTAGCTAGAACAATAAGACAACAAAAAGAGATCAAGGGGATACAAATTGGCAAAGATTTTCTATCTTTCTTTTCCTTTCTTACTAGCCTCTTAAGAGCTAAGTGTTCAGAGTTTCTCACAGGTCACAGAGAGTAACAACCCCAGATAATTAGGTTCTGTTCATGTCATCACTACCAGTGCTGACCCTGTAAATTGTCTGCCATTGTCAGCAGCTGTCATAAACACCAACCCCACACACATTGTGATGCCAGACCTCACTGCTTTTCTCAATTTACCCTGGATGGCAAAGCTAATCTTTAACAGGTCAACAACACACTCTCACCAATGGGCAGGTCATTGAGATGAAAACTAAGCAGAGAAGTAATGAAACTAGCATGTTATGACTTAAAGGGGCCTAACAGATATCTATAGAACATTTCACCAAAACACAAACGAGTATACCTTCTTCTCAGCACCTCACAAAACATTCTGCCAGACCACATTCTTGTAAGCAGAACAAGTCTCAACAAATACAAGAAAAGTAAAATAACTCCCTGCATCCTATCAGACCACTACAGATTAGACCTAGATTTCTTTTTATTTTCAGGAAACAAGACTATACTCATTTCTTCTCTAATTTTCCAATTAAATAAATGTGTATGTGTATCATAATCATATGTATGATATATATCAATGTTACCAACCTTCATCATTTCTGTGTTTTCTATTGCATTTTATTTGTTTTAGTGCAGCAGGGGCAACAACCACCTGCCATAGTACTCATGTGAATGTTAGAGGACAACTTTGGGAAGTCTGCTCGCTCTGTCTACTCTGAGGTCCGGGAAGTAAACTCAGGCTATCAGCCTTGGCTGTAAGTGCCTTGATTTTCTGAGCTATCAAATGACCCCATCATCATTCAACTTAAATAGAACCCCTTTGACTGGACGTATGCTGTAAGCCAAATTAAGTCTCAACGCTTTATTTAATTAATTACAAAAATGCTTTTCAAAAACCATTATTTTCTGGTGTCTTTTGATCTTGGGTTCCACATACAGGAAGATGAAGAGCTAGCTGCAATATTTCAGGGATGCGTTAGAGGGAGATAGACAGTGAGAGAATCTGAACTCATGTCTCCATTTGGAATACAAAAAGAAAATAGAGGTTTAACTGTTCCTCAGAAGGTAAGGTCAGAGAAACTATAAATGAAGGATTGCTCTGTCCCATTGAAAAATGCTACATGCCCACATCAGCAGTTGAGGAAGACTCCAATTTTGTACGTTTGCTATCTCAAACAGGCTTTTCTTAAAGGAGGAAGGAACCAGAGGGTGTAATCAAACCCCATCATGTACCTCATGAGCAAGACTTTATCTCTGGAAGCCCAAGGAATGCTGTTCTTTCTGTATAGTCACATGTGCCCACCTGCCACTGTACTGCCTGTCCCACAGCCACCTCCAAATAATTCCTCACTGAGCTGAAGCTCTCCAACAAACACAGAAGCATCAAAGTAAAATTTCCTTGGAGTTTCAGTCACAACTTGTGGTTTATCTCCAAATCCCATACTTCCTGGGTCCTCAGATAAGACTAGGCAGGAGTGAGCTGTGTCAGGGTCCAAAGTAATATGTCTTGGAGCCTCAGCAGTACATTGCTCATTCCTATTATCTGGCATGAACTCAGGTCTGTGATCTGAGCTGACTATAGGCTCTGAAACAGTTTAGACTCACTCATTTTTAAATAGCACTTTGCATTCTGGAGCAGTGATAAGGAAGATTTTTCACATTTCGTCTCCAGGTCTGTGTGATCTTCAGGAGGCTACAGAGGTGCTCACAAACCCAGACTTCACTGGCCTTCAGTTTGTCTGTATTCTCACTCCTAGGTGGATAAGTCTCTGTAACATTTCTTGGGAATTCTGCATAAGCTCAGTACCAAACTTCAACAGTTGGTTCTGATTAGGTCCTTTTAAATTCAGGTCAATTTGAAAGCAAGCAGTCTCAGAAATAGAGCTAGATTTCAATAACAGAAACAAGAAAGGATCTACAAACTCATGGAAACTGAATAACTTTCTACTCAATGAGAGAAATAAAGAAATTAAAGACTTCTTAGAATTCAATTAAAATGAATGCACAACATACTCAAACTTATGCAACAAAATGAAAGCAGCACTAAGAGGAAAGTTCATAGCAGTTATAGCCCTCATTAAAAAAAATGGAAAAATCTTATACTAACAACTTAACAGAACAGGTGAAATCTCTAGAATGAAAAGAAGCAATATATGCCTAAGAGGAGTAGATAGAAGGAAGTAATCAAACTTGAATCTAAAATCAACTAAATAGAAACAAAGAGAACAATACAACCAATCAATGAAACCACAAGTTTGTTCTCTGAGAAAATCAACAAAATAGACAAGCTGTTATTCGAACTAACTAAAAGACACAGAGAGAATATACAAATTAACAAAGATGTATATTAAATTGGAGAGATAAAAATAGATACCAAGGAAATCCAAAGAGCCATTAGGTCTTACTTCAGAAACCTGTACTCCAAAAAATTGGAAAATCTCAAAGGAATGGATGATTTTCTTGATGGATACCATTTACCAAAGTTAAATCAAGATAAAAAATCAACATAAATAGATCTATACTCCCTAAAGAAATAAAAGCAGTCATTAAAAGTTTCCAAACCAAAAAGAGTCCAGGGACAGATGGTTTTAGCCCAGAAATCAACCAGACATTGAAAGAAGGGTTAATACCAATGTTCCTCAAATTAGTACACAAAATAGAAACAAAAGTGTCGTTTTATGTGGCTACAGTCTCCCTGACACCTGAACCACACAAAGACTCAAGAAAGAAAGAGAATTGCAGACCAATTGCTCTCATAAACATTTGAGCAAAAATACTCAATGAAATATTTGGAAGATAAATCCTAGAACACATCAAAACATCAATAACTAAAATGAACTAGGCATCATCCCAGAGATGCAGAGTTGTTTCAATGTACAAAAATCTGTCAATGTAATACACTATATAAACACACTGAAAGAAAAAAATGATCATCTCATTAGATGCTGAAATAGAATCTAATTCAAAACTCAATAACCATTCATAATAAAAGTCTTGGAAAGATCAGGGACACAGGAACATAAATAAATATAATACAAACAATCTACATCAAGTCTATAACCAACATCAAATTAAATGGAGAGAAATTCAAAGCAATTCTATTAAAATCAGAAACAAGAAAAGGTTGTCTACTCTTGCCATATCTATTCAATATAATACCTGAAACTCTAGTTAGAACAACAAGAAAAGTAAAGGAGACCACAGGGATACAAATTGGAAAGGAAGAAGTAAAAATATAACTATTTTCAGATGATATGATAGTATATACAAGTGACCCTAAAAATTCTACCAAGAATTTCTACAGCTTATGAACACCTTCAGTGAAGTTACTGAATAAAAGATCAGCTAAGCAAACAAAAGTAAGTTGTCTTCCAATTTCAAAGGACAAATGGGCTGGGAAAGAAATCAGGGAAACACCACCATTCACATTAGCCATAAATAATATAAAATATCATGCAATAACTAAGCAAGTGAAAGACCTATATGAAAAGAACTTCAAATCTTTGTAAAACCAAATTAAAGAAGATATGTGAAGATGAAAAAATCATCCATGGGTCATTAGAATTAGGATAGTAAAAATGGCAATCTTGCAAAAGACAATCTATAGATTCAATGAAATCTCCATCAATATTCCAACTCAATTCTTTAAAGACAGTGAAATAAAAGTACTCAACTTCATATGAACAAACACACACACACACACACACACACACACACACACACACACAAATCCAGGTTAACGAAAATAATTCTTTATAATAAAAGAACTTCAGGAGGTATCACGATGCCTGATTTCAAGCTGTACTACAGAGCGACAGTATTAAAATCCACATGGTACTGGCATAAAAATAGACAGATTGAACAATGAAATGGAATTGAAGCCCCAGATGTAAATTCATACATCTATGAACACTTGAGTTTTGATAAAGAAGCCAAAATTATACAATGGCAAAAAAAACCATCTTCAACAAATGGTTTGACTTGATGTCTTCATGTAAAAGAATGTAAGTAGATCCATATCTATCACCCTGCACAAAATTCTAGTCCAAATGCATCAAAAATCTCAACATAAAACCAGATACACTGAACCTCCTAGAAGGCAAGGATGTCTGCATGTAGAGGAATGCAAATAGATCCATATTTATAACCCTGGACAAAACTCAAGTCCAAGTGCATTGAATACCTCAATATAAAACCAGATACACTCAATCTAATAGGAAAGAAAGTGGGTAATGTCCTTGAATTCATTGTCACAAAAAGACTTTTTGACCAGACTGCCGATAGGACTGGCACAAAAAGCAACAATTAATAAATAGGACCTCTTGAAACTGAATAGCTTCTGTAAGAAAAAGAATGGTGTAATCAGACAAACTAGAAGTCTACAGAATGGGAAACAATTTTATTTTTACCAACTCCCCATCTAATAGAGGACTAATATCCAAAATATTTAAAGAATTCAAGAAACTAAGCATCAACAAACCTAATAATCCAGTTTTAAAATGGGGTATAGATATAAACAAATAGTTCTCAATATAGGAATCTCAAATGCCTGATAAATACTTTGGAAATACTTAGCATCCTTAGCCATCAGGGAAATGAAAATCAAAACTACTTACACCTGTTAGAATGGCTATGCTCAATAACATCAAGGATTGCTCATACTGGTGAGGATATAGAGCAAAAAAAGCACTCCCAAATTGCTGGTGAGAATGCAAACTGTACAACCACTATGGAAATCAATGTTGTTCCTCAGAGCATTGGGAACCGCTCTACCTCAAGACCCAGCTATACCACTCTTGCACATATACCCAACAGACATCACATCCTACACAGGGAAACATGTTCAACTGTGTTCATAGCAACTTTATTTGTAATATTCATAAATTGAAAACAACCTTGATTTCTCTCAGCCAACAATAGAGAAAATGTGGTACATTTGCACAATGGAGTACTACTCAACTTTTAAAAACAATGATGTCATAAAATTTTCAGGCAAATAGATAGAACTAAAAAAAAAATCACCATGACTGAGGTAACCTAGACACAGGAAAACAAACATGGTATGCACACACTTGGGTATTAACTGCAAAGTAAAGAACAATCAAGTCACAATCAATAGACCCAGAGAGGCTAAGTGACAAGTAGTGGCTTAAGGCAGCATGCATGAATCTCCCCAAGAAGGGAAAATAGAATAGATATTGCAAATAGACTGCAGGAGGGTAGGGACAAGAACAGGAGGATTCCAGTGGGAAGAAGATGATGATGGAAAAGAATACTAGGAGAAACAACTGGAATTGGGGGTCAGTTCTGGGACAAGGTAGAAATTGAGTGCCTTGGAAACTCCCAGGAATCTATGAGGGTGATCCTACCTAAGTCTAGTAATGGGAGATACAGAATCTGAAACAGCAAACTCCGGTAGCCAGGCAAGACTGCCAGTGGAGGGATTGGAACATCAACCAAGTCACAAAATTTTCTACCTACAATTCGTCCAGCCAGAATGATGTGAATGGGTAAAAACTGTACAAAAATTGTGGGAGTCACCAACCAATGAGACTGATACCATGAAAGGAAGATTACCTCTGTCACTCCTGGAAGAACCTGAAAACAGAAGCAGGCTGGCCCAGTACCTAGGATAGAACCAAGCATGACTAAAAAAAAAAAATCAATGAAAGGATTTTTAATAATATTCTGCTATACTCACAGCCTAAGCCAGTTGTCATCAGAGAGCCTTCATCCATCAACTGATAGAAACAGATGCAGAGACCCACAGCCAAACATTAAGTGGAGATAGATGAATGCTGCTAAGAGGGAAGGATTGAAAGATTCAGATGGGTCAATGACGCCACAAGAAAACTCACAGAATCAACCAACCTGGACTCATAGAGGCTCACTGAGACTGAACCAACTATCTGGGAGCCTGCATGAGTCTAATCTAGGACCTTTACATACATATTATAGTTGTACAGGTATTTTGTTGTTGTTTTTTGTTTTATGTGGGACTCCTAACAGAATGAGCAGGGACTGATTCTAATGCTTTTTCCTGCTTTTTGGGACACATTCTCTCCTAGTTAGTTTCCTCATCTAGCTGTAATATGAAGGGATGTGCCTAATCATATCATACCGTGATATCCTGTGTTGGGTTGATATCCTTTTTTTTTGAAGGGAAGCAGAGAAGAAGTGAACTGGAAGAGAGGAAGTAGAGGGGAGAACGGAGTGTATGTAGGCTAGAGGGAGGGAAGGGAAACTTCTGTCGTGTTGTAATATATGAAAGAATAAATTAATAAGAAAAGAAAACTTTTATATCTTTGAGACTTATTTTT